>JAQHUG010000372.1:499856-522591 GCA_028555095.1 Dicrostonyx torquatus | reverse complement strand
GTGTGTGTGTGTGTGTGTGTGTGTGTGTGTGTGTGTGCATGTGCCCTGTTTGTGTAGCTACCTGCAGAGATCAGAGGAAGGTAATTTGATACCCTGGAGCTGATTTTCCAGGCAGCTGTGGGTGCTTGGAACTGAACTGTGGTCCACTGGAAGAGTAGCTAGTGCTGTTAACTATTGAACTATGTCTATTTTAAAAAGTGCAAATCTTAACAACAGTGTAATATCATTTCATTTTACAGGGGAAAAATTTGAAAGTAGGGAGTAGAGTAGGTAGCCAGTACAAGAAGAGTATAGAACCTCTTAAACACAACTGGTAATAATGTAAAATGAGGAAGTGTTTGAAGAAAAGTGTGGGAACCTTCAAGAAGAAAACTACGAGTTTCCTCACAACTCAGGAATTTCATTACTATGTGTGTACATCAGTTTGAAGTAACATCTACACAAACACTTTGCCTGTTTAAAGCCACATTACACATAATAGCTCCAAATGGAGAATGTCATTGAACTGATGAGTAAATAAAGGAAATACAGTATAACGTAAAATATAATTTACCCAGTCATGAAAAATAATGAAGTAGTAATTTATTCTAAAAACTTAGTGGACAAACTTTGGTAATTATGCCAAAATATTAAACACAAAAGTTACAGGTTTTATTAAGCATATGAAATGTACAAAATACTAAAATCTGTGAAGACATAGTGAGTGCATGCTTACTAAGTTTGGTAGTATAGGAAGTGGAAAGAGGGTGATAATAATAGGTATATTGTGTTCATGGATATAAATGTTGTTTATATGTTGATGGTTGTTCAATTTTGTGAATATTCTGGACCCTACCAAATTGTTCATTTTAAGTGAATGAGTTGTATGGAACACAAATTATATCATAATAAAAAATCAATAGTCACCTGGATGGTGGTGATGCATGCCTCCGATCCCAGTACTTTGGAGGCAGAGGCAGGTGCATATCTATGAGGTTGAGGCAAGCCTGGTCTACAGAGGACAGTCAGGGCTACCCAGAGAAATCTTGACGAGGAAAGCCAAAATAAAAATCAATATGCAACAAAATGTTGCAAGGTTGAACCTGTATTGTTGTATTATCACATTACATCATATTGCAGAGGATGTATTGCAAGAATATGTTCTTCAGTTAATTCAGAAGTAAACATAACAACAACAAGAAAATCTCCAATTACAATAAAACTAAGAAAAATCATTCTGAAGAGCCCATCATAATGGAAATGGTAAAAGAATTTACACTTAATAGAATGGACTGATCATATATCAAAAGTGAGTGATTGTAATGAATGGCATCATGTTTGTAGAGAAAGAATGGTAAGGATGGTAAAATAGAAGGGAAGAATACAATAGGCTTATCACCAGTATCAGGATTTTAGAAATGAGGTGAAGAGAGATTGGAAGACAGAGCTCTAAATGGGATGGCTCCATAAAATCCCAGCCCTCAGGGCTCAGGGAGCCCCACAGAAGAGGAAGCAGAAAGAGGTTAAGAGCCAGAGCAGATGGGGAACACCAGGAGAGGAGGGCCCTCTGAATCAAAGGAGCAAAGCTCACATGAACTTACATACGTGGAAACAGCTAGTACAGGGCCTGCACTAGGGCCTCTGTGTACATATGGGTCTTAGCTTAGTATAATTATTGGATTCCCGAGTGTGTGAATGAGTGAGTCTCTCATTACTATACCTCCCTTGTGCTCTTTTCCTTTTGTTGGTTTGCCATGTCCAAATTCAATGTTTTGAATTTTGCTTTATCTTATTATATTCTCTTTTTCATGTGTGATTGTTATCTCTTAGAAGCCTGTTACTTTCTAATTAGAGACAAAAAAGTGGATGTGAGTTAGCAGGGGTTTGGAATTTTGAGGGATACAGTGAGGGGGTTCTGTAATCAGGATATATTGTATGAGAAAGTAATCCATTTTCAATAAAAGGGGAATAAAAAGAAATGAATTGCAATATATAAAACAATAACAAAATTAGTAAAACATAATTTAAAGTATGAATTCACCCCAATAGCAGAAAGTGTGATTAAAATCACAAGGAAATTGAAAAGAAAAATGTTGATATGATACTAAGGGAGATTTATACAGGAAAAGAGAAATCATTTGTTTCTTATATGAGAAAAGTAAAATCATATAGAGGGTTTCTTTTTGAAACCCAAACAGTCTATTATAATTATCCATGCCAATAAATTTAAATATTTCTATGAAATGAGCAAATTCTTAGAAATATAAGCACCAGAAAAACCACAAATGAAATAAAACTTTGAATGAAATAAAACTTTGAATAATAGCTTATTAAAACAGCTGAATGTACAATTTAAAATCCTCTTACCATACTCCCTGTTTTTAATCTATGAGTTTTACAAAACATTTAAGAAAAATAAGTGAATTCTGCATAAATCATTATATAGAATAGATGTTAACAGTTTCCTATGCTATAAACTATACCCATTGTACCTCTTCCAATCCTACTTGACAGTGACATCATGAGAAATTAGACAATCTTAAAACCAGTCACATATGCAAGAATGTAGCAGCACACCAGTATGCTGAATCTTGCATAAAGTGTGTGTGTGTGTATGTGCGTGCATGCATGAATTGTGTTATATAGTCTATGGTATATTAATTTCATCCCAGAAATGTAAGATTATCTTAATAACCAAAAGTTTATACATTTCACCACAGGTTTAGAATAAAAGTGAACCATCACATATCTCTTCCCAGAAAACTGTCACTTTCTTTGTAGAATGAACTTAGAGATAAGCCATTTCTTTCACAGCCAGTGAGCTTTAGATCTCCATATACACACGCTCATGAAAATCTGTCAACTCTTGAGGGCATTCTTCTTTCGGGAAATCGGCTAACAGCAGGACCCTTTGAATTACATCCTGCAGATCAATCTGACATTACTTTTCCAGCTGTTCTTCCTCAGAACTTTCTGAAACTACAAAGGAGAGGAAACAATAATTTTTTCATGACTACCATAATTACTACCAGAATTACTGAAATGGAATCACCTGGTCTTTCTGCACCCATCTCTGCCTGTTAAATGTTAGAAAGGGGTAAAAGTCCCACATGCCAGGTTCAAGTGAAGCAAAACGAATATGTTCTTTGCACTCTGACTTCTTTCTTTGCAATGAGTCCTGCTGCATTAAATAGAATCTGAATATTTGGAATATTTTAATATTATGAAATCTGGTTATCTACAAATGGAATTCTCACCTTAACTTGGAGACATTTTCCTGATATAATTTATTTCATTTTCTAAGTTATTAAATGCAACATTATGATATAGATATTGGAAAGTTGGCATATAAGAAACAATGAGTATAATAATGGTAACCTTTACAATGAGAGATGATATTTCTGTTTAGACATTAAACCACAAAACCAAGACAAAATTAGCAGAACTCTAGTGGTCTTATGTTAACAGTAGCATAAACAATATCTTAATTTTGCTGAAGTATCTATTTTAACTAATCCATTCCTTTCAGTTTGACATTCCTTGACTAAAATACTGATAATATTAATTTCTTAGTTTCCCTATCCGCCATGGTTTCATTTGTCAGATTGTGGCAAGATTAAGTGTAGCTTGTGGTAAAATGATTAAGTTTAGAAATCCGGTGATACCACACAAAATGACAAAAATCTTGTAGGATGACATTTAGTGATTTAACACTCAGGATCAAATCTGGATTATCCCCACTTATTTCTTATTTCCAAATCTTTACTTCTTCACCTTAAAGGCGCCATAGAGTTGATTCAAAGATCTACTTGGTCTAGGTCTATCCCTTTATTCTAATATAAATAATTTTATTGAGATAGACAAGCCCAACATCATTTCTAATAAAGAGGCTACTATAATTTCCTGAATTACAATATTGCATAAGCTTATACTTGGGACTGTCGTATTAAATGGTACAGGAGAGGAAGAATATGAGTCAGCAGGGGGTGATAGGGGAGAACTATTGGCAGACTTATAGGGATCAGACTTCTCAGTGTAGGGAGCTAGTAACCTTAGCTGATGTGTTTTTCATATTCAGTTTCCACTAGGCTCTGTTGAATACTTTTATTTCACCTGTCTTCAATGGCTACTGATTGCTGTTGTTCTGGCACGAACATTACAACCTTCCATGTATCTATTTGGCTCATGTGTGAATACTTGACACCCAGCAGGTGGCAATTATTTGAAGGTTGCAGAAATTTAGTTTGTAGAGCGCCTAGAGGCTTTATAGCCCAACCCCAATTCTTGCTCATTTTCTGCTTCCTGAACAGGAATATAATGTGACCAACCAGCCTCTTGCTCCTGCTGACATGTTTCCAAACTTGCTACAATGTCTTTGTCACAATGATTGGGTGGCACTTTAAAACTGTAAGCCAGAGAAAGTGATACTTTCATGTTTTGGTTATAGGGGCTTCATGGCAGTTGAGTGACTTGTGCTCACACTGTTTTAAAAATTTTGTAGAGCAAAAGTTAGTTTTGAACATAAGTTTATCATGAAATTTTATGAATATTTTATGAATATTAATTTTTAAGGTTAGTATATTTATTAGATTGGTTAATAGATTTATTGATACATGGTATGCATTAAAATTTTACCTTAATTTTTTTTGTATTTTACTTTAATATCAGTGAATTCATCACATATTGAATATTGAAGCAAAGAAGACATGAAGATTAAGTCTAAATAAAAAACAACTTTTTTAATAATTTAGTGGTTCGTGAATTAATTACAGGATCTTTATTTTTATCCAATATTCACATTTACATATTATTTAAAATATTTTTGTTCAAGATGAAAGAGTTAATTAGATAATGAGACTATTAATAGTGTAATTTAAGAGTAAAGTATTCAAGGGTGCCTCTGATAACTTTGATTTCTTTTTGTTTATTGATTGAGACATAATAAAATATTTTGCACCCTTAGGTTTACATTAAAATATCTTAATTAGCATACAATTAATGGGTTTCATTTTCATATTTTCATAATACATAGTAATATGTAATGATCCATTCCCTTCCTCAAGCTGGTTTTACTCAGCCAGTAATGGTAACTTTTGCTCTCATGTCACGTACACGACCTGTGCTGGACACTCACACACTCACACACACACACACACACACACACACACAAATGCATATATATACACACAACCATAGGTTCTACACATGGTGGTAAAGATGCCGTGATTGTTTTCTGTATCTCTGTTTTTTCTGCATGTCTATATGTGTGTGTTCACTTGTATAATCATATTCATATATAGGTTACCTATATACCCAGGCAAATGCATGTATCATTTAAAATTTAAATTTCACATATGAGAGAAACAATGCAGTAACTGTTTTTCTTAATCTTATATTTTGTGAAAGTATATGTGTGAGTGTACATGCATGGCATGCTCATTTGTTTTGTAGCTACATGGGTATATGTGAATTCTAATGCAGCATGTACATATGCATGTGGGGCTAGAGGATAATTTTGTCTATCAATTTCTGGTTCTTTTTCCCTTATCTTTTGAGACAAATGGCTCATTGTTCTTGATCTCATCAAATAAGTTAATCTAATTGGTCAAATGTCTTTCTTTCTCCATTTTCCCAGAACTTGTTATTTTAAAGTTATTCTGAGGACATGAACACAAGTCTTAATACTTACAATGTGAGTTCCAATTGAGCTTGATTGACAGAATGATTTTGATTTCCATCCATTTTATTGAAAATATCATGACTTTGATTTTTATGGATAAATATAATGTTCTATTGTGTGTATGTATGTCATTTTCTTTATCAGTTAATCTGTTGATGGGCATCTAGGTTTACTTAACTCCCTCATGAATGGGAAAAAAGAAATAAAAAGGAAAGGAAAGAAAGCAAAGGACATGACTGCTCTTTGGTGTGGTGTAGGAGAAAGTTCATTGTAGATAAAAGGGAGGGTGTAGGTAGAGACAGAGACATCTGAGAGAGTTCAGAGTGAACATGACCAGACTGAGTTTGGCCATATTGGGAGAGGGGAAAGAAGAGGGGGAAAGGAGGAACTAGGATCAGCATCCAGAAGGTCAAAGGTACAAAAAGGGCAGGTAACCAAAATGTCTGGATTATACAGGAAAGAGCCTCTGGGCAAGGTCATCTCATCCTCTGGGCTGGAGAGCTCAGGGTAAATTTGGGGTATGCCAGCAATACCCTGTAACAGGTAGGGACTGAGGAATGCTGGGAGAAACTGGAGGCTAGGTACACTCTAATAAGTTAAATAGGCACCTCAGCCATTTGTCCCTGGTTTGAACTTAATACTTAGTTATTGTGAAGGATACATTAATAAATGTGTGTTCAATACACACACACACACACACGTACATACATACACACGTATATCCTTTATGTATATAACAAATAGTGGTATATCTGGCTGGTATGATAATTCCAACATTTTTTCTCTGTAAAACTTCATGCTATTTTCCATAGTGACTTTACCAGCAGTACCTAAGGATTATTCTCTGCCTACATATGTTTGCTTTTTATTTTCATGATAATAGATATTCTTACTGAGATGGGAAAGCAGTATTAATTCATATTTTCTGATGTTCAAAGATGTAGAAAACTTTTTCAATTGTTTTCCAACTACTTGCACTTTTTGAGAACTGTCTAATTTCTTTTAGCACATTCATTATTTTGGTAATTTGTTCTTTTTGTTGTTTTGTTTTTATAATTATTTGTTTTCTAAATATTAATTTGTTATCGTACATGTAGTTCATAAGAATTTTGTCTTTCTGAAGGCTATTTTTAACTTTAGTGACTATTTTCTTTTTTCTACAAAAGGGGTTTAATTATATAGAATCCCATTTGTCAAATTCTAGGATGATTACTCATGTTACTGGAGTCCTTTTTAGAATATCTCTACCTAAGTCTGCATCTTGAAGTTTCTAATCTATGTTTTTCTGATGCAGTTTCAAAATAAAAAGCCTAACAGTACATTCTTTGATCCGTTTTACTTGATTTTTGTGCTGAAAGATATGGGTGAATTTTCAATTTTTTTATGTGTGAAAATCCAGTATTCTCAACAGCATTTATTGAAGAGGTTATTTTCTCCCATGCATGCTTTTGACAGTCTTGCCAAAAATTAGATGACTAAAGTTGTGTGGATCTATGAATCCTTTATTTTATTTCAGTGGTTTATAGGTCTCTTTCTTGTGTCAATTGTAGACTGTCTTTTGTCCCTGTGGCTCCATACTATAATTTGAGGTCAGGTACATTTCTAACATTGCCATTTTCACATTAGTATGATAATTTATGGTTCTATTTTATAACTTTTAATATTACTACTTTTCTTTATATTATGAGATCTCAAGTCTACTCTGCCATGCAGAAAGATTTTTGTGTGTCATTCTAACTGGTGTTTTCAGTTTATTTTATATTTGAATCTTAATTTCTTTCCCTAGATTGGGGAATATTCCTCGGAAATTTCTTGTAGAGATTTGTTTTATGTCAGCCCTTTCTTTACTTAGATTCTTGGGTTTTTCTCTTTGCATATCTGAGTTATTGACTGTATGTGGTCATGTTCATTCTATTCCTTATGTTGGTTGACAATATGGAATATTTGTCAACCTTGTCTTCAATCCCTTTTATCCTTTCTTCTGTTGAAAAATTTATGATTCTGTCTACTCTGGTTTTTTAATTATGAATTTATGGCTTTTAGAACTTCTATATGTTCTTTCAAGTATCAATATTTTTATGAATTTTTCTAAGTTTCTGAGTAAATTTAACTATATTGCTTTTTTCATTTTTATTGATGATTTTTACCTTAATGGTTCTGAATTTCTTCCCTAGGACCACAATTAAATTCAAATTCTTATTTCTAACTCTTATAAAATACATTGATCATATTTTACCAGTAAGCATTTATAATCTTCTGACATTTGATCTCTGAGAGTTTGAATTCAATAGTCGAGGCATTGTGATCTTTTGGGTTGTTTTTTTCTAAGTTTAGGTGTCTGTGTAGAGGTTTTTGTATCTACTGGTTTGGTGATATCGTCTGATTTTGTTTGGAGATCTTCTCATTGAATAGAGAACTGTTTACTCAGTCCTCTGTGCCACACAGAGTGGAGAAGTTTACTGTAATAATAACAGTAGAAAGCTCATACATGATATGGAAATGTATTTAAATTTCAAAGTACTGTACTACTAATGATCATAAAAAGGCAAATGGTAAAAATACCAAACAATATGTGATGGAGTTAAAAATTCTGCAGAAAATCGACATGATATTGCGTATCTGTAATACGTACAGAGGCAGGCAATATCAGTGAGCTTGAGCCCAGCTCTTCTACATTGTGAGTCTCAAGCCAGCCAGGGTTATGTAGTGAGTCTCTGTCTCAACATAAAGATAAAAGCTTTATAAGGCAAATGTGGACTTGCTACACCAACGAAGCAAAGGAATGGTGCAGGGTAAGGGAGAAAAGCAAGAACATAGTTACACAAATTAAAACAGAAGGAAAAGGTTAAGTTTAAAACAAAAGAATAAAGATTTACCAGACTTTGGGGTCAATTTGTTTGTTTTCTCTGACCCTGGGCAACAGCGTTGGGTGGTCTTATCTTTGCAATACCTACCTGAACTAAGGCTTGTTATTTTGTCAGTGTCTAGCCTTCCTGCTATTTGCAGCCGCCACCCTAGCTTTTTCCTATCTCTTGGCAATGGTAGGCAAAACCGAGGTTCCTGAACCTGTTCCCAGACCTTATGGTAGTTCAGATATTTTTTAAAGGATTACTCATTGGTTCTTTTTAAATTGTTACTATTTTTCCATTTATTAAAATATTTTTCCTCACAGAATATATTCTTATTATTTTCTCTCTTTCCTTTACTCTTCCCAGTTCCTTCCTAAAACCCTTCCCACCCAGATCCACTCCCATGTCTCTCATGAGGAAACAAACAAGCTTCTAATAGATATTAATAAATAAAATAAGCTGTAATAAGACTAAACTAAAATTAGTACACCAGAGTTGGAGAAGACAAACAAAGAGAAGGAAAAGAGTCCAAGAGAAGAAAGGAGAATGAACTCACACATTTACATACTCAGGGTCCCATAAAAACAGGTTGCCCAGCCTTGATGTACTGGTTTGTGGCTGGTCTTATCGTATCTTCTTGGGCCCTGTTGAGTTAATGTCCCTAGACCCTATTGGTTTAATGTCCCTGGACCCTATTGGGTTAAGGTTTTCTTTGGCAAGACTGTAAGAGAATCTGAGAAGAGGAAAAGTTGTGTGGGCGGGGCTGGGCAGAGTGGAGAAAGGGGAAGCTGTGTTTGAATATGTATTGTATGAGAAAAGAAATAAGAATTGAAAAGAAAATATAAAACTCTAAAACAAAAACCACTAAACTGGAAGCCTATAAACAGGTTTTTCCTATATGACGAGCTTCACCACTTCTCTGTAAATAACAATGTGATACTTCTCCACTATGGAAGCAGTCACTGAGTTTGAGACTTTACAGGAAGTATCATTCCTTTCTTGCCTGGTTTCCTTTTCAGCTTACCAAGGAGTTGACAGGGAGAAGATATGTTTCGGGTATTCCGACCTCCTCTCCCCCACTGTAATACATACTTCTTGCTTGCTTGTTTATTTGTTTCTTTTGAGACAAATTCTTACTTTGTATCCCAGGTTGTCCATCAACTCACTTTCTGGTTCAGTCTGCTGCAGGAGCTCCTTCTGCTCCTTCAGCCAATAGCCTTTAAGATAGCAGACTGGGCTGGAGAGATGGCTCAGAGGTTAAGAGCATTAGCTGCTCTTCCAGAGGCCCTAAGTTCAATTCCCAGCAACCACATGGTGGCTCACAACCATCTGTATTAAGATTGGTGTCCTCTTCTTATCTGCAGGCATACACACAGACAGAATATTGTATACATAATATTTTTTTTAAAAAAAAAAGATACCAGCCCACTTGGGCATGGTCTAGTTTGCTTTAAAAAGCAGCAGTAGCCCTGTGCTTGATCTCTTGATTGTACAGAGGTCTGTTGTCTGGGACAGCGATCTATTTTTCCCTTTAAATAAATAACCATTTTATTAATCATAATTCCAAACTGGTCTGGGATTGTTTTATGACTTACGCCTTCATCAGCCTGCCTTGAACTAATAGAAAATCTTCTTGCCTTGGTCCTCATGAGTCCTCATGGTATCAATGTTAGCCTCCATGCACAGCTCGGGCTTACTAATCAGGGTGTTGCCCACCTTTTCCTCTACGAAATTTGGTCATTCTTTTACTTCCTCTGTGGATTTCTGAAGCCTTACTCTCTTTTATATTCAGAGAAGACCTCCTCTGTCTTAAAAAAACATTGATTGTCAGCTTCAACACAGTTTACAGAGGCAGCTTTCATTCTTGCATCGGACTCAGAACACATTTTTTTTTGATACCTTCCAAATGTTATATTAAGTCTGAACCATAGAGGTTAGTTGGCCATCCTGGAGTGCTTTTATGTTCTACAATCTAGGCATTCCCAAATGCCTACAAGCATACTTTTCTTTAACTTCCATGTACAACACATCTACTCTGTTTGTACTATAATTATAAATAACATCGTTTTGCTCTCCCACAGTCAAATGTTTGAAAGAAAAATTGTATGTCTTCTCTTTGGTTCACCTGCCCTTACCTTAGGAGCATGGAATACTTAAAATGACAGTATTTTAATGCTCGGACATGGAAGTAACTCTTCTAAGATTACGCTAGAAATTATGCTAAGTTTTGAGTATGTGTACTATGACAATTAGACTGAGTCGTTATTCTCCAAGTCTGTGGGATGATGTGGTTTTCTGTGACTGTTGTTTGGGATGAATCAATAAATCAATTTAATTATTAAAGAAAATACAATTTTGTCTTTTATTTTCACACATTAATGAAGGATGGTTAGTTGACCTTTTTACTACTTTTAAAATTATTTCTAATAATGTTATTATTATGTATCTAATTTTTCTATAGCATTGGACTCAGTGACCAAGGAACTGATGATTCAAACAGCAAAACCAACTTTTGGCCATCTGACAGAAGTAAGACAAGTGTTCATACTACAGTAAATATCATTAATTACAGGAACTACATGTTGATAATTATTTATGGTGTCCTAATGCCCTGTACCTTCCCCACTAAAGTGATTGTAATGTGGCATATTCTTTAGGAAATGCATGGTTGGAAACTTTAAAACCTTTGTAGTGATTCACCTATTTTTGTGTCTGGCTCTTACTATGGTAATATTTTATAGCGTCTGTATTTAGGCTGCAAATCTATTAAGAACTATTTTTAAAACTGTATGTTTGTAAGTAGTCTAACTTACAGTCATTTTTTTTTACATTTTCAAAGAAGATTATAAACATGTAGTCAGTGTTCTTACCTAATGATCCATCTCTAGTCACAGACTATAAGATTTTAAAAAGATACTTCAAAGATGTGGTTGATTTTTGGCATTTTAGCATTAATTTGAATATATCATGTGAATAACGTAATGGCCAAAATATACACACACATATTTATATATACACATACACACAAATATATGTATATGTGTATTTATAAAATATGTCAGTCTGTATAAAATTGTGCTTGTAATGTGCTTATAAAAGGAATAGACACTTAGTTTATACCAGACTATTTACTGTCTCATGAGATGTACTAAAACATATAGAGAATCTGAAGTCAATTACAGTCCAGAGTGGCCTAGAGATGTCTGTCTGTACTAAAGGCATTGATCCTCTTAAAAAGAAGTTAGAACCTAAATGGACCAAACATCCCTATGACTACATGCATAGAGATGGCTATCTGTAATTTGTGGCACATCTTATATACATGTGTTGTGAGAAATGGCAGAGAAATCAAAGGATAAAAATGATTTTCATGGCTTAGCTCTTCAAGGTCTTTGAAGACAAGCAATGCCTAAAGTGTGTTTGTAATGTTGGCTTACTTATAGTGTGGTGTTAAGTGCCATTTTCCGTTTTGTCTCCCAATGAAGTTTCAGTGAAATTCATAGGATATCTTCTGATACTCTAGGTGTTTCATTATAGTTGAACTTAGACACATGCTAAACCTTTTCCAAACCAAACTTTGATTAAATCTTAAGTTTCTTTGCTTTTTCCTACAAGGAAGTGAAATTTGCATTACATTTTGAGAATTTCTCTGAGATCTGAAAATTGAAGTGAAATATTAAATTGATTTTGTGTTGTTAAAATGGTGTGAGATAATGTGAATATTGCCTCTTCATATTTTCCCCATGACAAGCCATGATGATAATTCCTATATAACTTCCTTCAAAAAGGGCATTATGAGATGAGACTTTACAAGCTTTGATGATGCCCATTAATACCAGTGATAGATATATATTCTCAGAACATAGATTATGCCTCCACTGATATAAGTACAGCTTTGTCTGACTGAATAGAAAGAAGGAAACCTATAACAGATGATTCTGTAAAGTTACCTGCTCACTCTAAGGCAACTTTTTGAGGTATAACCCTAATTGCATATATATATATGTTTATCTGTCCATTGATCTGGAATTGGCTATAGACTGTTGTCTGTCATGTGATCTGAATATCTTTCTGAATAACTCTCCTACTGTGACAGGAGTCACATATGTCCACTGTTCTTCGCTAAGACAATTGTTAGAAATTAAATTAGAAAAAAAGAAAAGAAATTAAATTAGATAAACAAGCTTAAGAATCCTGTTGTACTTGTTTGTGCTGATGCTGATGACTACAATGCCTTAACTTTTATACAAGCATTTACTTTCTGAACAGGTCAATCCTCCTCTACAGTTGCTCCTTGTTGTTATCTTAGCAATTCTCTCTTTTATCTCTTTTGAACTGGTGTTTAATATTAGAATTAATTAACTTGTTGATAATCTAAAAATATCACCTACTGGGATAAATTTTTAGAATTTTAAAAAGATTGCAAAATTTTAATCAAAATATAGTTACATTACTCCCACTTCCCTTTCTTCTCCTATGTTGGCTCCCTTCTTTTACTTCCATTTTCACATTAAAAATGACTCTCACACTGATAGTCTCTTTTATCTGATTATTACTGTTCCATAATGTGCATATATGTATAAATATAGAGACACAATTCTCTGAGTGCTTTAGTGTTGTGTGTGTGTGTATGGTTTTAGGGATGAACATTTTGTATTGGATAACCAAGTGGGAGACACTGAATCTCCCTCTCAGGAAGCATTAGATGCCTATAGTTCTTTGTCTAGCACTGGGACTTCATGTTAGCCTTTACTTTTCAATACTTTTATTTTGCTGTATGTATGCATGCTTTTGGTTTTATTTTTGTGTACTGTCCCAGTTTTATCCTTCTAAATCTATGAGCCTCTACACTTGATTTGGCTTTAGATTTATACCTAGTATATTTCAAATCCTGTTTCTGCTTCAATGTCTTCTCTCATTTTGGGTTCCATAAGACAGAGATGAAAAGTTTTCATTTTCATTTCTTTTTTCCTACACATCTTTATGTGTTTTTTAGTCTCTTTCTTTAATTTTCCTTTTTCCCAACTTGCTAATTCTGTCTCCTGTGGTGTTTACCTTGTTCTTTTGGTTTCTTGGTTTTCAGTCATAAAATCTCCAAATATTTATGATATTATTTAAGTTCTGTAGTCCATCTTTTCCTCTAGAAACTTGTATGTTATTTAAAGTTTTTTTTAACATTCGTTAGTCTTTTAATCTTAATGGTAATATCTGGACATTGTATGTAGAAAAAAAATCTATTTGTTCTGAATTCTGTTAGTCATGATTGTCTCTATGACTGGTAATTTTCAATTGAATGCAGATACAGATGATATTCCTCTGTTGGTAGGATTCATTTCTGTAGTAGGCTGACAGAGAGCTGGATTGGTTTCTTTATTCAATCAAGGAAAATTGAGTTGAATCTCAAGGGAAATGCAAAAGTCTAATTCGACTCAGTTACTCAACAGTGTTGTCAATAACATTAGAGAATACAATTTAGATTCCTCCTTGAGCAGTCATTTATATCTCTAACTAGTAGTGCAGAATTGTTCCCTTTCCTCTCATAGTTTTGGCTTCCTTTTAGCCTTTATGTTACAATGAAAATATATGCAGAAAACTGACTATGATTTTAATATTTTTTCAAAATTTCTAATTTCAACATTGTAGACTAATTTCAACATTGGAATCACGATAAGCTCAGTTGCTCTTTGTGTCATTAACAGTTCTCTCTCCCAGAAAATCCTTTTAGCTGGTTAGGAAAATGGCCCCAAATCCCTCAAATCAGCACCACAATGACAGCTCTCCCCCCACGTCATCCATCCTTGTGACCTTGTGACTTTAGAGACTATAGAACACGTTATAGAAGTGATTCCTCCTTCTTCATCTTCTCCAAACATGTTCATCAAAGTAATGATCTTCTATATACTAATTGACTCAACTCAAAAGAGGATTTGAATCTGTTTTCTCAAAAGGACAGAACAAAATGTTTTGCCCACCTTAATTTGGTCTTCATACATTGCATGGAACGACCTCTATATTGTCACTTCTTAATTGGAGACATGACCATTTTATAGAATATTTTGGAAGGAATTGGTTAGCCTCATTTTTTCCAATGAATGTTTCTTTGTGTAGTTGATACTCAAGACATTAGGTTCTTGCTATGCTTTTTCTTTCTTAATTATTTCCACTGGATCTATTCATAGTCACTTAATAAATATTTATTGATAGATTTTTTTAAAAAAATTGTGTGAATAAGATTTTTTTCTTGATTCCCTTCTTAGCAAATTCAGTTTGGTATACAAAAACAAGATTATTTTTATATGCCTACATTTTACTTATTTCTTTAGCCATTTTCAATATGTTATAGGTATAAATCTTTCAGCTGTTCCATATATACCCATGTATAGAAATGAGATATTTTTTTGACAGAACAAAAGGAACACAAAGAAGAAAGGAAAGGGTTTTGAAAACATTGTGAGTTGGCTTCTATAACACTGATAATATATTTTGTTTTCAGCAAAGAATTTTATATTTATTAAAATATACCAGAAATGTGACATTTTTGAAGTGTTAAAAATTCGAAGTACGTTTACACTTATGAAAGTTATCTGCTTATAACTTAAAAAAAATCAAGCCAGTAGCACAACACTATAATTATACTCAGCTTGTAAAGAGAAATGAAAAAAATCAGTATAAAAATTTGAGAAGAATCATGAAAGTGTTGGGGGAATTCAGGAATTCCTTTTCAGTTGTGTTTTCAATTTTCATGTTCATCTGTTAATAAATAGGATATTTCAAGGAATTCTCTGAAAAGTTGTACATAAAAACACAGGATCCTGTACCAACTAATGGCAAAGTCCTGCCTGGAGAAGCCTGTTAATGCCTTCGCTGTCTTCCTGTCTTCCCCAGTACTAACTCTGCAGTTCATGTCTGACATCCACTTTATTACGGTTTGACAGTTACAAAGCATAGCAGAAGGGGAAAGGAGAGCAAAAGCCAAGTCAATAGGTTTGGTCTGAAACTGTGATCTTGGCTGCCCTCACTTTCCCAGCTGTTGACTTTTAAAGATAGAAAGAGCAATGGCTAACACAGAGGAAGCTAGCAGGGGAACTGGCTCAGTCACCTCACAATGAATGTGATAGATGCAGCTTCTCCAGTTTCTAGTTGACATTTGATTGGTTAGTCATTCTTTAACTGTTAAACTACTAAAAAGAATATAATTTCCAATTTTTATTACTTAAAAACAAATAACCAATCCTTCATATAGCTTAACTAACACAGTATTCTAAGTTATATTGACGTTCCTATTATTCTTTTCCATGTCCAAATCAGGATATTTGACATGGATATCACAAACACAATTTCTAAGATTTCCTAAAAGCTTTTACAAAATCTCTGCAAATATAGAAACATTTTTTTCTGGACCTATTCTTGCATTATCAAAAAAAGTGTTTCTGTCCAGAAATAAAATTTAAAGTAGCTTTTAGTATCCATGGTTAAATTTCTATGGTCTCTCCACATACAGCCTCTAGGATTTCAGAAAACTTTTATCCAAATATGAAGACAGTTTTGTATCATTACTATTTTTAATAAGTTAATTAAACAGTACTAAAAAATAATAACTAGAAAAAATTGATATTTGTTTTCCGTAAATATCAATTGAGGTTTATAAGTTTTTCTGTTTATACAACTATTCACATATTTACACCTGAAACTACTTAAAATGTCCTTAAAAGTAAACCCTCAAATGGTATATATTATACATAATAAATATGGAAAAATAAAGGCAATAGCATATGAATTTTGAAAGCAAATTGACTTTCTCTTACCTGTGTGTGCCTAAGAGCATGCGGGAGCATCTGAAGCAAGGTGAAGATATGACTTTATTGTTTCAGGCCCTTTGCAGTTCTGCTAGCTAAGTCATGACATATGACATCTGTGTCCATTCAAACCACATTGCTATGAGCCTGGTTGAATAGTGTTTGATGTGATAGCAAATCTTAAAATATCAGGGCTCATGTGACTTCCCTTTATAAAGGATATATGTGTGGATTTTGTTACTGAAACATTTGGATTAGGACCAATGGAGTGTTATTTCTGATGATAATGATAGAAATAGGTCTTTTGAAAAGTGTGTGTGTGTGTGTGTGTGTGTGTGTGTGTTTAATTTCAAAGGTCCCAAGACCCATTAAATAAGTCATTGGTCCCTCTTTGTGATGCGAACTGTTAAGCTTTTAGGCAAAGTTTCTGTGGTTCTCAATATCTGACATGTTTCTGGATATGCATCTCACTGACAACACCCCTTTATCTTATTCTCATTTTAATTATTTTCCTAATATTTCCTCAGTCTCTCTCTTAGTTGATAGTACTATGTATAGTTTCTAAATAAAAACTTGTATCTTTAAACAGGAAAAGAAATTTAACTCAAGAATTATCATACCATGTAAATTTTTTACATAATTTTAACTTTAATCAACATAATCAAGTAATTATGATTTGGGTGTTGGCTTTGATTATTTATTATTTTATTCATTATTCCAATAGATCTAAATCAATAAGGAAAAAATATTCAAGATTATTATTACCTGGTAATGTGGAGAAGAATATTTGTTTAATTTAATGACTAATGAGTTAATAATTTATGATAAAGGAAAGGGGACAGATTAACTAATTATAATTATAACATTATCCAAATGTATTTTATTAACATGGATAAAACAATTAGTTTTACCACTTGTGGATATTTTGGTTTTACTAAATTTTAGTTATTGAAAGTGATGCTCTGAATATTAATGTGATAGATACTGTTTTTTTCTCACATAATCAGAGTCTCTCCAACCTGGAGGGAATGCTTAGGAAAGGTACCTGAGAAGTAAAAATCAATATGTTGACTGCAGAAAACTCAAATTTAAACTAACAGCATAGTGTCTGAGAGTTTTCTGCCTATTTCTGAGTTTTCATCTTGTTCTGCCAGTTGGTGGACACAGCTCAAAAATGCAAGGACAATGTAGTAATTGATGACTCCACTTCTTTTAATAAAAGGCATGGGGGGAATTACAGAGTCAAATAAAATTAAAAAAATTCCTGACTGGGTTTCTATAATGTTGTTTAATATTTAAGCTCAGACCCAGACAAGCACATATCTTTTTGTTCACATAGATTTTAAAATGTTGGAAATCTAAGACAGAATATAGACTAGATTGAGCAACTTACCAGAAAGAGACCTTAGTAATAGTAAGGACTGAAAACTGAAGTAGCAATGAAATACAGCACCCTGAAAGTGTTTTGGAATATGCAACCTGAACTTAAGCACATTGCCAGGTTATTCTATGACTATAGCATTAATATTGTTAGGAGTTATTTCATTGCTACTTTTGGGGGTGCGGTGGTATTTGGTTTTACTCTAGTTGCCTAAGCTATGTGGTCTTAGGTCATTGATTGGCCAAGGACTCTTTTAATGGGTTCCATTTCATGAAATGGGTCCTAAGTCAAATTCGATATCAGTTCATTACTCCGACAAACTTTGTTCCACCGTTGCCATAGCATATTTCTCAGGCAGGAAAACATTATAGATTAAAGGCTTTATGGCTGAGTTGGTGTACACATTTTTCCGTTGGTAGTCTGCAGAATGTCTTCCAATATCAAAGACACATAGGGATGAAGGTTCTATGTAGGTATCAGCCTGACCTGTCCATGTTCAGTGAGTTCTATGCATGTATGCTGTGATCATACCTGTTATTTGAGGAGGCCAAAAGAGAGCATTGGATCTCTTGGGACTGAAGTCACTGATAACTGTGACTGCCATATCGGGCCTGAAAACCAAACCAAGGCATTACAGGAAAGTAGCAAGTAATGTTAGCAGGTGAGCCATCTCTTCAACCCCAGAATGCAGAAGAACATGCATTTTTATTGAAGTGGTTTATCTCTCCTGTGGAGGTATTCACTAAATAAAGAACACATGAAGTTGTTTATGACTAGAAAGACAGCAAGATTAATGTTGACCAGTTCTGATGATTCACATCTTTAATCCTAGTTCTAGAGAGAGAGAAATGTGGGGTCCCTGTGAATTTTAAGGTGGTTTGGTCTACATAGTGAGCTACACAACAGTCAGGACTAAATCAAGAGACCCAAATTGGGGGAGGGGGTAGGCGAAAAGGAGGGGGTAGAAGGGAGAATGGAAGAACTGGGGAGAGCTTGGGGGTGGGGGAGGATGGAAATGAAGGAAGGGTGGATATTGGAGAAGGGAATAAGTTATCTACATTAACGGGAGTCATTTTAAGATTTGCAAGAGACTTGTCTCTAGAGGGGATCCCAGGTATTCACAGGGATGTCCCAGCTAGGTACTTGGGCAGCAGAGGAGTGGGTGCCTGAACTGAACTTGTCCCATAGTTACTTTGTTGAATATCTCAATCGTCACCATAGAAATTTCGCATGATGGATGGAGATAGAGCCAGAGACCCACATTCACATCAGAGCAAGGGATTGAGCTACCAAGGTCCAGTCGAAGAACAGAAGGAGGGAGAAGATGAGCAAGGAAGTCAGGACCGTGAGGGACTGGCCCACCAACAGAGACAGTGTGCTCGATCTATTGGGAGCTCATCAAATCCTCTGAACCAAGACTGAATGAGCATATGACCTAACTGGACTCTCTGAATGTGACTGCTAATGGGGACTGACTGAGAAGCCAATGATAATGGCACTGGGACCTATCTATTCTGCATGTATTGGCTTTTTCGGAACTTATTCTATATGGATGCACATCTTCTTAGACCGATATGGAGGGGGGAGGGCCTTGGACTTCCCTTTTGTACGGGTATCCTGCCCCATCTTAAGGAAGCAGGGGGAGGGCGGTGGGGTAGTGGGGGAGCGGGAGGGCCGGGAACAAGGGGAGTAAATGTAAATTTTTCTTTTAACAATAAAAAAAGAGAGAGAGGGAGAGAACAAAAAGATTACTAATGTTGCAGACATCTTTTTCAAGTTGAATAATTAGAGACAGGCCTGATCATAAGTTAATAAGGTATAACATCTTTGATACTATGGTAAAAGCAGTCAGCTTTATCCCAGGTGGAAAAATTCTGGAATTTTACCATCACGCTTTAAAAAAACTTCCAGATTCAGGATTTTTAAAATATTCATTTTCATTGAGTCATTGCAGGTAGCAAAATTAAGTAGCCCATTCTAGTCAAAGGGCTGTTTGTGTTCTCTATAGAGGGCTTGGTTTTCAAATAAACAAACAGTTGCTCAGGAAAGAAAATTTGGACATTTTCATTCTTGTAGCCTTAAACATAGTGGTGATTACTCTTCATGTCATCAATCTAATCAAACTCTGATGTATTTAAGCCACTGAAACAGTGATATAATGCATTCTTTTTTAAAAATATTTATTTATTATGTATACAATATTCTGTCTGTGTGTGTCCCTGAAGGCCAGAAGAGGGCACCAGACCTCACTAGAGATGGTTGTGAGCCACCATGTGGTTGCTGGGAGTTGAACTCAGGACCTTTGGAAGAGCAGGCAATGCTCTTAACCACTGAGCCATCTCTCCAGCCCCTGATATAATGCATTCTAACCCAAAACATAGTCATAAGAAATGGTTGGTCCAAAAGGAAGGGCTGGTAAAGAACACAAAGTAAATGTACCTGAGGGTTATAGCCTTTTTGGTTACTCACATAGTAAAATTTTGGGATTGCTTCCTTATCAAACATCAAGGAAACATATTCAGTGAAGAAATTCAGATATAACTTATAAACATCCATATGACACAAACTTTTTATACTCTAGAGGTATATTGACAGATACAGTTCCACCCATAGTCTTCTTGCACTTTTCTGTTTTACTGTTGTATTTTATTTCTCTTCTTGACCTGACAATTCGTTGAATGAATCGGGACAAAACAAGGGACATCTGTTCAGAGGAGCTATTCTTAATTGATATGTTAATTAAAAATGACTTCTGGCTCTAAAAATTTTGTTTATTTTTTCAGAGTACATCTGCCCTGTGGCAGTTCACAATTGATGTTGTGTAATATTTGATATAAATATTAAATATAGAACAACAAGGCAAAATATTCATTATTGCTTCTGGACTTAAGGTAGGATGCTATATATGACTAAACACCTTTTCCACCTTATTTTGTCTAGAACATTCTGGGATTTCCTCCAGGATAAAGATCAGCTCAGTGGGATTCATGCTTCTGTCATATCTGGCAAATCTCAGAGGAGCCTAGTGTACCCAGATATGTAAAGGTTGTAGATTTCATGAAGTTTAAATTTATATTTAACAGTACTTTATATTTAGCAGTACTTTGGCTGCTTATATTTACAGCCAAAGTACTGGCTTATTACACAACTCTCTACCTTTTAATGCAAAATTCTGTACATTATTTTTTTTTTACTCGTGTTAACATAAGCAGCGGTATAACTAGGACAAATTATGCCAAGTTAAAATTGCTGAGCCTCCCTGGAGAACTCAGGCCACAGGAGATCCCTGCTCTTCCATTAGAACCCTGGCTTTAAAGCAAGATGACATCTAGCTATGGATGGAAATGGCACTGTCAACAATTGCACTGTTGTTAGAAGAGCACCTCAAGCCACCTCAGAGCTACCTAAAATGCTGGGAAGTTTGATTCTTTTTTATTTTAGTCTCTGGTTTGGAAAATGTGGAGATTTTGAGAGCTTAAATGACTCTGTAATAGACAATAAGCTTTTAAGAGAATGGGATTGATGTGGGAGTCCCCCTAAGTTTGCTGTAAATCTGTTTTATTGCCATTGGTTAATAAAGAAGCTGTTCTCAGCCAATGGCTTAACTGGATATAGCTAGGCTGGAAAAGATATATATATGTATGTATAAAGAGAGTAGTCAGAGTCAGGGAGAAGCCAGGTAGCTGCCACAGGAGACAGATGTAAGATGCTGGGCAGAACTTTACCCTTAAGCCATGACCCCATGGCAATATACAGATTAATAGAGATGGTTAATTTAAGATAGAAGAGCTAGCCAAAAATATGCCTAAGCGATTGGCCAAGCAGTATTTCAATTAATACAGTTTCTGTGTGGTTATTTTGGGTCTGAGCACCCAGGAAACTAATGAACAACTTCTGCCAACAGAATGGTGCCCAACATGGGGCCCAAACCCACTACCCTGAGACTAAGAGTCTCATGCTTTACTGACTGATAACATAGCTTCTCTGTGATTATTTCAGGTCTGGCCAACTGGGAATGAATGAACGGCCTCTGACTACAGATAGGCATGCCAACGTGGGGCTTACTACATCCATGTAAAACCTGAGAGAGTTAAGGAATTCTAGACACAGAAAACAAAGCAAAACAGAATTTAGTGCAGCTTCTTTGTAGCCAAAAGTTTTTTCAGTTGGGCTGTTTGCTGGTGGGGAGTAGAGGCACCATGACTCCTTTAAGAGGTTTCCTGACTAGGTTTAGTGGCAAAAACTGCACAACTTCTTTAAAAAAAAATTGGCTTCCTGGTTCATGCTGACAGAATGACCTCTGGCTCTTTCGAGAAGTGCTTTACTTAAATGAAGTCTGTGAGCAGTGTGTTACAAACTGCTTAATGGTGCAACTTAGACCCACTGTGTACCTGGAACTGGGGAAGCTGGACTGGGCAGAGACAAAAGGCAAAGCATCCTTAGTCCTATCCATGCCTGCTCAACATTTAAAAAAAGGCATTCCTTGTCAGAGAATTATTACAGATACATAATAATGACACATTCAGATAAAAAAGACATCTAGATGGATCACAGTGTTGGATAAATGTACATAGGTTCAAGAGAGACAAGAAAAAGAGTATAAAAATAAAACAAAGTCTTTAAAGAGACAGAGCACAGACAGTCATAGATTAAAGGAGGAAAGTAAAATTAGCCATGTAAAGATGTAAAATATACAGAGTGTATGAATTATGTATAATATTGTTTTTTCTTTCAATTTTTTTTTTTTACTGTGAATGAGCTAAGTACAGATACACATTTCATTGTACATGCTGCTAAGAGAAACCAACATATATATTTTAAAAGTAACTTGACCTCAAAATTTGGGTAAGGATATCTTGCTTTGGAAAAGAGGGTCTGCTTTTGTTTTCATAGAGGATGAGAACCTATGGATTTCTTTTTTATTATTATTCTGGTTAAAAGAAAAATTTACATTCACTCCCCCTGTTCCCGGCCCTCCCGCTCCCCCACTACCCCACCGCCCTCCCCCTGCTTCCTTAAGATGGGGCAGGATACCCTGCCCTATGGGAAG
>JAQHUG010000372.1:469991-499691 GCA_028555095.1 Dicrostonyx torquatus | reverse complement strand
ATTCAACAAAGTAACTATGGGACAAGTTCAGTTCAGGCACCCACTCCTCTGCTGCCCAAGTACCTAGCTGGGACCTCCCTGTGAATACCTGGGATCCCCTCCAGAGACAAGTCTCTTGCAAATCTTAAAATGACTCCTGTTAATGTAGATATCTTATTCCCTTCTCCAATATCCACCCTTCCTCCATCTCCACCCTCTCACAATCCCAGGCTCTCCCCGGTTCTTCTTCCGGACAAATGTGGTTCTAGAGTTCTAGAAGTTGCTTACAATGTACTTCCTGTACATTAGATAATATTATATCATTCTGGACTCTTTGATCGAGTTGAATACTAGATAGTTTAATTACAGTTTTCCTTAGTTATGATAAAAAATAAAGTACATGTAACTGTATTTCTTGATTGATACCTATTTTGCTATATGTAATTTTTTTATGTTAAAATTAAAACATTTTCTTATATTTAAACAGAAAAGAGGAAATGGTATGGGAATTCCTTTTGTATATTTGTTGCTTTTATTGGTTAGTAAATAAAGAAGTTTCTTTGTCCTGTGATAATACAGAAGAGAGATAGGTGGGAAATTAAACTAAATACTGGAGGACAGTAGGTGGACTTAGTGAGATGCCATGCAGCCGCCAGAGGGGAAAGACGGGAGCCATCATCCAGAACCTTGCCAGTAGGTTATAAGCCTCATGTTAAAAAATAAAACAAATAGAAATGGGTTAATTTAAGATATAAAAACTAGCTAGCAATATGCTTATGTTAGTGACCAAACAGTATTGAAAATAATATAGTTTCTTGTGATTATTTCAGGTCTGGGTGCCTGGGAACAAATGAGCAGCCTCTGACTACCTGGAATTATTGTGTTTTATAGATAGACATAGACACTGATATAGGTGATATTCATAAAGGGATATAGTATATATTTTAAGATTAGACAAGCTGATTAACATAAAAATGTCAAAAATATTTACTAAAATGTGTTTGGTCAGACTTAATTGTAAGTAGTAATGAACAGTAAACTGGAAGGTAATACAATTTAAGATCACCAGAAAGAGCTCTAGTCATCAATAAAAATAAAGATGAACTTCATGATTTATTTCATTATCATAAAATAGCAAAATTACTTTCAATTGCAAAATAGTTGTTAACAGTAAAACAAATAATGTTTATATTATATTAAATTTTAAAATATGATGGAAGTAAAAGTTTAAATGGTTATAGTTGAGGAAACAATATATTCATAAATTCTGTATTAAAATATACTAAGTTCTAACTTAATGTGACTAAATATTTAATTTTTAATCTTGAATGAGTTTTTATAGGTTGCATGAGAAAGGTTTGTCTTAAGTTCTAGGAATGAGATCATAAAAGGGGGTAAGCGATAGGGAGGGGGTAGAAGGGAGAAAGGAAGAACCGGGGAGAGCCTGGGATTGTGGGAGAGTGGAGATGGAGGAAGGGTGGATATTGGAGAAGGGAATAAGATATCTACATTAACAGGAGTCATTTTAAGATTTGCAAGAGACTTGTCTCTAGAGGGGATGCCAGGTATTCACAGGGATGTCCCAGCTAGGTACTTGGGCAGCAGAGGAGTGGGTGCCTGAACTGAACTTGTCCCATAGTTACTTTGTTGAATATCTTAATCATCACCATAGAAATTTCACATTACATGATTTCTTAATGAAATAAGACAATATAATTTGAGTATTGCTAAAATAATTCAATTTCCTTGGTATATCAGAAAACTGCAGATTACAGTACCAGGTGTTTTGAAATTCTTACTTTATATAAAGCTCAAAGCAGTGGACCATAAGAAAGTCGGAATCATTATTTCTATATGGATGCAGAAGCAGACCGAGACGTTACAAGTGCTAATTCAAAGCCATGCTCGTGCCACCTCTATGCATCCATTTCTGTCACACTATTAACACGATCTATGTAAATAAGGTCTAATTGTGACACCTAATATATATCTCAGTTTTTCAGCATCTGACATTTGCTTATATAAAAAAATATATTTAGTAATATGGCTTGCAAATAGAAAGGTACCTACCATTTATTCTTCCTCTTTCCTGCACACTTAAAAATCATTTTCTGACTCATAGTGATTCAAAGATTGTTTCAGAGTGAGGAAGAATCAAGATTATGTGTGTTAAACATGTCGATGAGTATGCGTCAAAACAAATGGCTTTCAATGTCTGATACAGGTTTTGGAAACACAACTTTATAGCTAAATACCAACTGTAGGTCCTACATATTTATTGATTTGTGTTATAGTTTAAAATTCAAGTTACTTAACTGGCGAGTGTTTCATTCTACACTCTGTTGGCTGCAGATTTCCTCAGATTCCCACCATCTTATTTCATAAATCATGATGAATTTTAACCAGGAGAGCTTCCTCTTTAAAGCCTTTTCCAATGCTTATATCACTGTCCTTTCATGGAACTCACATGCTATAATGGGTCAACATTTGCATGTAATTCCAAATTATCATCAAGTCTTTATTATTACCTATTACTTAAGCTAAACTATAATTTGCTTAAATACAGAAGCAATATATTCCTGATTGTCTTACAGATTTTTTTCAGGCATTAAAATTATGTGAATACCACAGTCAACCTGGTATCAAGGCCTTAAATTTTAGAATATATTTCATAAAGTTCTTGATGTTTTATTGGTAATTGTCAAAGTAAAATGAATTTTTTAGCCAAATATCTAAGTTTAACTTGTGTGTTTGTATATTCTATATTTAAGAATAAATGTAGGAATTGTCATAATCTGAAAATTTGGATTGCTATAAGAATTAGCTTTAATTTGTTTGATTTCTTGTCTTGAAAAATTAAAATAAAATTATTTTTTACCCAAAATTTTTGCTGCTCATATGCAAACTTAGCTGACAGAATATTTTTTCAAAAGTATATTTTTGTTATCAAACATACAGTTTTCATACTGGTCTTTATAAGCTCTGACAGTGGATACACAGAAATCAGAAACTAACACAGACGGAATGAGAGAATCAGAATTTTCATTTTATTCCACTTACTTTCATTTTGGAACCCTTAAAACCAGGTGCATTTTTTTGTTGCTAATGAAAGACAGTACTCTGATAAGATAGATCAATGAATATTTGAATAGTATTTTATTATAATGTGCTTTCAAAATAGTTTGGAGTTCATTCAAATAATTTGTTTATAGAATAAATATAATTCTCTTATCTAGGAATACAATAACTTATTTCCAAAATCATGTTTCAGATGTCTCCAGGATGAACTACTCTGAAGATCATGAATTAAAACTAAAGCATTTCTTTCTGTTCATATATTCCGCACAATATAAAATAGGACATTTTTTAAACTGAAAATATCCAAGTAGAGAAATCACAATAACCATGTATCTTTAAAGTCATCATGGAATATAATTCAATAATATAGCAATGTTTTCAATCTCTTCCTATAGTAATATAAATAATTTCTTTTGTATTTCAAAACACTGTTTCTAATGGTTGATATTTATTTTTAGTTTAAAAATCTTTTTTCTCCTCTCTATTTCTTTACTTAAAAAAACATTTTTTCTTTGATTTTTCAAAACTATTCTCATTGTTTAATGTTTTCATGTTCCTCTGTTTTGCTTTCAACTCATATTTGAGGTTTAGTTTGTTCAAGTGGAAACTCATCCTTCTTTGCTCAATGTAGAAGAGAAATAGTCTCAAGTCTATCTCTCTTTTCTCAGTCTCTTTTTTCTTTCTTTTGTTATTTCTTTCTTTCATTCTTTCATTCATTTATTCATATTTTCTGTTCAAGTACTTTTCTTTTTGACATAATTTCTTTAAAAAATTTCCAAATGTTGGTCAGTTTCAGATGAGACTTAGTTCTTTGCTTCCTTTTTTTTAAAAAAGTAATTAGCTCTTTCCAAATCTTAGGAACAGCTTTCGATGTCAATTCTATACATATTCATTCAGCAATTATTAAATTCCTACTGTGTTTCAGTCAATTATTTTTATGTAGCAGTATATAAACAGAGTCTGTGCCTTAAGTTAAGAAAAGGACACTGGCAACAAAAAAAATGTGCTTTTCTTTATAGTAGCACTATGAGAATAAATCCAATAGTCATTGAGAAAGGTTAATTGGGACGTGTTCCCTATAACACATAGACAATGAAGCCTGCATATAGAAATATCACCTGACATTTGAGTAAAAAGTTGAGGGAACTGACAAAGTAATTTAGAGGAGAATGTTTTGTATATAGACTATAGCTAAAGGCTCACCTTCCAATGAGTAGACAATGGTAAACAATTTAAAAACTAGAAATAAAGTTAAGTAGTGAGAGCTGGTTAACAAAAGACCAACTGGAAGTGGCTGAATTCAGAAAGTTTTTGGAAATGCACCAATCACTATAAAGGCTCTAATTTCTCTCGCCTCCTGCTGACACATGAAATAAATCTGAAAAACTCTAAATCAGTTTTCACCTGTCTAATATCCTCATACTTTTCATTTTGTTTTATTTTTACTTCTTAGTATGTTGATTACATTGAAATAAAATCTTGGGTCTGTCTCATAACCTACCAAGGTAGATCAATAACAATAGCTCTGTTAGCATGACTGAGGGCCTTACTTTGGAAAGAGAAGGAGAAAAAGAATAACACAGTAAGGAAAAGAAAAGGAAAAAGACAAAAGTGCGTACAAAATCAGGAAAACTTGAGGAGTAAGCTTTCTACAAATACATTCATCATATTTATTTAATATTGCACATATATGCATAAATATATTCAGCGTTTAATTGCAAATGTAGGGGAAATGAAAAACAATTAGATTTACTCCAAATATGTTCCTAACAGAATAGATTGACATGTTACTTAGATATGAAAAAACTTTCAATTTTAAGAAGGTGTAGTGTTTGAAAAATAAACATTCCTCATGTTTTGAGAGGTAAAATCTGTTACTTTTGTCACTATGTTTTCAAACAACCATTTTATGGGTTTCCCGGGTACTTCTCAAATTTTGAATACTGATTAAGAAGCTTTTGCTAGCATCTTTTTTTTTTTATTAGATTTTTTAAAATACCAATCCAAATTCCTACTCCCTCCCCTCTTCTTATTCCCTCCATTCCCCCTCCCATCCCACCTCCTTCTAATCCTAAGAGAGGGTAAGGTATATTGCTTTGTGGAAGGCTCAAGGACCTCCCTACTACCTCTAGGATGAGCAAGGTATACATCCAAAGAGAGTGGGTTCCCAAAACGGCAGTACATGAGATAGAGATAAATCCCAGTGCCACTGCCAGTGGCCGCTCAGTCTGCTCCAGCCAGACAACTGTCAACCACATTCAGAGCGACTCATTTGGTCCTACGCTTGTTCCTTCCCAGGCTGCCTGGAGTTGGTGAGCTCCCATTAGCTCAGGTAAACTGTTTCAGTGGATGAACCCTTCATGGTCTTGACCTCTTTACTCATATTTTCATTCCTTCTACTCTTCAGCTGGACCTTGTGAGCTCAGTCCAGTGCTCCGATGTGAGACTCTGTCTCTGTTTCCACCTGTTGTTGGACAAAGGTTCTATCAGTCTGAATCATCATCAGTCTAAATATAGAGCATGGCCAGTTCAGGCACCCTCTCCTCTATTGCATAGGGTCTTAGCTGGGGTCATCCTTGTGGATTCCCGGGAATTTTTCTAAAGCCATGTTTCTTGCTAACTCCATAATTGCTCCCTCAATCAAGCTATCTTTTTCCTTATTCCCATATCTGTCCTTCCTCCATCTCGACTCTCCAATTCCCTCAAGTTCTCCTCAACCCTCTCCTTCTCCCCTCCTCTTCCTCCTTCTACCCCCAACACCCATGCTCCCAATTTTGTCAGGCGATCTTGTCTGTTTCTAATTTCCAGGTGGGTCTACATGATTTTTTGAGGCGGGGTTCACCTTATTGCTTAGCTTTTCTAGGATCATGAACTATATCCTATATATAGTTCAATGTCCTTTGTTTATAGCTAGTATCTACTTATGAGTGAGTAGTTGTTGTATTATTTACTCATAAAACAGAGCCAATTCTCTACTGGAAGTAACTATAACAAATAATGAAACAGGTTGCTCAAAAATTCAGATGGAAATGAGCAAGGTTTATAAAAGGAAAAGAAAGCCTGGGGGAAAAAAGCTAGGGCTTTCCTTGATTTTAAGAATTAGTATAACTTAAATGAGTACCAAAATGTAATGCTAGCATATACATAGGCAAATAACCAATGCCACACATCAGAGTTCAGCAGTGAACTTGCCTGTTCTAAACTATATCTGTAAACTAACATTTGTAAAACTCAGTAAAGTTTGTATATCTCAGGCAATTAAATGTGAAAATAGCACTCTTGACTATTTCTGTGAAAATAATAAACTTCCAACCCTATCTTGACAATATAGAAAAATATTAGTGTGAATAAATTACACACAAATAAATGTGGTGGTTAATTTTTAGCCTCTAGAAGGGAGAGGGAGTCACAGTGAAGAATTGTTTTGATTAGGTTGGCCTTTTGCTAATTTGGGATTGTGTTAATTTGGTTGGCTGATGTAGTGAGACCATTCTGCATGTTGGCAGCATCATTTCATAGCTAGGACCCTAGACTCAGTGAGAAGGAGGAAGCTAGCCGGGTGGTGCATGTATTAATTATTGCCCTCTGCTTTTGATGAACATGTAATGTGACTAGATATTTCAATGTTCTGCCACCTTAAAATCCCTGAAATATGGCTTCTATACACAGTGAGATTTATTTGGAGAAAATTAATTTTTTCTTTGCTAGTGGTTATCAATTAGAGATAGCTCTTCTGTTAGGCATGGAAGCTCATGTCTACTTCCCCTCCCAGCACTGGAACTCCATCTAGCATAAACCTGTTCAGGCCATGTGCATTCTGTCATTCTGGTGACTGTGTCTCAAAGGTCTTGGATTTTTTGTGTCTCCCATTAGAAGAAGGTGAAATAGCAATCATAATATCTCTTATGAAACAACTATTTTCAAAACAAATTTCCTGAAATGATGAGCTCATCTGGAATTATGAGTCAATTGAACATTTCTTCCCTTTAGTTGTATTTGTCTTCCTTTTATTCTATTATTTTATTTTTAGGATTTAGAATAGTATAAGCATAAAAGCATTTTATTTGCGTGTTTTTATTTGCTTATTTACTGGAGAGAAGTTTGTATGTATTGCTTTTAAATTATTTCTCTTCCTCTCTCATCCCTTTAACTTCTCCCATGTCCTCCAATCTGTTTCAAATTCATGGCTTCTCTTTCTTTAATTATCATACAAACATATATACATGATAAAAACATACATAAAACGAGACAAATAAACCCCCAAAGAATTTATTTCAAAAGTTCAGATAATTTTTAAAATTATAATCTTTTGGTTTTTTTGTTATTCCTGGATTTAATGGTTGTTGTTGACGCTGTTGTTACCATTGCTGTTACAGTTATAAGGATTGAACCAGGGATTTTTGAATGCTAGGCAATGATTTTCACTAAGTTAAATTCCTAGCCCTTAACTGTTAATTTTTTGGGAAATAATATGAAAAATGAAAAACTAGGGATTTGAAATTTGTCTTTATCATTACTGCTCTTGCCTTGGAGGAAAGTGATTTTGGCATGGTGTAAGAATTACAATGTGGGAGGGTAGCATTATCTAATATGTGAATGAAATCCTACTCTGACCAAACCAGACATTGTTTAGTGGAGACCCTGGTTATGCGGCCAGTACTCCTCACACAGGCCAGAGCATCTAGGATTTCCAGTGTTAATGTGTCACCTTGGACATCTGCTCATATTGAACATCTGTTTTTTGTTTTCACTGGACTGCCAAAAAGAGAATGGGGTCATTAGTTATTCTACAATGTGAAGTTATGCAGAACACAATCCATGTATGAGAAACAATGTCAGGAAAGTCATATCCACTTGTAATTAATTCAGAGGTTGCTTCATGCTGAGAGTCATTACAGGCATCATTTCAGAAGAGGCTGCCAAACCATAATATCCTCAATTAAAACCAACCATTGAAATATTTCTGCACAGCATTTTTACTCAAAAATCTCTGTGACTTTATTTTCTGGTTAGCAAAGTAAAACATGTGGTGAATAAAATAAGGTACTTAGATGTTTGTTAATTAATGTCTAAATTATATTTAGTGTTTGTGTCCATCCATACTTACTAAAATTAGTCATATATGTGACTTTCCTTTTATTAATGGATTAAGTAATTAGCCAGTTATATTGGACAACTGAGAATATACTATGCACAAGACCATGTTCCAGAAGATAAATAAGTTGCTATATATTTTATACATTTTATGTTCTTCTTATATATGATAATATATGAAGTCAAATTCTCTATTATTTGAATAATGCTAACTGTCCATTGACCAGAAGGTGTGTCACAGATTGTGGCTTAAATAGTTGAACAAACTGAAACATGTTTTTCTCTTAAGAAACCTGTTTTTATTCTCATGTGTTCAATCAAACACTTCTAGAATTTAACAGAGCTATAATTATTATAAAGCATAAAATTCTGGCGCTCATTTGATAACTAAAAGTTATGTTGTAGATTATGACCAATACAGTTATTTTTAAATATAATATGAAATTATGATAATATTAAATCATCATATATAGAGACATATTCCTTTATTGTGATTGAAAATTCAGTTTTAAGGCCATTATGAGCCAAGAGAAAAACTAACAGAAGAAATAGAACGGTATTATTATTACATAACAAGACTGAAATCATGTTGATTAAATTTCTACTTAAGTGAGTAGCATGTCTTATTTCTACTTGCCTTATAATTTATAGGTGGTCATGCTTTTTTGTTTTGTTTTGGTTTGGTTTGGTTTTGGTTTTTCAAGACACGGTTTCTCTGTGGCTTTGGAGCCTGTCCTGGAACTAGCTCTTGTAGACCAGGCTGGTCTCGAACTCAAAAAGATCTGCCTGCCTCTGCCTCCCGAGTGCTGGGATTAAAGCGTGTGCCACCCCCGCCCGGCCAGTGGTCATGCTGTTAAATGTCAAACTTGCTTAAAGAGACTTCAGAGTTTGTTTTGTAGATTTATTGTTTGTGACTGAGCACCACACTGTTACTTTTTTCTTTGGATTTTGATCAGCTGTGGTTCTCTGTAATTGTCTCTGTCTATTGTAAGATGTTTATTTGATGATAGGTGAGACCTATTCTTATCTGTGGGTACAGGATAGATATTTAGAATATAGTTAGGAATTAAAGAGTTTCAGTAAAGTGACAGTTGTAGGATCTTGCCTAGGATCCATGACCTCACTAGACTTAGGTAGCTGGATAGGTCTGCAGTGTCAGGCAAGATTTTCCTCTTGTTGAGCAGAGATAAGTCTAATTAAAGACTCTTGCACCATAAGGAATATTGCACCCTGCTATTTGTAGTTCATAGGCATCATGTCTGGGTAGGACTCTTGATTACTATCTATAACACAATACCTGTATCTATGTCTCAGACATCTTAGCTTAAGTTAGAGATTATAGCAGAAGAGGGGTCAGAAAGTTTATAAAGGCCAGAGGACCAGGAAGTTTGTTGTGAGTTTGCAACTGCTAGGAATGTTAAAGAAGTTAACATTGAAGTCTCATCAATATTGCTGCCTAAACAAGGCTTGGACAAGAATGAAACCAAAAGACCATGGGGCTTCAACCCTAGACAAAGAACTACAGGCATTTAACTCATGCTGATAACAGAGAAATAGTATTACCGAGGGAAGACCTCACCAGTGGCTTTCCAACACCAATCTTTTTTTGTGTGTGTTCCTTTTATCTTTTTTCTGCTGTTCATGGTTATGTATAGCCAAGGTTTTCTTTAACTGTAAGTTTATTGGCTGTACAAAGTGTATATTAAACAGTCCCTAGATCTGATCATATTATATGGGCTGAGAAAATTACACTTATAATTTTAAGGATTTTTATGAGTGTTGTACCACTCATAATTTTCCCATGCTCCACAAAATAACCTTCTAGAATGCATCTACAAATAACTCTAATTAGAGTCATTGGGTCACAGATATACACAACACACCTACATCTCCACCCCCAACAAACACTAACAAACATACACACGTGCAAACAAATACACAAATATATACACACATAAACAAATGTGCATACACATATATACACATACATACATAAACATATACTCACATATATCCATGTACACATAAACACACAAACCAACACATACAAACAAACAAACTTTATATTAGGAAAACTAGTAGTTGTGAAAAAGAAAAGAATGAAGAAGTGTGGGAGGGGTTAAAAGAAGACCCTGGGAGTTGAATATAACCACAGTACATTGTACACATGTTTGAAAGTGTCAAATATATAAAACAGGCTACTGGTACCTGTCTCCTCATTTTACACAGATGTAATAAAACCATTTTCACAATTACTTATGGCAAGTGTAAAAAATTAAATTGTTATAAAGTATGTGTATTTTAAGGTCTAATTCTATTATTTGTGATGGAATAGTCAAAAAAGCTGGCTGACTTGCTTTTTTTACACTTGTTAAGCTGCTTTGAGGTTTTTCTAGCTTTTTATGTGTTTCGAAGTTTTCTTTAATTGTAAATTAATTAAACAGGCATACAATATGTGCTAGTCAAAACTGTTGCTCATTACTTGGACATTATGTTCTCTTTCAGGAGGATGTGAAAAATGAATATATCAAAAAGGTACGAGAAAAAGAATGGAAATATTTCAAGGTAAGATACTATATGTACCAGCAGAATGTGTAGTATACTAATCATTCCTTCCTTCCTGAGTACAGTTTAATTTCAGAAACTTTAAGTACCAGGTATGTCAAAGAAGATAAACCCATTATAATGAATGTATCCAGAAATATTTCTAAAGACATTATTTTTAATTCTTTATGCTTAAGGCAAAATAACTCTTATTAACAGGGTCAAATAAGCCTTCCATATTCCCCATGTGCTAACTGATTTTGGTGGTTTTTTTGTCTCCTCTCCTTTAAGTATATTAGCTGACTGTGCATTTTATAGAAGACAATAAGGGCCACAAAGATTAAGAAACCAGATAGTGTAGGCAATTCAGTTGTAAATTCATATGGTTCTCTTCCTTAATTTATGGGTTACAATAATACAGGAAAAATAAGAATAAATCATATTTGTAGATGGAGGCTGTTTGTTAGTCCCGGCTGTCCAAAACCAAAATAATCACACAGAAACTATATTGTTTAAGCCACTGTTTGGCCCATTATCTCTAGCTTCTTATTGGCTAACTCTTACATATTAATTTAACCAATTTCTATTAATCTGTGTATCTCCATTTGGCTGTGGCCTACCGGCTAAAATTACGTCTGGCTCTGGCGGGGCTGCATGGCTTCTCTCTGCTTCCTCTTTCTTTCTCCCAGCATTCTGTTTAGTTTTCTTTGTCTACTCTGTTCCCCTATAGCTCTGCTATAGGCCCAAAGCCATTCTTTTATTAACCAATGATATTCACGGTATACAGAGGGGAATCTCCCATATCAGTTTTCCATATAAACATCACATAAAAAATAGTAATGTTTACTTTGCTATAAGATCAACCTGAATGTTGAATCACTTGGAAAACTGTCAGAATCTTTATCAGTTGTTACTATTATCCTCAATGCTTCCTTCAGCATCACTTTCCCCATAATCGTTGAGATCCACAGAGTAGAAAAAAAACCTTGAATGTCTTATTTGAACATATCATTTTGTGTGTGTGTGTGTGTGTGTGTGTGTGTGTGTGTGTATGTGTGTGTGTGTGTTTGGGGAGAGTGTGTATTGGAACCATACTCTCACTGGTTCCTTTGGCTAATTTGAAGAAAGGGTTTTAAATATGGTTCCATCCTCAGCTCTGTGTCTGGAACTTCTAGATAAGTAACAGAATGCCTATTTTAGACCCATATTTATTTTGCTCCTTTATGTTTTAGATGTGTGGTCATTGGCCCACTGCTTAAGAAATTTGTCAGAAAAAATTTCCAAAATGTTGTCCCTATTGTGAGAAAACAGTGACATGAAGGACAAGTGCCTAAGTGAAAATTTCACTGATCAGGCCAACTGCAGTGCTCAGACTTTGGCAGAACTCTGCTCACTTTTGCCTCTAAGGCTCCAATTTTGTATCATTTGAAGATAATTCTCATCAATCAATGGGCTCTCTGTTTTTCAAAGACATACTACTTTATTAAATAATGAAGGCATAGTCTACTGTTAAGAAATATATTTCCTTTTCTGTTCTAGTTGTTTTAAAAATAAGATTTGTTCACCTTTCACTCCTACGTACAAAGTAAAATAAATAAAACCACTATTTTAATGCTTTTCCATTTTAACAAAAAGTCCAAATCTCGTTGATATAATTCCACATAGTTTTGTGCTCAGTTCATTCTTCTCAAGTTCCCCTGCTCTACCTTATTGATCTATGAAACTTGGTATTTCAACACTAAGGAAGGCTCATTTTCTCACTTAAGAGATGATTACCTGAACTGTTTTGTGAATTGTGTGAATATGTTCTCAGGCTTTCTAGTCTTCTAGCCTTAAGCACTATCATTTCTCTAAAGATCATTTTACCTGTTCGACTCACAAAACCAGGAGCAGAATATTTAGTTGGGAAGAATATGAATATGAATGTACATAATAGCAAATAATGATTAAGAAACTACTCACCTGCCTTAAAAAGAATCCCTATTTATAGCTTTTGCTATTTTTTTCTTGTTTCATAATGACCATCATAGCAAATTTCAAGTTGCCAGTGTTGTCTCATGTGGAAGGCGGCACACTCTCTGCTGCCTTAGCACTACGAACTCCAGCATAACTCTGCTTTCCAGATCTTATACCATTAGTATCTTAAGTTGCCTACATGAGAGAATAAATTATATGATCATAGAAGGTCATCCAAGCAGGACTGGGGAAGGGCCAGGCTTGCTGAGGAGAAGCAGAGTGATCACTTAACATTATTGAAAGTCGGGTCTTTTTCTTTTTTTTATTGTTAAAAGAAAAATTTACATTTACTCCCCTTGGCCCAGGCCCTCCCGCTACCCCAATACCCCACCTGCCTCCCCCTGCTTCCTTAAGAGGGGGCAGGGTACCCTGCCCTGTGCGAAGCCCAAGGCCCTCTGCCCTCTATCCCGGTCTAAGAAGGTGTGCATATATATATAATAGGTTCCCAAAAAGCCAATACATGCAGAAGAGATATATAGGTCCATTATATTGGCTTCTCAATCAGTCCCCATTGGCAGCCACATTCAGAGAGTCCGGTTTGGTCATATGCTCATTCAGTCCTGGTCCAGCTGGATTTGATGAGCTCCCAATAGATCGAGCACACTGTCTCTGTTGGTGGGCCAGTCCCTCATGGTCCTGACTTCCTTGCTCCTCTTCTCCCTCCTTCTGCTCTTCCACTGGACCTTGGTAGCTCAATCCCTTGCTCTGATGTGAATGTGGGTCTCTGGCTCTATCTCCATTCATCGGGTGAAATTTCTTTGGCAATGATCAAGATATTCATCAATGTAACTATGGAACAAGGTCAGTTCAGGCACTCTCCCCTCTGCTACCCAAGTACCTAGCTGGGGACATCCCTGTGAATACCTGGGATCCGTTCTAGAGACAAGTCTCTTGCCACACCTAAAATGACTCCCTTAATGTAGATATCTTATTCCCTTCTTCAATATCCACCCTTCCTCCATCTCCACCCTCCCCCACCGCCAAGCTCTCCCCAGTTCTTCCCTTCTCTATTCTACCCCCTCCCTTTTGATTACCTCCACCCCCAACCCCTACCTCCACCCCCATCCCCACACCCGTGCTTCCAACTTTTGCCTGGCGATCTTGCTTGCTTCTGATTTCCAGGAGGATCTATATATCTTTTTCTTTGGGTTCACCATGCTATTTGGCTTCTCTAGGCTTGTGAGCTATAAGCTTAATGTCCTTTGTTAATGGCTAGGGTCCACTAATGAGTGAGTACATACCATACTCATCTTTTTGGGTTTGGGATATCTCACTATGGATAGAGTTTTCCTTTTGCATGAAAGTCGGGTCTTAATACATCTTAGTACAATTATCAAGGACCAAGCAAGCATTCTGTGAACTTCCTTTTAGTACTCCTAGGTTGTCTCACTGGTTCTCTTCAGGTAAATTTCAAAGGAGTAATGTTTGATTTAAATGGTTCTTGACTATTTTATTTACACAGATAATACATACCAGTCAGATACGGTACTGACTGTCCCAACCATCTGTATTTATTCAAACTCCTTTACTATTCTAATCAATTATGAACTTCACAAACACTCAGGATAATGTGATTCCTTTTACTTATTTCGTGTTGTCTCTATTGAGCATCTCTTTGGATCCCCTTCCCCTAACATAGCTGGAGACTTAACCCATACTCACACATAGGCTACATATGATCTCTTTCTGCTGAATTATTGCTCCATCCCTTACCCTCAAAGTTCAATTGTGGCTCTGTCTTTGATTTTTCCATTGACTTATCAAATTGATTGCAGATCTTAATATGTTTTTGAAACATGTTTCCTAATTACCTATATATTCTGTTGACAATCCTGTGTTTAGGAATATGGGGAGTGTATAAATATTCATATAACTTATGAGTTAGTGGTGGATTACGATACTTTTTTTTTTTTAGGTTTTTGAGACAGGGTTTCTCTGTGGCTTTGGAGCCTGCGCTGGAGCTAGCTCTTGTAGACCAGGCTGGTCTCGAACTCACAAAGATTTGCCTGTCTCTGCCTCCTGAGTGCTGGGTTTAAAGGCTTGCGCCACCACTGCCCGGCTACTATTCACTTTTTGTTTGTTTGTTTGTTTTGTTTTTCGAGACAGTTTTATCTGTGTAGCTTTGGCTGTTCTGGGCTTCACTATGTAGACCAGGCTGGCCTCAAACTAACAAAGACCCACTTGCCTCTGCCTCCCAAGTGCTGGAATTAAAAGTGTATACCATCACTGACCGGCTTCACTAACATTTTATAGACACATGGGTCCCTTTCTTGTAATTATTGAGGAGTTTCTGCACCCAAAAAGCCTCTCTAGTGACACAGCAATCCAAACCAGACCAAATCAAACTGAATTAGGAAAAGTCCAGGTTTAGTAGCTAGAAATGCTCTAGGATGACTTTTTAGAATTCCAGAATATTCGTATATGAATGCAGGGGTTGGGGTGAAGCTCCCAGCAGAACAATATACCTGGAGGTGCTAGTGAATATTGACTATGTGAAATAGAATAGCATTGGCCACGGGGAAACCTGATGTGAACTTTTGTAAAAGAATTAGAAAAGGGACTTGGTTATTGTTAATGTATGCTAGGATTCATATCAGTTCTTTGGATCTGATATCATTCCTCTACTGTTTCCCTATAAGGATTAGGAAAACGAAATTAAGTATCTTTTAGCTGTCTTTTCTTGAGGCAATATTTCACTAGCTTCTTCTGTTTCCCCATAAATCCTACTCCCCTTCCCTTTAATTATGTTGTTGCTCTCTTCTGGAGACTTAGTAATTAACATGAGACGACTAAATTAAATTTTAGTTGTTATGCCTAAGTTTGCATGTCTCATAGTATTGTATTAATTGACCCCATACCTCAGGCTGTCACCTTAAGTGAAACAGAATATCTTATTAAGAAGGCAATGTGGCATTCAGAGATATTGACAGATAGATTGACAGGCGAGGAATTAGAATGGATAAAATGAGATTAACAGCAATTCCATTTTGACACTATATTCTCATTAACTGGCAGGTACCCACATCCTACCACATGTTCTGTATGGTATATTTTCAAGCACGTTTCTGACTTCAGGAAAATCAGAGACAACAAAATGTTGCATCTGAATTCATTGTCTGAATTCCCATGTGACAATAAAAGTTTGGATGATATGTGACTGATTTTCATCCTATAGGTGAGCCTGCTGGAGTTATTATGAATTCCATTTATAATATTCACATTGCTAGAAAAGTTTTATGAATCATGACTATAAATAGGACTTTTTTCTAGAGAATGCTATCTTTAGTGATCAGACTGGCCTCAAACTTTGTTTTGAAGACAATACCTTTACTAGAGAAATATGTTTAATAATCACAAAAATGAACTCAGACATTTCCCACTATAACAACTATTGATTTAATAATATTTACTTATTCTCCCCCTGAAATTATTGTAAAATAAAATGTAAATTATTAATCCATTAAATTCTAATACCTTGTACCTGCAGGTTTGGTTTTCTTTGCAAATTTTCTTTTAAATTGTCTCAAGTATTTTTTGAAGAAAAGAAACTATCTTTATTCATTATACATATCAATGTCAATCCACGTTCTCACTCCCTCTCCTCCTCTCATTCCCTCCACATCCCCCCCTCAACCCACCTCCTATCCAATCCACAGAGAGAGTAAGGCACATTGCTTTGGGGAAGGTCCAAGGCCCTCATTACTCTATCTACGTTGAAAAATATATCTACCCAAAGAGAATAGGATCCCAAAACACCTGTCCAAGCAGTAGGGATAAATCCTGGTGCACTGCCAATGGCCCCTCAATCTGCCAACCATGCAACTGTCAACCACAGTCAGAGGGACTAGTTGGGTCCTATGCTTGTTCCTCCCTGTTCGGCTGGAGTTAATGAGCTCCTATTAGCTCAGATAGACTGTTTTAGTGGATGTATCCATCATGGTCTTGACTTTTTTGCTCATATTCTCACTTCTTCCACTCTTCAAGTAGACTTTGGAAGCTCAGCAATGCTCTGTTGCAGGTCTCTGCCTCTGCTTCCATCAGTTGCTGGATGAAGGTTCTATGTTGATATTTAAGATGTTCATCAGTCTGACGTTGTTTGGGCTTTGCCTTTATAAGAGCAGGTCCTATATAGTATGTGCATTCTTCAAACTTTCTATTAGCTGCGAATGGTCTCGAGTTCTTTATTCTCCTGCCTCCACCTTTGACTGCTGAAATTATGGGTATGCTTCACTGCACCTGACTTTCAATTTTCTGAGAGAGCACTGTCCCAGATTTAAAATAATTGTCATTTGTTTGGTTCTTCTGGGTTGTAGAAATTTTGACTTCCTGAGTGTAATCAATTTTCAGATATTTTTTCAATACAAAACACAAAAGTAATCCATAAGTAGACCTTAGGAAGAGTAAATTTTATGCTGAAAGTAGACTCATATCTAATAATACAAATTGCTTGTTATTTCCTGATGGAAAAAGAAATTTGTCACAATAACTTACTGCTTTTATTTATAATTACTATTATAGCAATATTTTGACGCTTGCTAAGTATTCAGAGTTACATATCTGGATCTCCCTAATGAGACATAAAAAAATTACAAAAGTTATATTGTCTTAGATTCATTTATGTTGCTGTGATAAAATACTCTGACAAAACCAAATCCAAGAAAAATGGTTGACTTAACTCTCAATTCTAAGTTACAGTCCGTCACTGAAGAGATCCCAAGGTGTTAGGAGACTGAATAAATAAAACACTCAATATCTATGGTCAGCAGAGAGTGATAGGTGTATACTTGCCTGCCAGCACTCAGCTGACTTTCTCCATAAGGTCTAGGGCCTAGTTAATGGAACAATGCTGCCTACACTCAGGATATTTCTTCCATCTCAATTAAAATAACCAAGGTGACTCCCACAAAAGGTTTTCAAGTCAACCTCATTAGGGAATTCCTGGGAATCCAACCTAGGTGATTCTCGATTTTGGGAACCTGAATTAAAATTAACTGCCATATGTAAGAATAAGTAGATAAATAGAATTGTGTGATTTGCAGAAATGTTTTAAAAAGAAATGTGGGCATATGAAAGTAGATATAGATTCATCAAACATCTTTTTCATGAATGCATCTGAATTTGCTTTTATCAGTTTCAGACAAATTAGAAAATTCTTAATTACTTTCTAGTAATTTTCAAAAAATATTTTATTATATATAATATATAAACACAAATTTATGCCCCAATTAAATTATTTTAGAACAATTGAACTTATAAACTCTACTGACATTAATTCAAGATTCTTAGATTAATATACACTCTATTGCATTAAAATGTTTCTGAATTTGGTGTTTTATTTAAGATATACTTAATCAGAGTTAATATCTTGGGTATCTTTTCGGCATTTGCTTGTTACTTTTGTTTGATTGCTTTTTTGTTTGTTGTGTTCTAAGGGTAAAAATTAATAATCTAGTCAGGCATCTACCACTGAGTCTTTGTTTTTCTTAATGGAAATACTTGAATTTGGAAGTATCTAGTTATTTTACACCTTTAGATGATACTTAAGAATGTCTTTACTTAAGAATGTTTCCAATATAATTATAATTAAAATATTTTAAATAAATAAGTTGCAGTTTTCATAGTTTTCCTTCTATGAACAGAATGTTACACATTATTTGTGGTGGCTTAATTCCAACGTCAGCTTGACTGGATACAGAGTCACCCAGGAGATACCATGAGGCTATTTCCAGAGAGGGTGAATTAAGAAGGTGAAACCTACTTTGAATATGAGAGGTGCTGTCCTCTCATAATGATTCCATAATGAATATATATGAAAAGGGAGAAACCTTCTTGAGTATTAGTGTTCATTTCCTTGCCTTCCTGACTACAGTGCAATGTGACCAGCTGTCTCCATGTCTCTCTGCTCTGATGGCATGCATGCCCTTTAAAGTCACAAATGAATCAAATCCTCCATCCTTAAATTGCTTGATAAAAAATATAGAATTTTGTTGCTGGGAGGCAGGGTTGCTGAGCAGATAAAGCTATGTGTTTTTGTGGTCCATAGTTCTTTGAAACTGCTTTGTGTGACGAACGTGTGAAATTTTGTAGCTATGCACTGAAGAATCCCTAGAATGTTATAATCAGAGCTTCATCAGATGTTCTAGTGTGAGTGTAGAACATAGGAAGAAAGTCAAAAAAACATGCGCACAAGGTTTTTGGACTGCTAGGAATTGGACTAACACTCTTTAATACTGCAATCTGCTAAAAATATCTGACTTCTTGCTGGGTAAGTCTTGAGAACTCCAGTGAGGTAGCATGGAAACAGTAGTCTAATTTGTTTGGTGGGAGATTTCAAAATAGTATAGCATTCAGGCCGTGTTGTGATTACTACCGATTCCTAAGTTTTGCTGCAGGAGAAAGCTACATGTGGAGCGAGAAGTTGGAAAAATGTAAATTTTGCTGAGGAAAGAAATATGACTCCATATTAAGTTTCAGATAAAGCCAACATGGAAAACAAGCAATGCTAATTCCTAAGAAGATTTGTGCAGTGATAAAGAAGCCTCACACAATTCCCTGGGACTATAGAAAAAAGGTCTTGAAGGTCATCTTTAATTGAGAAAAATACAATTTAACTAAAGGGAAAGAGCCTGAATCTAGGGGGCTTCTAAAGAGTTTCCTGTCAAAACCAACCACCTAAAGAAAAATTTGTCTGGGTTGGTACACCAAGGCACACAGAAAAAATATATTTATGGCCTATTAGGAGAGATGTTCCTACAACTATAAAAAATTGTTCTTATATCTCTAGTAAGCTTTTCATTGAGTACTTTGTATCCATTTATGCTTTTGCTTCTTATACTTCAATGACAGAAAACATAAACATTTTGTGTTTTGTAAATAAAGTCATCCATCATCTTGTGATCACATTTTTTCCATCTTTGATTTTGTGAACCCAGTGCTATTTAAAGAATCAAAATGCAGTTACTATGTAATTTTCCTGATGATGAAATTAGTCCTCATCCCTGGACTGATTTACTGTTGATGGGCAAATGGGAAATGTGAGTGCAGATTCTAGAATGAGTTAATCCCTTTTGAGAAAAAGTGTTTGGTGGGTGAGGTTCTGTCATCAGAAACTTACAGAGTGGGAAGATGTGGACAGACTTCATCCTTTGTCCTCACTGCATACTGCATCATTGCTTTCTAGGAATGGCATGGTTTGTATGGTGGATTTTTAGTAGCATACCTGTTTTCTGCAAAGAAGTGGCTTTACCAGGAGGCTCCTATGCAGTTTGTCCATTTTCAATCTAAGCAGTAAATCCATAAAGTTCTGTAGCAAATGTGAACCAAAAATGAAATTGTGCTGTAGTCAAGTGCTGTTGCCCTTTCAGCTCCTCTGTTCCCACACAAACACCCCACTTTAATTTACAGTCCACTGAACTCTTTAATATCAATTATTTTTTCAGTTTTCAAGCTATTATTTATTATTATTATTTTTGCCAAATATAGTCATATTTCCTAGCTCAGGCATAATGCTACAAGAGAAAATGAACTTGAGACACATGCATCAGCCCAGATGTCCTCAGAAGACATTGAACTGAGAGATATAGCCATAGATAAAAGGGTGTATAGAGGATGGCTCTCCTGTGAGCCCTCAACTTCACTGAGAAGGTTCAGTGGAGATACCCTGGAACTGAAGGGAGAGCAGTTTGGGGGTTTATTGATTAGAGTGTAGAGAGTTTCAGCTTGTGATGATGAAAATGTTCCATAGGTGGGTGGTGATGATGATAATACCTTAATGTAAAGGGAGTTAAGAAGTGAACTATGCCTTTGAGAGTTAAGGTTATACTTTTATTTATATATTGTAAGAAGTAAAAGAAGAATGGGGATATTAGACAAGTTAGGATATTTTAGGCTATGATCCAGTTTCCCAATTTTTAGATAGTTTTAATTTTCTGTTTACCATAATTAAAATTTCATGGTGTAAACAAAATAATGCTAGCATTCTATATTCTAAACCTAATTTAGCATCAACAACAATTCAGCAAATTTGACTTTTGATTATCCTTAATTCTTAATTTTTTGTTTTATTTTTTAAATTTTATATATGGATAAAATGTATATTGATCATAGCCTTCTCTAACTCTCTTATTTTCCCAACACCTTACTTCAAACTTTGTGTTCTTTCTTTGATGCCCACTTGTGTACATGTGTGAGGTCACCTACTGGGGCAAGGCTAACCTACAATGATCACCGAGCCCTCAAAAGTGATTCTCTCTCCTTTACTATCTATCCACTGCCATATGTTGGTAACTAGAGGTAGGGCATCAGATCGCCCTCTGCTTAAGTTGGAAGTTTTAATTCTTTTGATCTTTTGCTGGTAACAGCAGTTGCTATGAGTATATGTATAACAATTATGTCACACCCAGCATTCAGTCTATCTTGACATCCCACCCTATCATTTGTCTCTTATGTTCTTTCCACTCACTCTTTCATTATGTCTCCTTATACTGGTGTCCCATGTGACACTCACAGTCGCTTACTTTCACCATTATGAAGGATTATGAGTCTTTAAGGTGTATTTTTTGTGAGGAAGAGCTTCTCTGAACATGGTTGGTAATATCACAAATCTATGAATAGGAATATAAATATTCAGAAGAGAGTTTGGCAACATAATTATTTATTAAAATCACATCCATAAGTTCTTTCCTAGGGCCTATGAGCTTCCTAGCTATAGATTTTGATTTTTTAGTTAGTAGGTTTATGCTGCATCTGATCATCAGTAGTGCCTGCCTCTACTGTGTACATGATTATCCTTCACGAGGTGATGAGAGCAATGGCATTTGTAAAGTGCTGAGATGGCTATCTTTGGATGGCCAGTTTGAGTATATTTAGAACCATTTAGGACATATAATTCTGATGGTATCTTTAGAGACATTTCCAGAGAGGATTAACTATATGGGGGGGGGTTCATCCTGAATGTTGGTGGCACCATTCTGTGAAATGAAGTTCTGGGCTAAATACAATAAAGGAGAAATGATGTTAAAAGGAGCCTCACCATTCATATCTCCATTTCAGTGAATATGGCATGCCAATATGCCTAAAGCTTGGCTGCATTACTTTCCTGCCATGGTGAACTATGCCTTTTCTTAAATTGGGGACCAAAGTTCTTTCTTCTTCCTCAAAGTTGTTTTCTGTCACATGTCCTGTCACAGTGATGGGTATTATTAAACACAGACTTTGGAACTTAATTGCCTTTGGAGTCAGATTAATGTGTGGTGCTGAAGTGTCCCTGTTCTGTCATCTTCTTTGATTACATTGGATTCTTTATTATAAATCACCACTAACAATTTGTCAAAGAAAGAATTGTAAATAAAATACAGAAATATAAATCAGTTTGATATTACTTCTAAAATTCTGATATTTCTATTGGTATCTGCTTCTGATATTTCTATTGGTATATGCTTCTGAATCAATGCCAATGCTTTTTATAAATTTTCACTGATATTCTATGATTCTGTTTTTCAACATATTTCTTCCTGTACAGCTTCTTGTTTTACCATGAAATGATCAGCTTTGAGCTCTCTTCATTTAAACATGATTTCATATTTTATGGTCTTAGAAAAAAGAGCTTATTGGTTAAAAATCTGAGTTTCACTTCAATGTCTTTGAAGGACTCAGCTTTTCACAGAAATTCTAAGCCTTAATTTTTGATGTTTCAGACTGCTGGATACTTATTCTAAGTCTTCTGTATGTTTCTGTTCCACTGGGATATCTCTGGTTGTCACAGTACCATATATCTCCTTATCATCATCGAAATATGTGATGTTTAATGCTTTGGGTTTGAAAAATAATATGAAAGTCCCCTGACATATTTGGGTAGGTAATTTTGAGATACTACAGAAACTCTGCTAATCAGTTTTAATTAAATCATGGAATTATATCAGGTTCTGTGGGAACAGAGTTGATAATTTAATATATAGTAGTTTGAATCACTTAAATGGCTAATAGCTTCCTGGTAAGAGGAAGAAAAAGAATATTAATATTTCAAATAAAGTGTAGTGGTATGAGGATTAAATTGCCACACTGAACACAAAAGTTTAGCTTGCTAATCTCATGAGAAAAAAATTCAATAAAATTGTGCTATAACAGAATGAACCATATTTAGTTTTTTTTGAGATCAGATATAGTATCAACATAATTATATTATTAACATTTTATGTAACATGAACCTATTCTTTTTGCTTACATTTAAGCTCATTTCCCATTGTTTTTAATTATTTGATTCTTAAAAGCCAACATAAAAATAAAATCAGAATTAGGATGAAAAATGCTTTTTAAATATGAATAGTATTTTCCAAATTAAGCTATATCTTCAATTGGACAAATAATGTCTAGTCCTTGCCATACCTCACCACAAATGTGCAAACATCTGCCAATTGCCCAGAGAGATGGCTGACTCATGCTCTTACAGTGTGGGCATTTTCCCAGCCTCTGAAGACGTTGCCTAAGCTCACACTCATATGTCTCAACTCAGTGCACTGACCAAGCACAGTTCAGAGACTATGGACTGCTTCTAAAGAGGCATCAAATAGAGGGGTCCATGAGGAAGGCACTGAGTATTTAAGCATTACGTTAGGTCTATACCTATAGCTCAAGGAACATTGATGAAGAGGGAAGAAGAGGATTGTGTGAGCTACAGAATCAAGGAGTGTGCTGTGAGATTATGTCTCTTAGTAATATCAGAAGCTATACCCATCAGGTCTCACCAGCATGGGTGCCAAAACAAAAACTGAACAAGAAGAACAACAATAAACATCCTAAAGCAGACAAGGCGAAGACTACAAGGCCTCAACCCTTCACAAGTAACAACAGGCATTTAGGAATACTGAGAGTGGGAGAAATATTTTTTTCATAGAGAAGGACATAGTAATTTGTTATCCAATGGAAAATGGTCATTCCTGTAAACACATATATAATTAACAATTTACAGGCTAAAAATCTTATATTTAAGATCACACACACACTTTTAATAACAATTAATAGAAAATGAGGTCATAAATTTGAAAAAAAGCAAAATGGTATAAATAGAAGGGTTTGTGGGGGGAAAGGAAAAGGAAAATGATGTAATTATATTAACCTCAAAAATTAAAGGAACAAAATTTAATGCAAATTGATTCTAGGAGCTGTAAAAGTTAATGGTCTTGAGAAGTTACAGGGCTTATACGATGATCCACATGTGATCGTGTTTGGACCAAGTCTCATGATCTGTCTTCAGCTTCCTGAGTCAATATGATAGAAGGAAAGGACGGGCTACCAAAGATTGTCTTCGACACACCCACATGAGTGCATCTGAGCACACACTTTTATACACATAAATACATATGCAATAAATGTCATTTCTAGAAATAACAATAATTATAAAAATAAGGCAAATGATTATTTCTTATCTGCTTCCTACCAATGACAGGAAGACAAAAATCACACTTTGTAAATTTAAAGTCATTATTTTTTTCTGTAATTATTTTTAATATTAAAAACAATTTTGTGAGAAATTGATTTTAGAAATGAATATTAAAATAATTTCATTTCACAAAATTGCCTGCAATTAATCATTTTATGTATTTTAGTATTTCATGCTTTTTGAATGTAATTTATGTTATTAATTTTACAACTTCAATGTTAGAGGAAAGATTAGTTATTCTTAATAATTTTATTTTCCTTTTATAGAATAAGACAATTAAAAGAACCTTGCATTGTAATGGAGTTCTACCTGGCTTTGGAAAATGGGATCACTACTGGACAAGTATTCCCAGGAATCTCAAGGACACTCTTGTTAGTTATTAAAGATACTGGCTTATAAGAGCTGGCACATCCATCTTTTTCGCCTTTTGTTTTGTTTAGTTCAAAATTTTGGCTTTAGTTTTAAGCATACACAAGTAAAAACTATCATCTGTCTATTTTACCCCCTACAACTGATACTAATAATCTTTCTAGTAATTTGGTTGTATGCTTTATCTAAATATATTTTCCTGTGGTAACTAAGTTGTTTTTGTATTTTCATAGGTTTTTCTGTGTGAGATACAATACTATAAATAATATAAATGTTATCTTCCATAGTGATGATTTTAAAGGTTTCCAAAATTTAAATAAAATAGTTTCCTACATGTAAACTCTAAGTAGAGATATTTCAAAAACACAATGTTTTATTCCATTATACCACATAAAAAATTAAAACAAAAACATTTGCCTAGGATACACTGCAGTTTTTATTAAAATCTTAGAATTACCAACAAAGCACAGAGTATTCGCTTCGTGTGTATGAATGAAATTTTCTACTAATATTGTTGCATGAAATGTTTTTATTGAGTCATACAATTATACAATAACCTAGATAGAGTGCATTTGTACAACTCTTCAACTTCTTTCTTGCATTTATACATATATATGTATACGTATATACAATGAACTATATATGTATATTTTGAAACATATAGCCATGTTGTATATAACATAAGTAGTATCTTATATGTATTATGTATATATACACACACTATCTCTCTATATTTATACTATGTATCCTTCTAAATTCTTTAATATCTACTACAGAAAAACATAGAATTATTTCCCATTGCATTAGTTGAGCATTTTGTATTTAAAATTATTCTTCTAGTGCCATGGTATATGATTGACAGTAATTGTTAATTCAAATAATATGTGAGCATTTTCTAATATAAGTAGAAATGAATGTAGTGAAAGATGAATATATAAGTACAGATATAAAAATTTATTTGTATCCTCATCCATACTTAGAAAAAGGAAATCACCTCACTATCAGCTCAGTTTGAGTAAGTTTTAAAAGTTAACTTTCTTTATTGAAACTCAGACTTTTAAAGAACTATTTTTATTATGCTCAATGACTTCAATTATTAAATATTTTCAAATTCCTTCCATGCTTTGAAGTCAAGCTTTTATTTTCTTTGTGTGTTTTTAGTTATTTTGTGTGTGTGTGGGGGGATTTGTATCAACTTTATATTGACTTCCAACTCAATTTGTAGCACAGGCTCGCCTTGAACTCAAAATCCTTAGCATCCCAAATGGTGGGATTACAGGCTTGTGCCAATATATCTGTCTTCCAAACCATCTCCTAATAAATGAATGTCTTATAAGTTTTGAGAAAGAATAGCAGTCATTAGTGGCTAACATAATTGAAACATAAGTAACATATTGGCCCTTCTCTTGAGTTTAATCCATGTGTAGAAGAAAAAAATAATGTGAAAAGAATCTGTAGTTATGTTATAACCACAACTGTAACCATATGGTGAGAACAGTAGTGTCACTCAGGAAATAGTGCTTAAAATTAATTTCTAAAATTTGATTTTATGAGTAACTGCTTGAGTCTTTAGATTAAAACAGCAAAGCTAAGGAACAAGTCTTCCTAGCAAAGGGATATGGAGCATCGTATACCCTAAAAAAGCAAGTGCACAGAGCTCCGGATCTTTCGCTCCATAGTCGTGTCTAAACCAGGAGTTAACTGCCTGGAAACCACAGAAAATGATGTGGTAAGTGTTGAGGTCAAGATGTGGCATCTGTCACTTTTCTGAGGCATGGAAAACATCATTATATGACTAGTCATCCTTGTCTCCATCTTGAAAGTTTTACTTTTTGAAAATGTAGCCACATTTTCATTTCTCACTGGGTGCCCTAAGTCACACATCTGTCTCAAATGTCGCTGGCACAGTAGTTAAGCATAGTTGGGATATTTCAGACTTAAGTTTTTGTACTTTGAGAACTACAGATCAGTGAATGATTTTAAGTAATGTAATGATCAATATTATTGGTACTATAAGGGTTGTACCAGGGGAGAACTTAGATTTAGGGCTACAATGGGAAGGCTATGCTAATTATTCACATGAAACATTAGAGTGTTTGGATTAAGCAATGCTAGAAGCAAGTAAAGCAATACAGATTCAGAAATTTTTAGGACATACAAATGGTAGGTCTGAGTACAGTTTTGAATAAATGGGAAACTGGATTCTAAACGGATTATATCAAGATGTGTCAATACCTTTAGACCATTTGACACCTATATAAGCACCAGGTCTAAACTCTGCATTCTGAATATCCTCAGACATGAGCATAGATAAAGGACATTTAGTACTGGTGACTGGCAGTCAGGCCTACTCTAAATTCTGTAGAAACTCAACTTTGTTTATACACTCGCAGTTTTCAATTTTCAGAGAGTAAATTATTTTTAATTCCAGAGATGGAACTGGATTTTACACTGGGTATGTTCACTTTTTTTTCAGCCTTGAATAATTTTCACTTTAACAGTATAAGGGATAAATTAGAACTAGGGACAGTTTTTCATGCTAGGAAGACATTATAGTTTCTTTATTAAAACTCTCCAAGTTCGGGAATAGAGAGATTTCTCAATGGTTAATGGTCCTTACTAGTCTTACTGAAGACCAGTGTTTAGTTCCAACCTTGTCAGTCAGCTATAATTTCCAGTTAACTCAAGGTTCAGGGAATTTAACACTTTTCTCTGGCATCCACAAGTATTTCACTCATGTGCATAAATTCATAGATATAAACATATAATTAAAATTTAAAAGATCTGCAAAATCTTGTGAAAAAGTTTCTATTGTCATTTCCTTTTTATATATAAGAGGTAAGAGGCAGACAGAATTTACTATTTTAGTAAATTCTTTGACTTCTGTATATTAAACAAAGTATAGCTCTTAATAACCTAAACAATATGTTTTTATTTTGCAAGTCCTCAGAATGTCTCTATGCAAAGGAACCAAAAACTTCTAGCTATGTCACATGGTTTCTACATTTTTCTACACAATTGCTGAAAAATGTTCACAATTAATAAATATATTCTAAGTATGGACCTCTTTGATCTGAAAATATGCTAAACAATGGGTCATATGCTCACATTCTACTATTTTATTTTAATTTCTGCTCTGGAATGTCATTTCATCTTCCCTTTGGGAATAATGTAACCTTGGGTAAAGTTCTTTTCAGTCCTTCATGCAAACTGATGAGACTTGTGAACAAATTGCCATCTGAGGTGCTTGTTGAGCTCTTTTTTTGCATCATAAATTAAGTGAAGTTGATTCCTGCTTACATAAGCAAAGAATTTGACAATGTAATGTAGTTTATGTTACCAGAAAATTAGAGAATTACAATATAAAAGATCTACAAGAGTCTGGAAAATCTGCCATGTTCCTTGCCCTAAAGCTAGTAAAAAGCTAGTCCTCCTAAATATAACCACACAGTAAACTCCAGAATTCCATATTGGAATGATTTGAGGTTTAAAAAGAAATAAAGCTTTTAATTATATATAACCAAAATTGTCCCTGGTTTCTTTGAATGCTAACTAGTTCTTTTCTCCTCTACAATTTCTTAAGATCTCTTCTTTTTCTTTATGTCTTAATCATCTTCCTTCTTAATTCTATAATGAATTTGAACATACAATAAACCCACTCTGCACTGTCCAATTCCTCCTCCGTCTCTATGTGTCTATCCTCCCGTTTTCCGTGGGAAGACTGACCGCATTTCCTGTGAACAGCTGTGGCAGATACCTAATGCAAAGAAATGAGGTTTCGGGACATCAGCTAAACATAAAGACCTCAATGAATCCCTGCGTGGATTATGAGCTGGTTATTTCACTCTTGCCCTACGATGGCAGCAACGCCTGGAGGGAACGTTCACAATAACCTTGCCGAAACCTAGAGCCACAAAGAGTGGTGATCCTAGGAAACTCGATGAAAGTGTGAGTTTGAGGTTTTTTTCTTAGTGGCAGTTTTAGGCTAATTTGATGATAATTGATTATGAAGCAATGAATGTGTCATAGAGCTGGGTCCTTGTATTAATTTTACATAAACTTATTACTTTAATAGTTTCTAAAATTTTACAAATATGCCTAAATCATGAAAGTAGAGTTCTTTTATGTACTTATGAAATAAAACCATGAATTCCTGTTTTCCTTCATATCATTTATGCCTTTCATCTCAATTATTTTCATTATTATTATTTATTTCATAAATATGGGCTAAATGCCAATCAAGATGTGTTGTATTTATCTAAGAAGCAGGATTCAGAGGCAAAAGCCAAACTTCTTATAAGCTGTTATCAATATTTTAAAAATATACATTAAGTACAAACAAAATACTCAAGAAAATCAAATCCAACAATGTGTAGAGTTATGAACCATGACTAAATTCTATTTATATTGATATCAATTAATGCATTTCATAGCACATTTAAACACTTAAGAGAAAAATCTCATATCCGCATCAATGTCTATAGAATAATTAATCCATACTTTTCAAAATAATACTTAATCCACTTGTTCACATTAAAAATTCCATTCATTGCAGGTATTTAGGTTTTTCTTTTAGATCTCATATATATTCAGTTGGATATATATTGAGTGTTTTATTTGGGGTGATACCCATGTAAATTCTTCCTTTACCTTTAATTCGCTTCTTCATTATTAATAATTAAAAACTGTTTTTTAGATAATAATTTTATATTTTGCAATTTACTGAAAGTGGCCAAAATAATTTTTTATGGGATCAGAGGGAATGAGTTTCAAATCATAGATCAGATAGAAATCAACTGGAATAATGTAGAAAGTATTTGCATAATATCTGACTCTTCTATTCCACTGCTCTGTCTGTTTTAGGGACAATGTATATTGAAAGAACATATAAGAGGTTCATGTTGACTTCATGCCAGGAATGCAAGAACAGTTTAACATACCCAAATCAAAATGTATTAATAATAGAGAACACAGGTAGAGTCAAGGAAAAAAGTCACATGACCTTTTTTCAGGCACAAAAACATTAAAACATTAATTTTTTTCCTTTTTTTATTGTTAAAAGAAAAATTTACATTTACTCCCCTTGTTCCTGGCCCTCCCACTCCCGAACTCCACCACCACCCTCCCCTTGCTTCCTTAAAATGGGGCAGGATACCCTGCCCTATGGGAAGCCCAAGGCCCTC
>JAQHUG010000372.1:426177-437103 GCA_028555095.1 Dicrostonyx torquatus | reverse complement strand
AGGTGCAAAGACGCGTCCTCCATCTGCTTCAAAGACAGGAAATATTGATTGAATCTTTCTCCTTACTTTGTCAGAGATAAATGAAAATCTCGGGGTTCTTGCCTCATATGGAGGCGGAGCCACAGGTGGGGGTGCAGTAGGTTTGACCCATGTAGGAGGGCGAGAACCTAGCCTGTGTCCCCAACAATCATCGAGGTGATACCTCTCTTCCTCATATCTAGCTGCCTCCTCTTCCAAATCAGCCTCTTCCTCGGGGTCAAGGGTTTCCAGATAGGAGGCGCTTTCTGAACTCAAATTAGAATCATGAACACTATTGCTGCACAGGTCCAGGTAGCCCATATATAAATTTTTCTCTTGGGCACCCAAGCGATTATCGGGCTCCCCAACAGAAGGCGTTCCCTGTGAGGGAGGGTTCTTTACCTTGTAAGTTTTACGGGTATGTTTTTTCTTGCGCGCACCCAACCTCTAACTTCATTCGGTTTCTGACATGCTGTCCTGAACTTCCTCAAGGGTTTCTTGTCCCTTCTGAACCATTGGTTTGCAATTCACGTCCTTCAAACAATCCTTAACAAGCTCCCAAATTGCCTTGGTGCCCAAACTTAAGTCATTGTTCGCTAGGTGGCAATCAAGGTCTTTGCCCAATTTGTTCCATGATGTAACCATTAGGGACCCTAAACAGGCATACCATGGGGTCACCCGGTTCACTTCCTTCACAAAACTTCTGAGGGTCTTATGGCCTATTTTGATATCTCTTTGTTTTAACACTATGTAAAGCGAGGTCACCACAGACTGAGTAGTCCCCATAGCGACCATGACTTAACTGTGTCCGTCTTACAGTCGCCCAAAAACGAAAGTAAACACCGCGCCAATGGCTTATCTATGTCCGTCCTATAGTCACGGTACACTCGCAAGATGATTCCCTGCATCTCAGAAAATTATCACAGAGCCCAGGCCTGGCCACTCATGCACCTCAGTCTTATAGCCAGGGTACTTAGCAGAAGCCACCGCGATAACAAATGAGCAAAAGAAGGGCAACCAGAGCAGCGTAACCTATCAACATGAGCAATCCTAAGAGTTCATCAACACACATACCTCTCCGAACTTACCTTCCCTGCAGTTCTGAATCCACCTTATGTCCAAGGGGTTTCCGATGGTGCGGGTGATGAAGCAGCGATTTCCCGGGTTTCCGGCACCAGATGTCCCGTGCGACCGTCTCGCCAGCAAGAACGACGTGGCACACAAGGATACTTCTGCAGTAAGCTTTAATGCTTCTTGAGAGGGAGAGCATAAGCTTCCAGAGCAGAGAGACCCCAAACCAGGGAAAGCCATCCCTTATATAGAGGCTATCCTCTGCCTAGGACGTGTAGGCTCCTAATTGGCTGCTACCCATTGCACGAGGCAGAGCACAAGGAATGGAAAATCCCTTCTCATCTGCTCAGCAAGCTTGTTTACTACTTGGGAACACAGGATGTCAGCGCCATCTTGTAATGGCGAACAGTGAGTGTGGCTCCTCACAGGTGGGCGCAAGCTGCAGCCCAATGCCATAGCATGGGTAAAGTCCCAAAGGGCTCTTAGTTGGACAGATGCATGGTTGCCCAGTACTGGAACTTTCGACTGGAGCTGAAAGGCGAAAAACCATGGTCAAGAGGTGAATCATCAATCATAGAAAACATGATGAGAGGTGGGGAAGGGAAGGGGTCTCCCATTACAGTTGGGTGTAGGATTCCAATGATCTTTAGTTGGAAAGCAACCTGATTGAAAGTTACAGGGTTTTGGTGGTTCTCGTGATGGTCAAGCTTCACAATATCAAGTGTTTTAAAACAGCACGAGGTAGGGGCCAAAGGGCCACACGTTGCGTGATAGCCAGGGTCCTCACAGCCCAGAAGAGACAAATATGCCATGTGGGTAGAGAGTAAGTAAGGAATTCACTGAGAAAAGAGTAAAGGGGATGGAAGAGGAAGAGAGGCACGTTAATACTGTAGAAAGTGAAAATGTGCTTTGAATGATTCTGATGTGCATTCGAGGCTGAAAAACCCTGTAATAATGACTTTTAAAGAATTACTAATTTTCTAAAGACTAATTGAAAACTTTTAAAGTTATGCCATAGTGTTACAAGGTCACAAACCTGAACTTCTGGCTGTTGATAAAGTGATCTATCATCACCACTCAAGTTGCTCAGAATGGGAGACTGTCTATCATTGAAGATATCCCATTTATAACTCCTGTGCTGATTCATTGAAATGGAAACTCAAGTTTTGAGACTTTTATACTTTAGATAAAACGACTTTAATGACAAATGATAGTCTTGCAGTTTTCAGATATTTTAAATGCAGATTGCATATTGCACGCTCACAGTCCATCAATTTTTCCCACAGCTATAGAGAGATTAAAAATAAACTACCAGCTTCAGGCATCCTGATAAATTTTCAAACTGGAATTTATTAACTATGAAATGTTTGTTCTCAAAATATATTTCATTTCACAGTGGACTTTAGTCCCTTACCTGTCATTTTTCAGAAATATGTTCTTTCCTTCTTCTATCTATATCTTCTGCACCCCATGAAATTATATGTGTGTGTGTGTGTGTGTGTGTGTGAATAATGATTCAATTATTTTCAAATCTTGTGTCTTTTAGGGGAAAACAGGCTATTAAAAACAAATAGATTTTCAATGTATTAATATAAATCCTAGTGGATCTTTATTTAGGCTATTAACTGTCACATTGAACTTAGTTGATCCCTGAATCTTCATTTTCTTTCTCAGGAACAGATATAGAAATTCTTTTATGTAAATGCAAATACTAACATAGTTATTATAGGGCAATATTGCTTTTCTTTAAATATGAGAACTAGTTTTGGTAGATGAGTAGTAATAGAAGTTAGTTTATAGAATATTCAGGTTCACAGCACCATGAAATGGTCTTTCTTTTAGGAACACCCTTGACACATGCTTGGCTTCCTTCAGTAGCTTTATTACTTAACTCCTTTCTTCTATCCTTAACTCAAATCCAAAACCTTGTGGCTGAAGCTGCCAAGTTCTAATGCTTGCTGGGGCTGGAAAGTGCCCCCCACCCTTGTTCAATTTACATCTTTATCAGTTTTCTGTATTTCACTGCCTGACCTTAGCAATCCTAAAATTTGCTCTATAGACCAGGCTGGCTTCAAACTCAGAGATCTTCCAACTTATGACTCCCCAGTGCTGGAATTAAAGGTTTGCCCCACCACACCTGGCTCTAAGCTATTTTTTAACTATTTCACACAAGTTGGAAGCTTTGTTGGGTAGGATCTTGCCCTGACATCACCACTCTGCATATTCCATTTCTTAATCTACTTATTGCCTTGACCATAGGATTTAGTTCTATTCCACTTCCTTTTCCTCCTTTATCCTCAAATTTACATTTTGTAATTTATTATGCTCATTTTGCTTCTTTTCATTACATCATTATAAGCATGAACACTAGTAAACAGATGACAAAGTCTATACTAAGTTGTTTGGAGATTTCTTCTGACAATGGAGTTAATCCAAAACTCTTCACTTTAGCTTCAGGTAGAGTCTTTTTAATTAATTAATTAGTTAATTAATTTTGGGGGATGTGAGCCTAGCCTTTAATGGCAGAGCCATCTCTCCAGACCAATTAATTATTCTTTTAAAAAATTATCTTTTCTCATTTTACCTACTAATTCAGTTCTTACTCCCTCCTCTCCTCCCACTCCCTCCACATTACTCCCCATCCCATCCACTCCTCAAAGAAGGTAAGGCTTCACATAGGAAGTAAACAAAGTATAGCACATTGCTTTGAGGGAGGATCAAGGCCCTCCCCCACTATATCTAGGCTGAGCAAGGTATTCCTCAAAAGAGACTCTACATAAGGGCAAAAGGCAGCCAATTCACCATAGTATCCCAACAGTAATCTCAAGGCAACATACTAAAATTATTCTGTGAAATCTCTAGAGTGAGTCCCTGACAGTTGACACACTTCCTCCAAGACCCTATCCTCTCCAACAAAGCCACACTTCCTAATGGTGTCATGTGCCATGAGATTATGTGGGCTCATTACATTCAAACTACCACAACTACTTAAAGGATTATTTTTATATTATTTTTATCATTTTGGGGGGAATTTTATGCAATATGTTTAAATATTGACCTCTTTCAACTCTCCCCAGATCACCTACCATCCCTCTCTCAGTGCCACCAACCATTGTATTTTCTCCACCCCCCTTTCAGTTGTATTTTCTTTACATTCTTGAGTAAATGGGTTTTCAGTGGAACATGCTTGACTTACCAAGGCTCTACCCTCTTAAAGAAAACTGTCTTGGTGCTCTCTCATCTGGCCATCACCTTTGTAACACCATTCATGTCTAGGGTTGATTAATATGATCTGGCTGGCTAGGCAGGTATCTTCTTCCTCTCTCAACTCTCTGTTTGTGATTCTCTGAAAGCTGCATGCTTATTCAATGAAGATGATCTTTCCCAAATATAGGAGGACCTCTTCAGGCAAGAGTATATGGATAGCTGTCTTCTCCTTCTGGAAACTCCAAAAAAACTCTTAAGGTTTAAGAATTACAAGTAATTGTCATAATAGGAGCTTTGTGTGGACATATGTATTAGTTCCTTTTGGTGTATATCAAGGCACACAGTTCTTTCAGAACATATGATAATATACTGAAAATGTAAGAGAGTTATACTTTATACTCAAACTTACCCATATTAGCTGTCATCAATGCTCTAGTTTTGGCTATCCTAGTAATGCAGTGCTATAATATTATAAATTTTAATTTTTATGTTTTTCAATAATATGAAATAGGATATCTTTCTATAGATTTATGTAATCTGTGTATCTTCTTTAGAGAAGTATTCATTCTAATTGGGTAGTATGCCTATTGATAAGGTTTTAAAATTCCTTTTTTGAATTTTAGATGTATTTTATCACATATTTCTTTTCTAACAACATATTTTAGTCTGTGACCATCTTTTTTTTTTTGATGGTATTTTTGATGCCATCTTTCATGAAGCTTTCTAATTTATGAACATTCAACTTAGTCTTATTATTATATGTTATAAATTTGTCATCTAGTTCAAAAAATTATTCTAATACATTTCACTCAGTTTTTCTTCTGTTACCTGATACTACTTTACATTTTACTGTCTAATATTTTTTTATTTAATTTTTGTTAAGAAAATTGGGTTTGTTTCTGCATCTCTCTTTTGTTTTGTTGTTCTGTACATGCATGTTCAGTTGCTCTGGAAGCGTTAGTTGAAGATTCTTCTTCATTGTTCTGTTTTTACTCCTTTTTAAGTCATCATTTGACTGCATTTATTCAACTCTATTTCAGGATCATCCTTATGCCTCCATTGAGGTATATGTTAGTCTTGGCATCAGTGAAATCATGCAAGCTTTTATAGTAGCAGTTAAGTACATATAAACTAGTCCATGTTCTTATAGAATGATTCAATGCTGTCCAAATGCCCAGTCTTCCATATCCATTCAAAATTCTTGATTTTATATTGTAATTATGACCAAACTGATTATTGATAATATATGGACAAGCAAAGACCAATGGATAACTATCTTAATACTCAATGGGAAGGGAAAATATTTGCAGACTGGTTCTTTTTCTCTTCAAACTTACACTATTTAGCTCAGTATTTCTTGAAGAATTTTCCCCACTTCTATTCAGCCTTAAAAACATTCTTCAAAAGAATTACTGTGTGTGGCATGCTCTTCTATGCATCAAATCCACTTAGTTATCCAAACAGTTGTGTGATTGCTCCATGTTATTTGTTTTGCTGAGAAGTAGAAATTGTTTCTGATATTATACAGCCTCTTTTTGGGAATTCAAAAACTACATTAGCCTAAGATTATTTCAGTGTTATTTATAAGTGCATTATAAAATTCATTATTGATTCTCAAAATAAAATAGGACAGTAAAAGAGGGGTTGTATTGTCTGAAACATCAGGTATATATCAAAATAAGATATTGACCTTAAATTAACTAATGCTGGTGGGTATAAGGTCAGTATCAGAATTCATAGCAATAAAAATTCATAATATAATGACCTAAGATCTTTCATGTAATCCACAGAAACAGTTATATCTATTAATGAGAACAGGGAAAAGGTGATAAAATGAAAACCAGGAGAAATGGTTTTCTCACATCTCCATTACATTCAATTTTTTAACACACACTTTTTTTTTAATGAGAACTAAAGCATTCTTTATTCTGTGTTACTGTATAGATCATGATTGTAAGAGATTTATAAAAAGATAGGAAGACTATCAATAACTATATCTATATCTACCTATACCATCTATATCTATTTACATCTATGTAAATACAGATAGACAGACAGACAGACAGATAGAGAATGATTTATCCTAAACAGTATTTTCCAGGAAAGGACCAGTGCCAAGATGAGGCATGAGTACAACTGAATATATTTATCAAGCCTAGAGTTCTTCTTGAGCAGTAGTGTTCCTTGAATTTTCATTTGTGAGATTAGATAATAAGAATGTATAGAGAAGAATGTACTAGAAGAGCCAAAATATGTCTATAGCTAACAGAAAATTGTAATTGTGCCAAAAGATATTAGTTATTTTGTACCATGAATTATAAAACTATGATATAATTTAAAATGAATAGTGCATTTGGGGAGAGGTAATGACTATTAATTAATGTGTCTTATTGACACATACAAGAGACAATTTTATTTAAAATGGCTTATGTTTAAAAATGAGACCATCTGTTACTTCTAATCAGCAAATATAAGTTACATATAAATGTGTTTGTCTATGTAGGTATTTCAAATTATGATCATGGAACATGTATTTTCCAACAATAATTTGATTGATTCAAATACATTTCTTTAAGTACCTTCCAGCCATTTGAGATTCATCTGTTAAGAGTTCTCTGTTTAGGTCTGTAACCCTTTTTTATTTTTTTTACTGGATTATTTTTTTCTTTTGTTTTCAAGTTTCTTGAGTTCTTTTTACATACTGGAGATCAGCCTTCTGTCCAATATGGGGTCAGTGAAGATCTTTTCCTATTCTAATGGTTGCCATTTTGTCTTGTTGATCACGTCCTTGGCTTGACAGAAGTCTCTCAGTTTCAGGAATTACTTTATATGGAAAAAAACAAGGATAAACAAAACAATTGTGTACAATAAACTTCTGAAGGTTTCTCAATCCCTGACTTCGGACTCTACTATAGAGCTACAGTAGTGAAAAGAGCCTGGTATTATAATAAAAACAAGACTGGAGGACCAATAGAATGGAATCATGGAATCAAAGACTCGGATATCAATCCTCACACTTACAAACACCTGATTTTTGACACAGAAGCTAAATAAATAAAATGGGGAAAAAACATATTCAACAGATGGTTCTGGCTTAAGAGGATATCAACATGTAGAAAATGCAAATAGATCCATATCTATCACCATGAACAAAACTCAAGTCCAAATGCATCAAAGACCTCAACATAAAACAAACCACACTGACCCTCATAGAAGAGAAAGTAGGAAATATACTTGAACATAAAAGCACAGCAGATCACTTCCTAAATATAACCCCGGTAGCAGACAATGAGAGCAATAATTGACAAATGTTGGTGTCATTTCTAGGATCTTTGTCTCCTGTGTTCCATATGCAGTTTAGGTGAAATCAGATACATTCTAAGGAAACATGATCAGCCTGAAGGGCAGATATATAAGGCAGCCAACAATGGAAAAGCCGTGAAAAGCAACATTTCTGGTACTTTCACATTAAAATTAAATATTGGGAATTTTGAAGGCTGTATATCTTTAGATTTAACATTCACTTTACAAATATGATTACTAACATTGTATCTTCTTCTTGTGGTGAAAATCACAAAATATTTTCTGTATTTTTATTTAAGTCCCAAGTTATTCTTCCACTAGCATTGGCTACACTTTTATATAAAATGGAGATGTTCTTTTCTTGGCATATGACATATGGCATAATTCATTTGTGAATTAACATATTTGTGTGAGTTGAGTAATTTCAAGTAATTTACAACATAGTAAAATACTTTCAAAATCCTAACAAAACCACATTGTCAGCTTTTGTTATGCTGAGTCTATTACCATTTAATATGCATTAAATTCTGAGTTTAGCTTTGAACCTAACTGAAGCATTACGAGTTATTTTTAAAAGAATGATCCATTTATTTTTAAATTTCAACTGTTTAATTTTTAAATACTTTAATGAATAAGAAAAAATATAGTTATATTCATAAATAGTTCTAATAGTGCTAATGCTTTGCACTCTTTGGTTTTTAACTAATAAAAACTCTGATTATGCTTGTGGCAGAGTGTCCCTTACATCATTAATAGAAACATAGCAACACTATGTGAGATGCATGGGGAATGTGTGAAAATAATAAAAAATATCAAACCAAGTTTGAAATATAAATAGAACTTAAAATGAATTTTCCTATGACAGGTGTCAACAATGCAGTAGTAAAAATGAAGTTACCAGCTTTTTCTCTAGGTCAGAAAAATAACTGCATGGCAAACCTGCTAAATATGCTTTTAAAAGGAAATATAAAAATGGAATCTTCTGAAAGAAAGAAGTTACAGTAAATCATCAAAGTGAAGTAATCTCCCAGAGAGAAAAGTATCTATTTACTATTTCAATGTTCGAAGATGAATGCTTAACTTTTAAAAGAACACAAAACAAGTAAAGTCATTGCACTTGGGCAGAGAAGATGGTGCAGGTAAAGGCATCCCTACAATGTCTGCCAACCTGGGTGGCACTCCAATGTGGCCAGCTAAATCCACTTAAAAACCTGAGAGGGCTTAAAAAAGGAGAGAATTTAACACAGTTTTTTCCTGTTTGTGGATGGTGTGCCACAGAGAGATTTCTCGACTCAGCAAAAGCTGCGGAGGTTTTGGAGCAGGGCTTCCTGGGCCCTGCCTCCGGAACAAGCCCCTGCAATGGAGCATTTGTGGGCTCTGATGTTTCTGTGTCCATTCAGGGTCGGGAGTAAAGCAGCTGAGACAGTGACCATGGCTCACTCTTCCTGCCTGCATAGGCAGTGGGATCAGATTGGCTAGAAACTAGTGGTTTTGAAATACAAGTTTACAGTTTGTGCTGCCAGCGCGACCTCTGGCTCCTGCGGGAGAAAGAGCATTTCAATGGGGTTTTCTGAGTAAAGTGCTACGATTTGCTTGCTTGATGACAATTTGGACTCGCTGTGTGCTTGGAACAATGCAGGCAGCTCAGAGGCACAATTGACTCTGAGATAAGAGTAGCTTGGCTCAGCTCCCTGTGCTGAACTGTGTTTGTTAATCTCAGGCAGGACCATAATTATCATGACAACAGTGCACTTAAGGTTTAGACTAGGCAGGAAACAGGCTGTACCTTAATTACCCATACATGGCTCAAGCTAAAGTTTTTAAAAGCTGCTTAGCTTTTTAAGAACTGCTCCTGTATAGTGAAGAATTACAGATACATAATACGACAGATTCAGACATGAAAGACCTCTGAATGGCTCATACTGTTAGATAAATTACGTAGGCTTGGAAAAAATATGTATATAGAGAGTAATAAAATAAACAATACCTTAAAAAAAGGTAAAGTCTTTAAAGAGACAGACTACAGATAGTTATAGATTAAAAGAAATAAAAAAAAAGCCACGTAAACATGGAAAATTGATGGAATGTCTGGATTATGTATTTTATTGTGTTTTCTTTAAAATTTTTGATTGTGAAGTACAAAGAGACATCTCATTATATAGGCTGCCAAGATAAACCACCATATATGTTTTGAAGGTATTATGACTTCCAAATATGGGGCTAAGGATATGATGCTTTGGAGAGCAGTTCTTCTTTTGTTTTGGCAGAGGATGAGAATTTGTGGATTTTCCTATACCAATATGGTATGATAGACCATGCCCTCCTGAAAGGTCACTGTGAACACCTTCAGAAAATTGCTTCCCTCAACTGCCGATTGAGATGTACCTGCCACACAGGTTATACCATAAAAGACCTAATTAACAGCACTCCCATACAGCAGGAAGAAGTTTGGAGAGAAATAACTGTGCCCATATTCTCAAATATTGTTTATAAATGCTTTTATTTTTTACATTTAAAGGGGGAGATGATATAGATGTAATTAATTTGCATTGGTATGAATCTTAGTTTGTTGCTAAGTTCAATTTTGTTATATGTATATTTATATCTGATCTTGATTAAGGTATTATGATTGTGTAGTTCATTAAAAATGTAATGTATAATTAGGAAGTATAGGTTGTTCATGTATAATCATCTATAATAGTTAAGTTTGTAGTCATGTTAGTTAGATTTTCTAGATATGCATAGATATATTTCGGTTAGATAGGCATTCTTCATATCTCTCAAAGACGACAGAATATGGCATTTAAATGTTTTAATAACCTAGGGCTTTTCATGACAATGAGACACGTCTGCTCCTGACAGCACCAACATACTTCAAGAGGAAGATGGGCATCGAAGAGGCTCCTTATGGAGTTTGCTAGCCATTTGGGAAGAAACTGCTCTTGCCTGGTCTGCTTAAAGGGACACAAAGAACCCGCAGAAAGAGGACTGCTGAACTTGCCTAAAGGTGAGATTATCCTTCAGGTTCCTGCTTCGTGAAAGAGTCTGTGAGACATTCTACAGGACACAGAAGAAAGTGACTGAAATGTCTTTGAAATTTCCTGTTTCATGAAAATGTCTGCTGGATGTTATGGGCCTGTAGGCTGAAGATGGATGCTCCAACGATACAAAAGAACTTTGGGTGACTATACAGGTAGCGAGATGTCTCTGTCATTTCTAGAGTTTTGGAAGTTGCTTACTTCTTGTTTACTTAGGTAAATTATATCCTTCTGGAATCTTTGATGGAGTTAAAGAATGGATAGTTATAGTTATAGTTTTCCTTAGTTA
>JAQHUG010000372.1:387094-424759 GCA_028555095.1 Dicrostonyx torquatus | reverse complement strand
CCTGCGCAGATCTCCAACAAGGCAACATGTTGAGAGAAGGTACTGGCTATGTGGCTGACAATGGGTTAATATAACTTATGGGAGCTAGTAAGAAGCCTGAGATAATGGGCCAATCAGTTAATAACCTAATGTAGACTCTCTGTGTGACTTTTCTTTGGGGCTTGCTGGCTGTGGGGTACTGGGTAGGACAGTAACCCCAATGAGCCAGCCCTCATGTTACATTTATTGCATATATTCATTTTGCATTCCAACATTTAATCCTGAGAGACTTTTAAGCCAAATGACATAATATTTTTCAAACATGCTCTTTGATAAAACTTAAAAACATGTTTAGTTTAATTGTTTTTTGTTTTAGATGTTTACATTTTATGTTTAGTTACACAAACAAATGCAGCACAAGCAAAAGTATCAAACCTTTATATAGTTAAAGTAATATTCTGTAACATAAACAAATGCAGCATATATTTGCCCAGTTAAAATAATTATTCACAACATCTAATCTTATGAGATTATACCACAGCAATAATGAAATTTTAATGTGAATTCTGTACTTTAGGTAATATTCAGAAGCCATTGTACAGTAATTAATTGTAATTAACACAACTCAAATGGACCATATCATTGATGAAAGACTGTATGTGTATGGGATTGGGAATGTGTGAATTTTCAACTTTGTTTTGATAATGTAGCTGCTCTAAGAACAGTTTATTGAAACAAAAAGCAATATATTTTACCAAATTTGGTTGATAAACTAGAATATTTGAGAAATTGGGGTGATTTTTTTAACAAAATATGTTAAATGGCAATTTAGAAATAAAAATTAAATAAGTACAGCAGCTCTCCACGCTCCCTTGCTTCCGGCTTCCATGCTGACTGCTAGACTTGGTTTCTGTTTGCGACCAGAGGAATGTGGTTTGGGACATTGTTCTGTAAGTTTTATCCCCTCCAATAAAATACCCCTTTTTAATAAAAAAAAATACTTTTTTAAAAAAATTAAATAAGTAAAATAGGTAGACAATATAATCATCATAATAAATGCAGAAAAGACTGTGACATCATTGTCACCAAATATTTTAAAAGTTCTTAGCTACATAATAACAGAAACTAGCTATGACAATCTACCCTGCAGTGGAGACTGGCTGATCTCCCAAAGTCCAGTTGAAGAGTGAAAGGAGTGATACTATGAGCAAAGAGGTCAAGACGATGATGGGGACACCCACTGAAACTGTCTACCTTAGCTAATGGGAGCTCACCAACTCTACTCAGACAGGGAAGGAACCAGCATACAACCAAACTAGGCCCTCAGAATGTGGGTGACAGTTGTATGGCTGGGGCAGACTGCGAGGCCACTAGCAGTAGCACTAGGTTTTATCTCTATTGCTTGTACTGGCTTTTTGAGAACCCATTCTCTTTGGATGAATAAGTTGTTCAGCCTAGGTATAGTAGGGAGGGCCTTGGACCTTCCCCAAAGCTATGTGTTTTATGCTCTCTGAGGAGTGAATGGTGGTGGGGTAGGGGAAATGTGGTGGGAATGGAAGGAGGGGAAAGAGTGGAAACTTGGATTGGTTTGTAAAATGAAAAAAGATAGTTTGTTTTTTTTTCTAAAAAATAAAATTTAAAAAATGTACTGAAGAAAAGCAGTTACACAAACACACAAAATTAAAAGAATTCAGAAAGAGACCTAAGGACATAGCTCTTCTGGACATGCACTTCAGCAACTGGAAATGTGAGGCCTGGGAAGCTGAACTCACACATGGTTTTACAGAAAGAATATAAATGAGTTTAAATTTGCATCAAAACTACAAATGTGCCAGTTGTTATTTACCTTTAACTATGGAAAAGTGTCATTTCATAATTAAGAAATTGTGTATTTTCTCATCCATATGAAAACTTCCCAAATATGAAATGTAATGTAATAATTGATATCCTGCAGAATTCATTATTGTTTTGTAACATACTAGTTGCTTAATACTTTCTCTATTATTTATTAACTGTCATGTATTAGATTTTCATAGTTAATTCCTTTCCTTAGAGAGGATTTAATTGAGTTTGACATTTTAGATTGATAAGTTACTTTCAGAATATTGTACATAATTCCCTTTAGATTTTAGTTTTATCTCTTTTCTTTCCTTCCAAAAACTTCACTCCAAAATAATCTTTCATATTATTTATTCTTCAGTTGAAGGGAAAAATGTATTTCCCCAGATAATTTAAATGATTTCATTTTCCTTTATTTCTGTTTTTTTTTTCTTTTTTTAAAGAGGGGTGTGTGTATGGAATGTTTGACTGTAGATTTCTTCATATATATACAAATTTGGATTTCTTAGGATTTGAAGTGGATTCTTCCATTCATTCTGGAAGTATCTCACTGCTATCTTAGTATTCCCTCTAAAGCAGCAAAATATTGGTTTCTTCTGGAACTTAATTTTATCTTTATTATGTGTATGTGGGTCTGTGTATTTGTGCATATGAGTACAATTTCTGTGAAGATAAGAAACAAATGGAGTAATCATCTATTATAGTACTTTTTATTTTAATGTATTTTTAAGTCTATCCTATCTCACTTTATGTGCCAAATCTAGTTTCAACTCCCTCACTTCCTCAATCTCTTTTCACGTTCCTCCAACCAAGTCTCCATCTAACCCCCATCCACTCCTCAGAGAGGATAAGGCTTCCCATGGGGATCAACAAAGTCTAGAACATTGCTTTGAGACAGGACCAAGGCTGTCCCCACTATATCTAGGCTGAGCATGGTATCCCTCTGTTGTAGAAGACTGTTAGTTCATTCCCAGGTGCGCAAAACTAAAATAATTGCACAGCAACTGTATTAATTAAATCATTGCTTCGCCAATCACTTAAGCATATTGCTAGCTATCTCTTATTTCTTAGTTAACCCATTTCCATCAATTTGTATATCGCCATGTGTTTGTGGTTACGGTCAAGATTCTGGCATGTCTGTCTCTGGCAACAGCTCCATGTCCTCTGCTTTCTTTCTCTCAGCATTCAGTTTAGTTTTCTCCACATAGCTCTGTTCCACCCTGCTATAGGCCCAAAGCAGTTTTTTATTAATCAATGTTAATCACATCATACAGAGGGGAATGCTACATCATCTCTTTATAAAGAAGGGTTCCAAAAGTCCAGAACAAACAGTAGGGATAAATCCTGGTCTCACTGCCAGTGCCCCCACAGTCTGCCTCGGCCATACAATTGTCACCAACATTCAGAGGGCCACATTTGGTCCTATGCTGGTTTCCTGTCTGTCAGGCCAGAGTTGGAAAGCTCCCATTAGTTGAGGTAAGCTGCTTCAGTGGGTATACCCCCCACAGTCTTGACCTCTCTGCTTGTATTCTCACTCAATCTCTTTGACTGGACATTGGGAGCTCAGCCCAATACTCTGTATCTGCTTCTATCAATTGCTAAATATAGGTTCTATGACATTTAAGATAGTCATCAATCTGAATATAGTACAAGGCCAGTTCAGAAATTTTTTCCACTACTGCTTAGGGTCTTAGCTGGGGTTATCCTTGTGGATCCATGAGAATTTCTCTAGTGCCAGGTATTTCGCTAGGCCCATAACAGCTCCTTCAATTCAAGTATGTCTTTCCTTGTCCTCCATCTCTGTCATCCCTTCATCTTTACTATCTTGTTCACTCTAGTTCTCCTTCTGCCTTCCTCTCTCCATTTCTCTTCCTTTCTGCTTTCCCTTTTTCCTCTACTCCCAGGATCTCAATTTTCTCAGGAGGTCTTATCTATTTCCCCTTCTCAGGGGGAGCTATATTTGTTTCTCTCATGGTTCTTGTTGTTACTTAGCTTCTCTAGGGTCATGGACTATAGGAGCCTTATCCTTTGCTTTATAGCTAGTATTCACCTATGAATGGGTATATACCATGCTGATGTTTCTGGGTGTGGATTATCTCACTCAGGATGGTTTTGTACTTCCATCCATTTGCATGCAATATTCAAGATGTCATTGTTTTTTACTGCTGAGAAGTACTCCATTGTGTAAATGTACAATATTTTACTGCTGAGAAGTACTCCACTGTGTTAATGTCCCATATTTTACTGCTGAGAAGTACTCCACTGTGTAAATGTACCAATTTTACTGCTGAGAAGTACTACATTGTGTAAATGTGCCACATTTTCTTTTTCTATTCTTTGGCTGAGGGACATCTGGGTTGTTTTCAGGTAATGTATATTATCAATAATGCTGCAATGAACATAGATGAGCAAATGTTCTCATAGATTAAACATCCTTTGGGTATATGCCCAGGAGTGGTATTGCTGCATCCTGAGGTAGGTTGATTCCCAATTTTCTTAAATACCATTATACTGTTTTCTTAATGGTTCATTATAAATTTTCATTCCCATCAGCAATGGAGGAGTGGTCCCCTTACTCCACATCCTCTCCAGCATAAGATATTATTGGTGTTTTGATCAAAGACATTCTGCTAGGTGTAAGACAGTATCTCAGATTCATTTCAATTTGCATTTCCCTAATGGCTAAGGATGTTGAACATTTTTAAAGTGTTTCTCAGCCTTTAGAAATTCTTCTGTTCAGAATTTTGTTTCTATCTGCATCCCATTTTTAATTGGCTCATGATATTTTTTATTGATATTTATTGAGCTCTACATTTTTCTCTGCTCCCCTCCCTGCCTCTCCCCTCTTCTTCAACCCTCTTCCTAAGTCCCCATATTTCCAATTTACTCAGGAAATATTCTATTTTTCTACTCCCCATGTACATTAGATCTATGTATGTCTCTCTTAGGGTCTTCATTGTGGTCTAGGTTCTCTGAGATTGGGATTTGTGGGGTGGTTTTCTTTGCTTTATGTTTAAAAGCCACTTATAAGTGAGTACATGTGATAATTGTCTTTCTTTGTCTGGGTTACCTCACTCAAAATAATGTTTTCTAGCTCCCTCCATTTACCTGCAAAATTCAACATGTCATTATTTTTTTCTGCTGTATGGTACTTCATTATATAAGTATACCAAATTTTCCTTATCAATTCTTTGATCCAGGGGCATTTAGGTTGTTTCCAAGTTCTGGCTATGACAAACAATGCTTCTATAAACATAGTTGAACACATGTCCTTGTGGTGCAATTGAGCAACCTCTGGATATATACCCAAAAGTGGTATTGCGGGTTTGAGGAAGGTTGTTTCCTAATTTTCTAAGAAATCACCATACTTACATCCAAAGGGGCTGTACCAGTTTGCATTCCCTTCAGCAATGTAGGAGTGTTCCCTTTACCCTACAACCTCTCCAGCATAAATTGTGATCAGTGTTTTTGATCGTGGCCATTCTTATAGGTATAAGATGGAATCTCAAATTTGTTTTGATTTTCATTTCTCTGATGACTAGGGACATTGAACATTTCCTTAAGTGTCTTTCAGCCATTTTTAGATTCTGTCTAATTTCTTGAGGTTTTAGTATATTTTGGAGATTAGTCCTCTGTGTGATGTGGGGAATGTGAAGATATTTTCCCATTCAGTAGACTGTCTTTTTATCTTCTTGACTATGTCCTTTGCTTTACAGAAGATTCTAAATGTCAGAAGGTCTTATTTATTTATTGTTGCTTTAAATATCTGTGCTATTGGGGTCATATATGAAAGTGGTCTCCTGTGTCCATGAATTGAAGGTTACTTCTCACTTTTTTTTTCAGTTTTAGTGTGATTGGATTTATATTGAGGTCATTTATCCATTAGGACTTGAGTTTTGTGGATGGGAATGAGCATGGATCTGTTTGGATTCTTCTACATGCCGACATCTTATTATGCCAGGAATATTTGTTGAAGATGCTTTTTTTTATTGCATAATTTTAGCTTCTTTGTCAAAAATTAGGTATTTATAGGTGTTTTGATTAATATCTGGGTGTTTGATATGATTTCATTGGTAAACCTCTTAGTTTTTATGCCAATACCAAGCTGCTTTCATTACTATAGCTCTATAATAAAGCTTGATGTCCAGGATGGATATGCGTCTGGAAGTTCCTCTATTATACAGGATTGTTTTTGCTATTGTGTGTTTTTTTTTAAATGAAATTGAGTATTATTTTATTCAGGTCTGTGAAGAATCATGTTAGGATAATGAATTGAATTGAATCTGTAGTATGCTTGGTAAGATTGTGATTTTTATTTTGTTGATCTCACCTGCCCAAGAGCATGGAAGATCATTCCATTTTAAAATCCTTAAAGTTCTTGTTGATCAGGTCTTTAACTTGTTTTGTTAGTGTTACCTCAATATATTTTATGTTGGTTGTGGCTATTGTGAAGGGTGATATTTCTGATCACTTTCCCAGCTTCTTTATCATTTGTATATAGGATCACTACTGATTCTTTTTAGTTGATCTTGTATCCTGCCACATTGCTCAAGCTGTTTATCAGCTGTAGAAGTTTTCTGGTAGAATTCTTGGGGTCACTTATGTATACTATCATATCATCTGAAAATAGGGAAATTTTCACTTCCTCCTTTCCAAATTAAGTTCTCTTGATCTCTTTTTGTTGTTTTATTGCCCTAGTCAAAACTTCAAGAACTATGTTGAATAGATATGGAGAATGTGTACAGCCTTGTCTTGTTCCTGATTTTAATTAGTTGTTGGCTGTGGGCTGGCTGTATATTTTTTATTATGTTTAGATGTTTCCTGTATCTCTGATCTCTCCAAGACATTTATTATGAAGGGATGTTGGATTTTGTCAAATGCTTTTACAACATCTAATGAGATGCTCATATTGTAGGAGGGTCCATCTTTATTTTTGTTGCTTTCATTGGTTAAATAAAGACTCTGCCTGGCTTGTAAGATAGGTCAGCCCTTAGGTGGGTGGAGTTGACAGAACAAAAGTTCTGGGAAGTGAGAAGGAAGTGGCTAGCCACCATGATCTTCTGACCAAGATGGACGTACCTTAGAATTGTCCAGTAAGTCACCATGAGGCCCCCACCGCAGATGGATGCAGGTTAGACTTTTCCGGTAAGTCACCAACTTGTGGTGACATATAGACTTTTATAATGGGTTAGTTTAGATGTGAGAACTAGCCAAGAAGAGGCTAGTGATAATGGGCCAGGCAGAATTTAAATGAATCCAGTTTGTGTGTGATTTGTGTATTCTGGGTATAGCCATGTGGACGTGTGGCCAGGAGCCGGGCCGGACACAGCCCGCTGCTCCCGCCATTTGCAACACTCATATAGTTTTCTTCACTCAGTTTGTTAATATAGTGGATTACACTGATAGATTTTTCATATGTTGACCCATACCCACATCTCTGGAATGAAATGTCTTCTAACAATCTCTGAAAGTCATTAAGAGTCCACAACTGGTCTCTCTTAATTTGGGACTTTTGTGTTCTATTTTTCTTTAAATCTATTTTATAACATAGGTAATTGATAGACTCTCCTATCTGCACTTTTTCAGGATAAATTTGTAAAGAAATTTGGCAAAACTTTCTTTATTTCTTCAAACATTCCATGCTTAAATCAGATAGAAAAATGTCATCTACATAATGATAAATTATAGATTTAGGAAATATTTTACATATTATTTCCAATGACTGATTTACAAACTATGGGCTTAGGGTAGAGCTATGGAAGTACAGTCTACTGGTATTTCCTAGTAGGCTGAGAATTATAAGTAGACACTGAGAAGGCAAATTTTTCTGTCCTTTTCTTGTAAAGGTATAGTGAAGAAGCAATCTTTTAAATCAATAACTGAGACGCAATACTTTTGGTAATAGAGAAGGCAGAGAAATTCCAGTTTTAGAGGGCCCATTGGTTGAATTACCTTGTTGACCACTCTTAGATCTGTCACCATTCTCCATTTACCAGATTTTTTGAACAATAAATACAGGAGAATTCCAAAGGCTGGTTGATTTTTCAATATGGTGAGCATCTAGTTGCTCCTATACCAGCTGTTGTAAAGCCTGCAGTTTGTCTTCTGTTAATGGCCACTGTTTATCCCAAATTGGTTTCTCAGCTAACCATTTTAAAGGTAGGGCCTCTAAAGGTTTGCTAGTTGCTTTGTGTTCTTGTACATCCTGAATGGCTGGTGACCTTTGTATATAGTACCTTATAATATCCTTCCCAGAATTATGAGTTTCTGGGACTGCAGAAATGTTAATCTGGGTATTCCATTGTTGTAGTAGGTCATGACCCCATAGAGTCACTGCAGTATTAGCCACATATGGCCTCAGTTTTCCTCTCTGTCCTTCTGTCCCTATGCATTCAACCCATCTCATGCTTTGTTTTGCTTAAGATAGGGTTCCAAATCCTAAGAAATGAGCATCTGCCTCTTGAAGAGACAAATTTGGATGCCAAGATTCTGGAGTAATCATATCCACATCTGCACCGTAATCATGCCCATATCTGCACCCGTGTCTATCATAGCCACAATTACAATACCATTTATATGCACTCTTAGCTTTGGATTTGATAATTTATAAAAATCTGCCAGAATATAAGTTTCCTAGTTCCTATTAGAATTTTTTTATCTATTCTCTGTTTATTTCATTATCTAGCAGCATGGATTTTTATAGCAGCCTCTAGATTTTTTAATTTTCCTGGTGAGACATGTTCTCCACAGTGACTGGGAATGATTCGACCACTTTTAACTTGGAGGCCTGTGAGAACCCCCCCCCCAGGAGTTTATCAATGGTATTGGGTTGCCATGTCAGTCTTTTGTTGATCTGCATTCACTGTTCCAATATAAGACTTTGCCATACCTTCTACATATACTAAAAGCTGAGTCTGCCTATTCTTGCCATTCCCAGTGGAAATATTATTCCTAGGAATTGCTTGTCTACAATCCCTTTTTAGATGTCCTATTCTACCACAATTAAAACATTTGGTATTTTGATGTCTCCTAATTTTTTGGAAATTGTTTCTCCTATTTAAGATTCAGTATGATAGTCAATTGTCTCAGTGTTCATTGTATGCAGGATCCATTCATCCATAGGTGCTGATCTAACCTTTAAAGGCCCAAGTATCTCTTTGCATTCTAAGTTGGCATTTTCAAAAGCCAGACATTCAATAAGTACTTGGCTAGCATCTGAGTCTGTTACTCCTATGTGTACACCCTTATTTAGTCTTTGTAAGAAGTTACTAAAGGATTCTCTCCGGCCCTGTTTAACTCTGGTATATGATTCAAATAATTTTCCTATTCTTGATCCTGTCCCAAGCATTTAAGGCTGCTGTAGCATAGGGACAAGATGTGTTCATGGTAACAAGTGTGTCTTTGTATCCGCTTAAGTGACCTCTCCAAGAAACTGATCTTGGAAAGTCTCAATTTCTGTTACTTTTCCTTATTGTTCTAAAATTTTAGCCTCTTCTCTGAAATAGCATTTAGACATCAGTTGAGGCCCGTCATCCTGGACTGCTGAATTTAATTGAAGCTAGCATTGTGTCATGGCTTTAATGCTAGATGCCCATGTCTTTACCATCTCCCTAATAAATACGAAATGCAAGTAGTAAGTTACAACAGCTTGTTTAATTTCTTTTAGATCATTCATTCCTACCTTCTTTGGATCATTTTTGGCCTTTAAAACTTGATACTTTGTCAGAGTAGATTGCAGGGTAGGAAGCTAAATCCCTGGGTAAATCATCTCTGACAGCTACTGGTGATGCTGAATCCTGTTCTTGTACCTTCTTTCCCTGCTCATCAGCTCTAATAATTTCCTCAATCATTTAAAATCTTTTTACTATTGCCTTTTCAAAAACCTGATTATCCTGGCCTGTATATATTTCTAGTGATTTTATTGAGGCACCCAGAGTCTGTTCCTAATTCTGTATGTGTGATTTCAAGGTCTGAAGTTTGTACTTTAAAGATAACACCTCATCCTTGGACATTATTTGGATAATGTGCAGATTGCCATCCTGGAGAGATCCTCTATCTGTTAACCCATCATAAAATTTAAAAAAATTCTGATTGTCAATTTCAACAGTATGAATTCTTTCAGATAATTTCTCATTATCCATTGAGATGGATTCAATTTTGTTTGTCAAATTAAAGTCACCGTTTTTCATAGCATTAATTTTTTCAGGTAATTTTGATTTTCTATAGTATTAATTCTGTCAGCTAACAGTTTATTATTAGTCTATAAAGACTGTATCATTTCTAAAAGTGCCTCATTCTTGGCTGTGTTATCAAACCATTTTCTTAAGGATATAATATAAAGAAAAAACTGAGTCCCAATATTCAATGAATTGGTGTATCACCATAGCTATATAAGCCTTGCAGAATACAATCCATAGTATTAGCAAAAAAGTTACTAACAGTTTCAATGGGAATCTTGTGTGCCATTATATAGCTTTCAAGTTTATTGATTTATTATTGTCCAGAAAGTGTCGTGGTTGCAGAGTCGTAACTAGAGGCATAACCTGGTGCCACAAACAGTCCTGTGCAGCTTTGGTTTTCCTACCTTGGTGCTGGTTAAATACTGTCAAATATGCTTTGCTTGACAAATTAAAAGCAATTAAATCAATTCCATACACAGAGCATGAAGCCCAGAACTCAGGAGCTGGGCGTATAAACCAGAAGTTGTGTAAGTAGCCATGTGGCAGGGAATGCAGCAGTGGAGGAAGGGGGTGTGCGGAGGTTGGGAAATTTCAAAGTTAGCTCCGCTGTGGTGGAGGTTTTACAAAAAAATTGCTTAGTAGGTAAAAGCAAATCAAGCGGGTGGGGTGGAAGACTTTCTGCACTGTGGACCATTTAAGCCTTTAAGCTGATCTACTCGGTAGGTATGGAGTTCAGATCTACGTGGGACACCAGATGAAGAAGGATGCTTAGAAGAAACCACACATTAGCTCAGAATTGAGTATGATAGAGGGTTATAGTGGTAGGAATTCGTACAGCAACCAAGGACTGAGAGAATGGGGTGCTCAGCTGGCCGGCTGATCACTTACCTCTTGGTCTATTCAGTTGCATCCTGAACTTCAGAGGTCCTCTAAGGTCACAGGGGATGGGTGGGTTTTGGAGTGGAGTGGGTCTTTTAGCTTACAGTGTCTGATCCATGGTGGGGAGAGTGTTGGGGCAGCTTACCTGCAGGAAGCTTGGCTGTTGGCTAGTTAGTGAGTCTGAGGCAGGTTGGAGAGGGGTCTGGAAATTTCACCTGGGTATCAAGGACCTAGAGAGTGGAGTGCCTAGCTGAATGACTGGCTGATCTGAGTGATATGTGCAAATGCAGCCTGTGCTTCAGAGTTCCAATGAGGCCACATGGGAGTACTCTACTTTTAAGAGATCTCTGGAGTTACTTGCTAACTAGAGGCCTCCTTATAACAAATACTCATTCTCCAACTGTTCCTAAACAAATGTGCTAGAAACAGAATTCTGCAAGAGTAAAAAGTGCTCCTAACTGCTTAGTCACTTTTGAAGTACCGTTTTGAAACTTTTAATTAAGAATAATTTAAATATTCTATCTCACCTATTTCAGATAAAATATTTACCATGATACAATTTATTAAGTTTGATTTTTTCATAGTTTAAAATAATTACCACTAATTTTTTTACTTTCTACATACTTTATTGTAGGATTGTTTTTAAATTAACAACCATAAACCTTATAAGCTATTCCCTTTGAGGATTGCATTATTTATGTATTCTTTAAAAAAATACCCCCTACTCTAAGTCATATAATTTGTTTCAAAAAAAATGTACATTGTTAAATTTTTATTGTTTCTCTTGAGTTATACATTTTTCTTCACATCCCTTCCTTCCTCCTACCCCCATTCTACCCTATCCTATGACCCCCATGCTCCCAATTTATTAAGAAGCTCTTGTATTTTCTCTTTCCTTTGTAGATCCATGTATGTCTCTCTTACAGTCCTCTTTGTTTTCTAGGTCCTCTGGGGTTGTGGATTATAGGCTGAATTTTTATTTGTTTTATGTCTTAAAGCCACTTATGAGTGAGTACATATTTTATTTGTCTTTCTGAGTCTGGGTTACCTGACTTAATATATTTTTCTAGATCCATCCGTTTGCCTGCAAATTTCAAGATATTATTATTATTTTTTTTACCACTGAGCAATGAGTAAGTATTCCATTTTGTAATTGTACCACATTTCTTTAGCAATTCTTTGGTTGAGGGGCATATAGTTTGTTTCCTATTGCATGGAACAATGTGAGGAATATTGGTATTAGTTTTTCTTTGAAAATCTTAAAGAATTTTACAATAAAACCATCTGGTTCTGAACTTTTTTTTGGATGGGAAACTTTTGATAACTTTCTATTTCCTTAGTGGTTATATCTATTTAATTTGCTTATCTATCTGGTCTTGATTTAACTTTGGTAAGTGATATTTATCTAGAAATTTGCCCATTTCCTTTAAGTTTTCCAATTTTGTGGAGTACAGGTTTTTGAAGCATGAAATGATGATTCTCTGGACTTCCTCACTGTTTGTTGCTATCACCCCCTTTTCATTTCTGATTTTTTTAATTTAGATATTCTCTCTGCCTTTTGTTTAGTTTTGATAAAGGTTGTCTATTTTTCTGATTTACTGGAATAATTATCTCTTCATCTCATTGATTCTTTTATTGTTTTCTTTTTTCCTGTTTTGTTGGTTCTAGCTCTCAATTTGATTATTTCCTGTCATCTAATATCTAAAAAAAATAGACCTCTAACTAAAATCATTCAGAAGTGACAACAAAGGTCATTAAATATTTGTCACAGGAACAATCTATCAAGAAGAAATCTCAATACTGAATACCTATGTCTAAAATACAAGGTCACCCTCATATGTAAAAGAAACATTACTAAAGCTTTAATCCCACACACTTATGGGGGAGACTTCAATACCCCACTATCCCCACTGGACAGGTCTGCCAGATAGAAACTTAACAGAGAAGTACAGGAGCTAATAGAAATTATGAATTTGATTGGACTTAGCAGACATTTATAGAACATTCCACCCAAACGTAAAAGAATATACCTCCTTCTCAGCATCTCATGGAGCCTTCTCAAGAATTGATCACATCTTGTATCACAAAGCAAACCTCAGCAGATGAAAAGAAATTGTAATAAACTTATGTATCTTATTGAATAACCATGACTTAAAGTTAATATTCAATAGCAATACTTACTCTTCAGAAAGCCCACAAACAAATGGAAACTGATTAGTGATCACCTGAATCACTAAACTATCAAGAAAGAAACAAAGAAAGAAATTAAAGGCTTCTTAAAATTCAATGAAAATAACATACTCAAAATTATGGGACGCAATGAAAGCAGTGTTAAGAGGAAACTTTATAGTATTAAATGCCTACAAAATGAAGCTTCAAAAATCCCACACTAGGGACTTAACAGAACAACCGAAACCTCTAGAGCAAGAAGAAGCAAACTATCCATTGAAACTGTACTGTTTTTTTTCTTATCTTTAAAAGGTACAACTCAATACTTCTAAATGTTTCTTGTGCCTTCTTAAAATTCTTAATTTCTGTTGATAGTTTATAGCTTACTAACTATTTTTAAAAACATTAAATATCCAGACTTGGTTGAGTAGGCCTATGGTCCAAGCTTTTTGAAATTGGAAATAGTTCAAAGTCTGCCTGAATTACAAAGTAAATTCAAGGACTTCCTGAAGAACCAAGACACGGGGAAGAAAGAGGGGGTTGAGTATTTAATATACATTCAATATATTTGAGTGGTAGAGTGCCTTGTTTGATATGTGCTATGTATTCAGGTTTCAATTCACAGTATTGAAGGAAAACATCAGAGGTCCTAGGCATATAGCTCAGTTAATAGAGTCGTTTGTCTAGGCAAGTAGCCCTGAGTTCCTTCTCCAGAACTGTATAAACCAAGTAAGGAGGCATAAACCTTTAGTCTTAGTACTTGGGAGTTGGAGGCAGAAAGATCAGGAGTTCAAGGTCTTCTTCAGTCACATAGACAAGCCTACAACACATAAAACTCTGTTTCAAAACAAAGTCAAATTAAAAAAAAATCATATTAAAATACATTATTTAGTCCACACCATGTGAATACAACATGCAATCCCTAATAGTCTGTTCATATATCTGTTGTTTTGATTGTAAAACTCTGTTTGCTTCTTTGTTCTCTTAGTTGTCATTGCCAGTATCCAAAGTGAAGTTTATGAATTACTTTGACCTTCAAAATAGGCCCCTAAGAAGCAATAATTTCTCCATCTCCCTTTCTATAGCTTATATACACAGCAAAGTAGAGAGAACTACTCCACAATGCATGGTCCTCGTCCTCAATGCATGGGACATGGGGAACATCTTTTGAACAAAGTTATCTTGCCCAACCTGTTACATTTGCGAAAAAGTTTCTTTTGAATTCTTGACCAGCTCATCTACTCTATAAGGTCATACAAACAAATATTTATGTTTTTCCAGGCTAACAAATACATGTGGGAAGATATGGTTTTCATCCCCTCCTTCTGGCTTGTACATCTATTGTCAGTAAACTCAAGACTTTATAAATAAAGGACAATTTTCCTTCATAATGTAATTATTTTCTTGACTGACAAATGGCACTATACTGTCATTAACAGGACTTGAATCATTAGCTTACACACAGTTCAGCATGATAACTATGCCTATCACCTTTAAATAGAACTAGCTGTAGTTCCCACTTTCTGTAGGAATTTCTACCATCTGTAGCCTTTAAGTTACCTGCCCAGTTGGCCAATATAAAGTGGTGTCCAGTGTCTCTTCTGGCTGCAGGATTTGGTTGCTTTTCCCCATGTGTATCTGTGAGTCTAGCCCTAAAAAAAGTAACTAAAACAGTCTACAGTGATCTGTGAGTCTACTCCTAAAGAAATAACCTTTTATTATACTAAATTCTGAGCTAGTGTGGGATTTCTTTTTAGCATCCATATTCACCCACTTCCACTGGTTATGTCACACCTTCTGAATATTCTAGACTTTGTTAGCACTGATAAAATGTGGACATTATTTTCTATGTGATTCTAAGGGTAATTTGTTGGCTGAGGTTTTTGTCTTACTAGGTCCTACAGCTGTTTAGTCCCAAATAAACACACAGAGGTCTACATTAATCATAAACTGACTGGCCTAGTAGCTCAGGCTTCTTGTTAACATCTATAGCTTATATTAGCCCATAATTCTTGTCTGTGTTAGCCATGTGTGTTGGTACATTTTTTGGTGAGGCAGTCACATCTAGCTTGCCCTGTGTCTAGCTTCCTCTGTGACTAGGTGATGACTGCAGACTGACTCTCTTCCCAGAATTCTCCTCTTCTGGTTACCCTGCCTATACTTTCTGCCTGACTACTGGTTGATCATCATTTTATTAAAAATGTACAGACCATTGTCCCATAGCAGTAATTGACCTAAATGATGCAGTTAGTAAGTAGTATCAGTTATAGATCTGTGCTAGTAATAAGCATTGATCTTTGGGGAAGGAATTAAATAAGTATTTATTTGATGTTATGAGTTATAGCTATCTTACAACTTTCAAATAACTTGATAGTGAAACAATCATGGACTTTATAAGTAAGAAATTAATCTCTTCAAATTTTACATTTTCCTAACATTGTATTGAATGTTTTTAAACTTTACTTTTTAAAGTTTTAAATGAAATTAACTTTTAAATCACAATTCAAAGGCATAGTAAAAGTCATCAATAATACTATAGATTTCCTACACATTATTTCTGCATGCCATAGATGACATGTTTTATATTATTAAAGATTTCCATTAGTGCATGTCACATTTCCTTCTTATTATTCCTTATTATTCAGTTTGCACAATGCCAAGGAACATATTATATTTATAATTGTGCAGAAAGTATGACTTCTCACAGCTGAACTCCAGGCCTTGTGTGTAGAATTTATTTCAAATGACATCATCCAAACTTCTTCTGTGATATTTTCTGTTATTGCTCTAACCAATAACAGACTTGACTTTGGATGGTAGAAACATTCTGCTTTGCACACTCTGATAGCACCCATTGCTATCATTTGTTTCGTACTAAGTCCCAGATGTTCCTTTATCATGCTATATATTTTTGGTAGTTAAATATGAAAGCTTAAATTAAAATATGTAAATGAAAAGAGTCATCTGGTATGAAGAAACACCCTGAAGGGAATCTCAATGTTTATATTGTGGACCATTTGCTTTGTATTAAAACAAAAATTTCAACTGAATGACACATTTTCATTGTATTTGAATGCAGTATTAATGTAATGTAAATTTTAATCCCACTTAGCATTCTGTTTCTAAGATAAGAGTAAAAACATTGCATATTTTAGTGCATCATTTTTTGGCTTTGTGTAATGGTACTTAACACATATATTAAGTAAAACAGATCTAAGGGTTTGTTATTGTTTATTATAAATAGACAATTGTTTTATTATGGAATCACATTGTCAGTTTTCTCTTTCTGATCTTGATTCTAATGCTAAAATATTCAATAAAGATAGATTGTTTCATATCTCAAGGGCTTATCTTGAGACAAACTATTTTCATTTATTTTTACATGCATATTCTTTAGCATGAAAATCACAATAAATGTTGATTTGTAGGCCATAATTAAGAACCATCTCATTTTCATATTTTTTATTGATTATTTGGGAGTTTCACATAATGTACCCTATTCACACTAACTTCCTAGCCTTCAAAGTTCCACCCTTGACCCTTATAATTGCCCTGTCTCCAAAAGAAAAGAAACAAAGAAAAGGAAAAAAATGACAGGTCCAGTTTGTATTTCCCATATACTTAGTAGAATATGACAAAACTCCCAGCAGTCAGCCCCTTAAGAAAACTGAGTCCTTCCCCAGCCCCATCTCCTCCAGGAGCCGTCAACTCTGACGACCTGCACTTCAACAACTCTACCACATTTTTAAGTATTCTCTTCTGTGGATTCCTGTTAAAATTTTTTCTTCTTTGGGAGTTGAAGGAAGAAGGGCTTGGATTGGGGGTTAGAGGCTGTCACAGAAGCCTTCTATGTTTCTCATTTTCAATGTTGTATTTTCAATGCCACTGCAAAAAAAAATTAAAATCCTTCTTGGTCTTTGTAGTTTTGGGGCAACATGGACCACAGGCATAGACATGGGCTCTGGTGACAGCATGGACCACAGTTCTCAGCATGGTCTCAGGAGGCACTACAGACCATTGACATCAACATGGCTCTCAGTCACAACATGCACCATGGACACTTTTCTGGTCCTTGGGGACAGCAGAGGTCATAAACATGTCCTCTTTTGGTAGTATGGGCAACAGATACCAATATGGACCCAAGAGAGCACAGTCGATGGACAAAACTTGTTCTTATGCTTCTAACAAGAAATTACTCATATTAGAAAATCTACAGGACAATTTAAAAGATGTTACATGTCTTCTAAAGCCTATTAGCAATTTTAAACAATTTCAGTAAAACTAGTGTCCTTTATATAAATATAAAGAGAGTAATTTTTAATAATTTAATAACAATTTTGAAAATGTGAAATAATCAATTGAGTTATCCATGATGAAATTATATATATTATATATACATATATGTATATTTATTTTCATACTACATAATTAAAATTAGTGTAGATGTTTCTAAGAATTATGAGAGTTCCAAAGTTTTTTTATCTCATTGGAAAGTTAACAAATTGTTAGTGTTGTAACTTTTAGTCATAGATGCTAGAAGATTCAAGGACTCCTAAGTCAGAAACAAAAGGGTGTGTTGCTCGGTGCAGTAGAAGTATGAGCTTTGCATTTCCATTGTTTTCATGCCTCTGAAATAAGAACAATATGAAGCATCCAAGAAGGTGTGTGTTGTCCATGGTACATCTAAGCCCTGGAAACTCAGTTAAATGTGCTGTTAATGTTGTATGTCACACCGGGAAGATGACTTTACAAAACACCAACCTACTTAAAGACCTGCTGCCGAGGTGATGATGGATATTTGTCCTAAAAGAGCTATATATTACTCTCATAAACAAACATACTTGTCTCTTCTTCCAAGGAAGAAACTGTTCTTTGAAGCCATAGCTCATAAGCAGCTCATAAGATGCTTCAATAAATTATGAGAAATGTCACAAGTATGTCATATTCATTTTTTTTCAAATGCCCTTATATATGAAGTATGTCATAATCTCCTCATTTGTGAAAAATCTCATATTTACACATAGTATATTTGCATGTTGACTTTTTATTATATTGATTTTTAATTTTACACATCACAAAATAAACCACAACTCTGAATGTGTATGACTGTACTCATAAAATCATTGCTGTGTATGCTTTATGCACAATCTATATACTTCTTTAATTTAGAAAGTTTAAGATGTTATATAACAAAATACTTAGCAGTATTTTATTTTATGAAATTTTAAAATAAGTGATCTGCTATATATTATTAGTGAATAGCAATTTAAAATTGATTCTTTGGGCCCGCTGATAGACAAGAAGTTAGGTTGTTTTGTTCAACACTTTTTGGATGTCTTTCCAATATAGCTAACTATAAACAAATCAATAAGCATTACTGCCTTACTTTACCAGGTTGTAGGCAGATATTATAGAACATAAAATTACTCTAGGCTCAGTGCCAATCAGTGGAAATAGAGTGGTAAAACACAAAAACAGAAAATTGCTCTTAGAAAGTTTGCATAATGGTTCAGGAACTTCAAAGAAATTTCTGTAAATAGAAATTTTGAGATTGTTTATGAGCATTTTCCTTATTCTTTACCACTTAATTTCTCACTGTAATGCAGCTCCATGAGACTATCAGTCCTTCACTCCACCACTTCTACCCAACAATTGACAAACCATCCTTTTCTAAGGTATATCTCACAATAAAATAGATCTTTTTGACTGAAAATGCTTTATATTGTTTTATCAAATAAAACATCTTAATTGCTTCAGTGTTTTATAAGATAGTGTTAAGAATTCATTTTTTTAAAAATTTATTTATGTATGTGATTTTTATTTTAGGGGCGTGTACAAGTGCTTGTACTTATGTCTGTGTACCACATTCATGTCTTTGTTCCTGGTGGCCATAAGTGGGCACTGGATACCCTAAAACTGGAGTTATTGGCATTTGTAAGTGATGGGATATAAGCATTAGGAATCAAACCCAGAAATAAAACAACAGCAAGTGCTGTTAACTAAGCCATATTACCACCCACTATACTTCCCCCTTGCTTGATAAGATTTTCTCTTCTTTTTCTAAAAGCTTTTAAGTTGCTATGGTGACTTAAATAAAAACAGTCCCCCAAAGAACTGTAGGGAGTGGTACTATTAGAAGATATGGTCTTGTTGAAGTGGGAGTGACCTTTTTGGAGGAATTATATCACTTGGGGGTGGGCTTTGAGGTCATGCCCAGTGTAATACTCTTTTCTTGTTGCCTGTGGATTAACATGTAGACCTCTCAGCTACCTCCCCAGCACCATATTTGTTTGCATGCCACTATACTTCTTGCCATGATAATAATGGACTAGACCTCTGAACTGTAAGCCAGCTCCAATTAAAGATTTTCCTATATAAGACTTGCCATGGTCATAGTTTTTTAAACACAACAACAGAAATTCTATGACCTATAATTTTTATCAAATTTCTTTGCAACTCAATCTGCCAACAATAATTTTAAATTTATGCAACTGTTCATCAATTATATTTCTAGGAATAAATTGGAAGCTTATATGTAGGCTCTCACAGGGGTGTGTAGCTACACATACCCTCAACAGAAGGCCAACCCTCCTCTGTTGAGAGTGTACAGGTTTGAGAAGTAATGCGAAGAAGGAATGAGAAACCAACATAGTCAGCAAAATCAGCAGAATCAACTCTAGCAATCAGTACAGTAATAGCCCTTACACCATTGAATATACATAAACAGTTTAAATAAAATTATCTTATATGGTTTTACAATAGTTTACATAAGTATCTGAAGATTATAATTGAAATTGTCCAGTTTGGGCTGACAAAGTTCCCTTCAAGAGCCATAGATCATCTAACAAAACACCAAACATGAGGCCTGAGAAGCTTTTTTTCCCTTTTTGGTTGCTAGTCAGAATTGTCTAAGAGACTCCACTAAAATCACAATCCATTATTATTGTCCTTGGTTTCCTCCAAACAGGAAAGATACGTCCTTAGTGCTTAAATACCATAAATTTCAGATGGAGAACCCAAAAGACCCTGAGCTGGGACTGACCTGAGGACTAGATTTTACCATAACATAAGGACATATAAAATCTTCAAGAGGAAGAAAGCAACTAAGAGTACTAACCAGCTATGATTCCTATAATCGAGAACAAAGACCAGCATGGAACAATAACTCTAAGGGTGTAGTAATGGCCATGTATCTTGTTAATAACCCACAGCTCTATAATTGGACTTAAGCTTTGCTTAACAAGAGAAAAATCATGCCTGGTATTGGAAAGTGAGACAACTGGGGGATAGTAAAGTCATGATCTTGGAGAAAAATCTAAGCTCATCACTTTATTAAACCAAAATAATTTCTAACAACACCCCAAATATTTGTCCTAATACCCAATGATCAGTCAGTGTAGTCCTTCCCTCTCATCAAAGCAACTTCTCTTTGAAGTGATGGAGACTCTTACAGTAAACCACAACCAATCAAGATGTGAGTTGCAGAGCACAGTTTCAAAGTGTGTGTTTATAAGACACTCCTACTGTGCTTGGAGAGCACAGCAGACGATGGGCTGATGGGGGGCAATTCTGTATTCTGTCAATCATGTTTTTAATAAATACTGATTGGCCAGGCAGGAAGTATAGGCAAGAAAACCAGACAGAAAGTAGAGGTGAGAACAGGAGAATTCTGGGAGCAGAAAGCTCCCTTGGCATTCCTGCACAGTCCATCTAACAAGCAGGTTATAAGCTGCCCCACTGAGAAAAGGTACCAGCCATGTGACTAACATAGATAAGAACAATGGGTTAATATTAGTTACAAGAGCTAGTAAGAAGACTGAGCTAATGGGCCAAACCTAATTTATAACCTAATGTAGACTCTCTGTGTGATTTTTGGTGGGCTTGCCAGCTGTGAGGTACCAGGAGGGACAGAGACCACAATAAGCGAGCCAGCCCACATGTTACAGAATGGTTCCCACATGGATAACTGCATCCATAGAAAGCCTGAGAAAGCTTGGGAAAGAATAGAGTAAAGCATGTTTTCTTGGGAGCAGCAATTTCTCAGGTCTGCTGCTTGTTAGAGGCAAGCAAGCGCTCTAATCTAAGAGAGGCTTCCTGACTCAGCTTTAGCTTCAAAATTCTGCAGCTCATTAAGAGGTCCTGCCAAAAAACACTTAAATGGTGTTGGTAAAAACTGACTGCATGCTTAAAATGCTGGCTTTCTGGGCCCTCCTGCCACTGCAAACTCTAACTCTTTCAGGCAGGTGGTCTGACCAGGAAACATTTGAATGTGGTCTGTGAGCAGAATGCTGCAGCTTGCTTGCTGGCAGGGACATAGAAACACCATAGAGTTGTGGCAATAAACATGGCTATAGCCGGTACCTCCACCATAAAGCTGGAATTGCAGAAAGCTAAGGAATGGGCTGGATCTAGCCGGCAGAGCCACGGCTTTAATCTTCTCCATATTCCTTAGCAAATTAAAGACCCATGTGGTCAGAAAAAGAGAGATATACAGTAAAGAGAGATTCAAAGATGAAAAAACCCTCTAAATGGTTTACAATGTGTTAAAAATATATGCAGGCTAAAGGTTAAAATTCTTAAAAAAAAAAGAAAGAAAGAAAGAAAGAAAGAAAGAAAGAAAGAAAGAAAGAAAGAGTAGTTGGGTGTGGTGGTACACATCTTTAATCTCAGCACTTGGGAAATGGAGGTAGACTGACCTGTGTGACTTCAAGGTGTGGTAGCACACACATTTAATCCCAATGCCTAGGTGGCAGAGATAGACAGATCTTTGTGAGTTCAAGGTATGGTAGTACACACCTTTAATCCCAGCACTGGGGAGACAGAGACTGGCAGATCTCTGTGAGTTCAAGGACAGCCTGGTCTACAGAGTGAGTTCCAGGACAAAGATACACAGAGATCCTGTCTAAAAAAGCCAAAAGTTAAAAGGAAAAATGAAAGAAATAGAGGTTAAAATAAAGCCACATAAAGATGAAAAATACACAGAGAATCTTGATACTGTATGCTATTATGCTCTCTTTGAATTGGTTGAATGCTGAGGAAGGAACAAGAGCTGCTAAAAGACTTTTGTTTGTAAATGTTGCTGAATTAACCCAAGGAAGGTAAATTGAAAATGCCTTGATTTCAAAATTGAAGTCAAAAGATATGTTGCTTGGGAGAAGAGATTTTGCTTTTGTTTCCATAGGAAATGAGAGGCTGTGGATTCATTCTGAGTTAAGAAAACTCAGGTTTCATCATGGAAGACCACCTGAGAAATCTCTTGTAGGAACAGATGGCCCAGATGTCTGAGTTCTACATGCAGAACAGATTCATGATGCTGCCTGAGATGATTGAGACTCACAGGATACTCCAGTCAAGGACTTGATTATAATTCTAAACTTTCTTTAGGTCCCCATAAGATTATCAGTGCCCCCAATCAGTTGGAAGTAGCCTGGAATACAACTCCCACATTTCCAAAAAATGGACTATGGATATTTTCCTTTGTTAGAAAAAAAGGGGGGGAGGAATGGTGGGGGACAATCTGTATTCTGTCAATCATGTTTTAAATAAATGCTGATTGGCCAGGCAGGAAGTATAGGTGGGAAAAGCAGACAGAATGTAGAGGTGAGAACAGGAGAATTCTGGGAAGCAGGAAGCTTCCCTGGCATTCCTGTGCAGTCCATCTAAGAAGCAGGATGTAAGCTGCCCCACTGAGAAAAGAAACCAGCCATGTGGCTAATATAGATAAGAACAATGGGTTAATATAAGTTACAAGAGCTAGTAAGAAGCCTGAGCTAATGGGCCAATCAGTTTATAACCTAATGTAGACTCACTCTCTGTGTGATATTGTTTGGGGCTTGCCAGCTGTGGGGTACTGGGCAGGACAGAAACTCCAACAAGCAGGACCCTCATGTTACAATGGGCTGAAAAGATTTGAAAAGAAGAGAGACACAAAAAATTTGAATTTTTCTTTTTCTTGTTTAGTTTAGAATTCTCAACCTGGGATATTCCTAAAAAAAAACCTGCCATTTATCACATGGTACATGAAATGAGATTATTATAGATAACTATAATATTTAACCTTGTTCTTTAAAAAAATTACCCCTGTTTTCTTATGCTGTGTCAGTTTCAAGCATGGATTTCTGGTCTGGTCATTCCTGTTATGCTTATTTGCAACTCTCTGGAATCAAAACAGTCTCATAATCTTTCTCAGGTGTGCTCCTCTAGTAATTGAAGTGTTCTTTATATACCCACCAACCTTTACACGTGTCATATGTCGTGATATTTGTGTTCATCCCTTTGTATCCATCCTATTAAAGTAATGATGACTGTAATGAGCTATAGGTAAAGAAAGTGAGATGTACATGTATAACAAGAGTGCTTAGTGAAATGCTAAACTGAGTGGCATACAAAGGAAAAAGTAGACAACTTTCTATATAAACTTAAAGAATAAAACCAAGGCCTGGCGGTGGTGGTGCACGCCTTTAATCCCAACACTCGGGAGGCAGAGGCAGGTGGATCTTTGTGAGTTCGAGACCAGCCTGGTCTACAAGAGCTAGTTCCAGGATAGGCTCCAAAGCCACAGAGAAACCCTGTCTTGAAAAAAAAAAAGAATAAAACCAAAATGGACATTTAAATTTACAAAAGCAGAGGGTCTTTACAATGCTATGTTCACTGAACTGTACATAGACTAAAGAACTAAAGCAAGCTAGGAAATCTGAAACAAAGTAAGAAAAATCAGAGTTAAAGTGATTTCCTATTAATGGGGAAAATGACAGCTTGAAATTGCAAACAAAACTGTGACTGTGAAAGAAGAAGTCCTCTGGTAATTCATTAAAAACTTTACAGGATTGCTAATATATAAGTTACACACTAGAGAAATTGGAAAACTGACAGATGTGGAGAGTTGGTTGTGACTGCCTATATACACACACTGATAGTGATCAATTATGACTCAGAGACTGCTAATTCAAACTAAAGTTTGCAGTCATATTGAGATGAGATCATGTTAGTTTGAAGCATTTTAGTCACTATATTTCTCATATATTAAAGAAGTAGATGTAGACGGCTGGGGCATAGCTGTAACTTTCTGTATAAGCATGAGGACCTGTGTTAGATTCTCAGGACCAAAGAAAAAAGACAGGCTTGGAGATCAGATGGACTTGTAATCCCAGCACTGGAAATGAAGAAACTGGTGGATTCCTAGCAGTCAACATAAGCTATCTTGTGAGTACCAGACAGCTGAGGAAAAACATCTGGGAATTTTATGTGACCTCCATATGCACAAGCTGGCCTGCGCATACGCACCTGTGCATAATCATACATGCACATACCGAGGAAGTAATAAAGATGGGGTAGCGAAAGTTACATACTCTTCACTTAGATTATTTTACAAAATATTCCAAATGCATTAAACCTCTTTCAATAATAATGAAACTTATATTCATTCATTTTACAATAAAGTAGATGCTAGTGAAGATATTCATGAGATAATAGGAAAAGAAAGCATTATTAATTGCAAGGTGGATACTATTAAAATTTATTGCATGCCTTGGGGAACAATGAGCATAAAATTGTATGATATTAAGTGTGTGCATCTCTATTTTGTTGTAAGTTCATACGTAATCAATAATACTTTGATCACAGTGACTAGATATAGAAATTTGCCTCATATATTAAGAATCACAAGGTATTTGGAATCAGTATATTAAGCATGCTATCAATATTTGTAGAATAAATTATTTCACAGCTGGTAATGAGTAATCTTCTTATGTTCGTCTTTCATTCCATTTCACTAGAAAGGACACACAATTATTTGTAAAAGGATCTTTAGAAGTACTTACAAAGGTAAGCCTTTATTATTACACATACCTTAATGCAATACATATCCCTCCCTTTGATGTTACATTAAAGGCAATTACTTAAGACTGTTTGTTACTAGAATATGAGGACTGAATTTAACACAGTGTTTTCTAGCCTCTTTGTATCACTTGATTATTAATAAATACATAATAAAGGAACCCATTTGCTATCAACTTTGTAAAACAATAAATTGATTTTTATTTAAGAATTCAAACAGTGTGGTAACATCTTTAAGACAAATTCCTCTCCAAGAATGACTGAAATAGGGATTTTTAAATTGATGTATTAAATTTATTTGACGACAGAGAAAACATTGTACAAAAGAACTTACATTGTATTAGAATCTTATTCTTTGCAGACTCTCCAGTAGTTCTGTTTAAACAGATGTGCCATAGATGTGGAAACATCTGGGGGGTCAATGAAATTTTGTCATGGCTGTACTTTTGCCAGAATTTTGCACTTACTGACATCTAATTGTTAAGTAAGGGCCCTTCCCTGGAAGAAGTTAATGCATTACTTCAAATGATGTATTACTGTTTGCTTTTCCCTTATTTCTAATAAGTACATTCACATGTGCTCACTAGAAATAGCTTGGTACCCTTGGTTACTTTCTATTTGTTTTGGAAATGGTCATACAATTCTTTTTGGCCTGTATGTAATCAACAACTCAAGTGTAAGCTGATTCCCATGTCTTTTTTTTATTACCAAGAGATCTGCAAGTCCATTCAAGTAGCAAGAATTTTATCTCAATTTTTCTTGCTAAAATGCTAACTTACTAAGTTTTAAGGCTTTCTTTTTGTTGCATAGCTATCAGATGTCTCAGAAATCACTAAAATTTCTTTTAATTTTGTGACAAACATAGGCCAGTCTTCATCCGGCTCTTTTCTTTCAGGGGAATAAACATGTAAGACAAAGTATACATCACCTACATGTTGTGAATTTCCACATTTGTGACTGCAAGTGTTTGGGGGCATTCAGGTAATACAAAATTTGGAATTTTAAAGATTATAGATTCAAAATTTTAAATTTTATTTTCATGTGTATTTTATGTCCTTCACTGTAAAAATCTACAATTTTCGTATGTTCTGAGTCTCCATTTTTATGAGCCAGGAAACATTCGTGAGACTTAAGGAAACAGTTTATAAAGCTAAAAGTCAGAATGTCTATTACATTTACCTTAATCAGAGTAAATTAATAAGATTTGCAGCACTATATAAAGTTTTCAGAAATTCTGAGGGAAAAGTAGATTGCACAGTTGCACTTAGTACTGGGAATTCAGGTGATATGTGGCCACTGTAAGAGACTTCTCAATACTGAATGGGCAGAAGTTGCATGAATCAAGGGATCAACTTGCATCATGGGAAGCTGTGAAACCCATCTAATATTTATCAAGATGTGTACTGTAATGAAAATAGCCTAGAATCACCACACTACACAGACAGCCTCAGCTGGGAATAGAAAAGCAAGATAAAGAAGTGTCATGGAAGTGAAGTCCTTACCCTGAAGGTTTATCTTTCTCCTTCAGGCTTGTCATCTATTGGTTTACTTTTCTGTCTCTGCTCATATTTCTATTGAAGTAGGTTTGTTTTCAATACATCATGAAAATACTCTGATCATCTGGTTTTTGTTTATTTGCTTATTTGTTCTTTTTAAAACAGGCCTTTACTCCCCCAAAGAGTGTATTTTTCTTTGAATTTAAACTCAGCCCAAACATCTATATTTTAATCAGGTCATAATAATCCGAAATATTAACTCCGGGCCAGAAAGTCATGAGCACGCCTTCTCCTGCTTGTGAATAAGTAAACATGGGCTGTGGGTGTATACTGTATCACCACAGTTCAAAAGCACTGTGAAGGAAGGTTCTGAGCTCCAAATATTCTATTCTCCAAATATTTTCCATTGCACACATTTGCTGGAAACAGACTTTCCCCACACCAAACATGAAAATTCTTTCAATGTTGCACTATAGAGGTCTAGAAACTCTCAAAGCAGTTTGCATGGTAATCAGTCCACAGTGGGCTTCTAACTCCTTCACCACATAGGCCAAGGTTTCTTCCAGGTTTCCATCCGGGATATTTTCAATGGTTTCCTCTTCTAGCAGCTATTTAATGCTGCAATAGCTGCAATCACATGTGCAGAGCCTTCCTCAGATGTCAGCACAGTGGTAGATCCCTTCCTACTGACAGACAATGAAAGAGAAAGGCTGACATAACATCTATAAGAACTTTTTAATCTCTGGTGTGGTATAGATTTTTATGATTCCAGATGGTAAATCCACAACTCACCAAATGTGTTTTCACCTCTGCACAAGCACCAGATTTAATTAAAAATCTCTTTTTAATTATGCCTTTGTTTAAGTTTTAGATTTGAGACTCTGTCTTTCTCTCTCTCTTTTTCTTCCTCTATCCCTTCCAACAATTATTTAATGAACTATTTGCCTCAAGTACTCATTCCTGCAATCTTGGCATTTCCAACCCTGAGTCAGTGTAAATACCAGCAATGTACTAGAATGGCTGACTCCAACAAGGAAGGGCAATTTTGACAGTATTAAACCACATGGAAATTTTTTTTTACTAAAATCATCAAGCAATTTATTCCCAAAGGGATTTTGACCATAATTTCCATGTACAGAAATGCACCTTACATGGTCAGTCCTCAGTTGATAAAATATGGGATTACTTGTGAGTGGATAATTTTCATCTTGATGTTGAATTAAAAAGAGAAGTAAAAATGTAAAACTGGTATAACATGCTAAAGAAAATGTTATAATGAGTGATAGTCTTCTACACTTTAATGAAAGCTGTGAAAATGGAGATTCTAGTAATTATTTTTTCATCACACAGACCAGACCATGTTTAAAAGAGATGTTTCTTTAGTCTCATAGCCTAAGGCAATACATGTCCCAAGGTTTGCTGGGTAAATACCATAGTCACTGGAAAGAAACTCTTAGGCTCTTACAGCAGGAACAAAGTATCGATCTTATTTTATGCTACTATAGATGCTTTTTATTTTCATAGTTTACCCAAGCACAGGCTAATAAGTTTTGACTGGTAGCTTTCATCAACCACATAGTACAAACTGTTAGTCTTATAAAATGGAAAATCTGATTCCTTGATTCTTAAATAAAATGACATGTAACGTGTTCATTGGATAATATATTTTTTACTGAAAGATCTAATAATTGTGCCTATGCTAAACAGGCATTGAAAGTACAAATAATAAAGTCATAATGATGAAAAATTATTGCAATTTAAAGTTCAATGTATGGTAATAATGGCAGGATTGTTGCTTGGTGACAGTATTAGTTGATCAAAATACTACATTAAAATTCTAGGCCCATGCTGTTCATTTTAATTAATTCCGATTTATTGTTTTAGTTCTTTGGGAATTTTTAAAAAAAGATTCATCTTTTTTTAAAAAAAATATTTATTATGTATATAATATTCTGTCTGTGTATATGCCTGAAAGCCAGAAGAGGGCACCAGACCTCATTGTGAGCCACCATGTGGTTGCTGGGAGTTAAGCTCAGGACCTTTGGAAGAGCAGGCAATGCTCTTAACAGCTGAGCCATCTCTCCAGCCCTCTTTGGGACTTTTGTTTAATGTATTTGATCATATACATTCTGTCTCCATCACTCCTTCCATTTTCACTCAGCTTTATTTCATCTTTTATTATTACTTTGAAACACATCAAGTGCAGATGGCATATCTGGAATAATTTTGATTGTGTGGCCATTCGTTGAAGATTATCAACTTACTAGGGATCACATTATACAGTAAAGTCACCTTTCTTCCTTCAACAGCTACCATTGCATGCCCACCTCCTCTCTTCATTCTGACTTATGGTTGCACAGTACATACATGTGCTGTCTCACCTGTAACTGCCTTTTATTATATCCTTTTAGTTATCTACCACTACTATCTGTTACAATATTCTGTTCTTTCTTCCACAATGAAAACCAGTCTAGATGTTCCTCAAAATGGAAATAAATCTACTACATATACTATTCTTCAGCATATATTCAAAAACTCTATATCATATTATATGATATATATTATATATAAGATTTTATATATAAGAATATATATATATATATATCTTAACCATGTTGCTGGTTGCTCTATTAAAATAACAAAGGCCAGGAAACAGAAACTGATTAGCTATGCATCAATCAATGAGTGCACACTGAAATGTTGAACATTTACTTATTGGGTTATTATTTAGCAGTTAAGAAAAGCAAAATTTGGAAAGTTGGAAATGAACTGACTGAGGTAAACTAAACCCATGACAGACAAACTTGCATGTTCTCTTCCATTTGTGGATGTTGATGTTGAAACTTCAGATATGTGTGTTTCATTTTGATTACTCATAGAGGTAAGTTGCATTAGAAAAGGATTGTTTAAAGGCACAGAGATAAAGCACAGTAATATAAAGAGCTATAAAGGAATAAAGAAAGAAAGAAGCACATTTGGTACTACTAATATGTTCTACAATAAAATTTTATTAAAGATACATACATCTATCTACACATTTTATATAAGCTTGTATGGACTCCATAGTAAACACTCAAGACTGTTTGCAGCTGATTTACTTTGGCTCGAGTACTATATCTAAAGCAATCTGTAAGTGTCTGGTGTATTTAAGAGATCAAAGGATTTTCTGACATTCTAGGAGCCCTGAGTTCTATTCTAACACCGCAGGAAAATAAAGCAAGTTTCCAGTTTACTAAACATTTTCATTTTAACCTACCTGCCTATGGTAAAGAAAAAGCCAAAAATCACATGTGTACATGGGTGGGTGATCCACTTCACTGAAGAGACATGGTAGTATTACAAAATATGTTATTGGTGTAAAGCAAAATTAAATTGCGATCTTAGAGTTCACAGCTTGATTGCCTAGTATGCATGTGCACACAGTCTTTAGATCTTCTAAAATATTTGTTAAATACTTTGACTGAAATATTACAAGGTGCATAATTTCTCCAACAAAAAGACAATTCAGACTGAATCTAAGCATACAAATCCATAAGGTCGTGCAAAGAAAGCAAAGGCAGTCCCACATTTCTACTGTCTTATTTTATTCTGCTGTGAACTGTTTATTCTTGAGAAGTTCCAGATATTGCTTCCCATAAATCATACAACTGGTGGTCTAAAACATAAATAAAAATAATGTGAAAATAGAATATAAGAAGAGAAGCAGTAGAAAGGAAGAGAAATCCAGAAATATGCACAAAATCTGTCCACGAATGAGAAAAGCTAACAATGATTAACAACACAAAAGCACTGTAAGGTAAACTGCACCTGGATTTGTTCATTGGTCATACCATTTTTGTCATGTCTCTGTAGTGTAACTTCTGAAGTGACATTGTTGAGAATCTCTTGTGGGTTTTTCTACTTCTTCAGCAATACGCTTTCCTTAGTATGGTTGCATGAACACTACAATTGCAGATCCTACTGTGAATATATGATTTTATTTGTTAAAGCATTTTGTAACATTTGAAGAGGTGATTTTTCAGTTTCATTTGTGGAATGGTTTTGTCTAATTCAGTAACAAGTTATCTAATTCTAAACTAGGGGTTAATCTTTCAGTTAATATTTCTTTTGTACTAGTGACATCTATCACAAAACAGGGATGGAATAAAAGTCTGTGAAGGTCAACCGGATAAAACTTTGCACTACAATATGCCAATTTTGTGTTCACTAAGAATATTACATTTATACTCTACCACAGAAAAATACCCTCCTTTAAGGACCTTGACAACCCCAACCCTCATACCTTCATATAGTAGTCACAGGGCATATCACTTTAGAATAGAAATTGATTCCAGAAGGATTTTCTCTGTAATGTGTTTCGTATTTTCAGGATTCAGTCACTTGTTTCTTACTCATTAATTTTAGGGTTTAATGCCGGATCTAGCTCTGTGGTTGAATAAGGGAACAAATCTGTTACCACAGTCTCTCACCACTTTCTTTGGAGAGCTATATCTGCAAAGTTACCATGATATCTCTTCTTTTAAGCTAGTTAATCTAAACATGAATTTATTTCATTGATACAAAAGCCTCTCAAATACCTTTAGAGGTGTGGTTCAGTTTTCCTGCCTTTTTGGTGGTCGTAAATGCTGTCCCTTAAATTCACTTGCACTAACTCTGAAAAACACCATCTCCTACCATTGAATATATGAGCAAACATAGTCAATTTTGTTCTTTGGGATAGAATCAATCTACCTAATCTGTTAAGATTGAGCTTAAGGTAGATTGCTCTCTATTCATTCACGATTCACGCTAACCACAATAATGTAGAACTCCTTCAAACACAACCTCATTCTCAACATTCAAATCAAAGGTCAGTATTTGACAGAATGAGATAATAGCTATTTCATTAGCTGGGTGCTACAGATGAATGTCATTGAGAAGAAAGACCAAATTCTTCTTCCTGCCTCGTGGATATATTTCCACTTTAGAATCTCATCCAGTCAGGATCCAGAATTGATAGTCTCTGGTTTATTTCAAGTACCCAAATGCAAAGCCAAATAAAAAAAATATTTAAATAAACTTCCTGATGACACGTAGTATTAATTCCAATTGCTTATGTAACATTTTAAGTACAACCTCTTCCTGTTAAATACCCATTGATATAAATAGAAAGGGTATGAAAGTCACACATACTATGAAAGTAAGGGAACTTAGTTTTAAATTGAGTGATATCTACATACTCAGTGATGATATAGAAAGTCATGTAACACATTTTATAACACATAGGGTGATTTCCAATTCATTTTATTATGAAATGCTTTATATGTTTTCCATTACATCTATGCCCTTTCTTTAACTCAATGCATTTATAATGAAGTCATGAATGAAGATACATAGAAAGTGAAAGAGTAAAAGTGAAGGGACCCTAACACTGCAAGAATGGCCGTTTTAGTGACACAAGTAATTTTTAAACTATAGTTTTCTTTTCATTGAGTCTGTTTTGATTTGAGATAGTGTATACATGAATCCAGTTATTTCCCTTTCACTAAAGTGATTATAGTGCTTGGTCACTCTATCAATTTTTAACTTTAATCACAATTAAACCACGTCATAGAAAAAAAGAATGAGTCAAATAAGCTGTAGTAACATTTTCATGCCTGGTGCTGAGAAAATAGAAAGAATTTTGGGTTTCAGTACCTCAAAAGTTTCTTCTTAATTTTGAATTTTTCAGTACAGACTATGCATTTAACACACTGGATATTTTTTTATTTTAGTCATTATTTCATACTTTTATATTTTTGTCACCCATGCTTTTAAATTCAAAATGAATACATGAAAATAAGACTACTTGTAATGAACTTAGAATTTAAATGTATTTCTTTTTATTTCCCAATTTTTCCTCAGTCCAAGAGGACATGAATTTACATAGAAGTAATTACTTTTGCTTCTTCTGCTATAGGGCCTTGTGGTAGCTTCCTGCACTAAAGCTGAACTACGAGCACAGCCAACCTTGCTCCAAGACTCAAGAAATTGACTGCTCCAAGAAGCTCTTTTTTTACTGAATGGTCCAGGAATTACAAGGAAAACTCAGGAATGTGGGATCACTTCTATATCTTTCATTAGACTGCTTTGTTCTCATGCATTTTTTGTAAAGACAGCTATTTCTAAACTCTAAAAGAAAGATTAGATTATTAAGGTAAGTATTCAACAAAGAGGATGATAATACAGAAAGGAGTTAAAAAGATGCCCTGATAGTTTATGAGTTTTTAGATGGTATTTTCATAAAATGCACAATTACCATACCTTGCATGGCTTAACACCTTGGAAATGTGACTGGGGCAGAAACAGAATGAAGAAAGGAGGATACACAGGCTCAAGGTGTCAAGTCTGGTGTCAAGTGCTCTTTCTCTGCCTGCTCTGATAGAAGCAGATCAACTACCCCAATGACCAAAATCCTCTGCATGTTCCTTATATACAGCACTGAGGAGGGACGGATAGCAAAACTTGGTAAACTGGCTCTATAGCAATCTCACATTTGAAAACATTGGGAGTTGGAATCTACAGTCAGTCGATTTCTCATACCCTGGTAAGCACACTACTTCCATACACCATCAGCATTTATACTCTAATGGCAGAAAGCTCTGCTATCCTTCTGAACCTCAGCTGGGGAGGAAGGCTTTGCAAGCTTCCCATTGATCTGAGGGAATGTTCTGGACATGTCATGGCTCACGATAACAACACACATTCACTCAACACTTCGTCCTCTCTTTACATCCTTACTAGGTGGTTTCTTGAATCCTTACATACAGTAAAATATGATCATATCAACCTCCCTCCTTTCTATTCTCCAACTCCAAATTGTATGCTCTCTATGACATCCTCCTGCCCAACCTTATGCTTTCTTATTTGTTTTTTTAAATCACTATGTGAAATTAGTGCTGCCTATAGGTGCATAGGCTTGAGTCTTATAAATTATTGAAATTGTTCTTTACATTATTGATGAACTTCAGATTAAACCATGACAATGGCATGATTGATTAGCCTGCTTCAGGGATATGGAAGATGATACCAATGTTCGTGATGACATCATTTTTCAAAATAATTTTACTTCACTCATAATATTTTTATTATTTTCAGGTATTTTTCTGAGAGAAAATTTCCCTATGTAGCATAGGTTGGCGTATGTCAGTATCTTCCAGCCTCAGACTTCCAAATAATAGGATAAATACTTGTGCTATCACAACCTGCTCAAAACAAATTTAATTATGATTTCTGTTAACTATTGTTAACATACTTCCAAAAGATATTTTCTTTAAATATAAGCAAACTTTTGTGATTAATATGAAGTCACTTTAAAGGATCAAAGTACTCATAAAGAAGGTGCCTACTCCTTATGATGCATTCAATAACCCGGCATTCATATACATATCAACATGTACAAAACCTTTAAATTAGGGGTTCTGAACTTAGAACCACTCCTTACATCATAAAGTGATGGAAAATTGCTTCAAATATTTTGACAAACATTTATTTGGATGGTTTCCTCTGATGAAGAGAATTCAGCTATTTAGCTGATGTTCTAAAAGAAATGTTTTAATCATGGAGGCTGATCTGAGGACGATAATTTGTTTTCTTTTGTGTGACAAAATTAAAGAGGTGGTTAAAACAGGTTAGCATCTAATATACATGCAAGTTTTAAGATGTTTCTTTAGTTATAAGAAAGTGAAAATTGACAAAATCTCATTCACCTGCTTCACATAAAATTTCTGTGGGCAGAGTAAGAAAATACAAACATTTTTGTGAATTTTTTTAGTGGTGATCAGTGTATAGCTATTATGAATGATCTCATTCACAGAAAGCTAATTTTTATCTAATATAATATACAAGAAAGTTGAATCTAATCACTTTGAATAAAATCCCTACTTTAGTAAAGATTATATTTTGGTGTTATCCTCAAACATATGATAATCCATTTTGGCTCAAACAGTTTTAGCATATCCAAATAGTGTACCCCAGTGCACTGAGTTATATTGTTTGGCTATTTATTGTGCTGCACTGAAATTTGAAAGAGACAGCTGATAGAAACATAATTAAAACCTTTCCCATCAAGGAGACTTATGAATTATTAAAATTCAGATCCCATTATTCATTCTTAAATTGTTCTTTTTGGCTTCTTGTCATCACATGTGTGGGCCCTATTAAAATGTTAAGCAATTGCCCTTCCTGGGCCAAAATGGCACCTAACGGGCCTATATGGAAGGCTGAGATAAGGACTGTGACTCAGCTTAGAGACTGTTGAACCGAGACATTAAGAGTGGGAGAAGTAGAAGGCCTTTATTGTGAGTCTCTTTCAGCAGCTAAAGGAGACCTATTCTAGTTCCGTTTACCTTAATTTCTAGGTGCTTTGTTTTATGAAGTTCACTTTCATTTATCATCAAATATTGGTATGTCTTTCTGTTCATGTATATACGTGTCTGCATACATGTATGTATATGTTTAATATTGCTTTAAAAGTTCTGTTTTCATACTAATGTGTACATACACAGATATGGAGAAGATATTTATGTATTTTATTTTAAAATGCTTAACTACTTGCTAATTTCATTAAAATATGTTAAGCAAAGGTAATTCTTATTCAAGATGACTTACCTGAGGGTTATTTTAAAGGATAGTTTCTTTCATGTGCTTATTTTTTCTGAGGCAATTTATTTCCAGGGGAAAGAAAGATTTGTTTAGTTAATGCTTCAGTTTACAAATATTTCCACCTCCCAATCAACTTAACATTGACCTATGTGCTGCTTACATGGAAGTGCTTAGACAAACCCTATCACTATCACCAACGCCTAGTTCTTAGATATCAATACTGTCCATTGACAGGCTGGAGTTAAAGTTGGGCAATATGACTTAAGCACACAAAGGAAGGTTGTATGAAATTAAAATGTTGTCCAAAGTCACTATTGTATTTAAGACATTGTGAATTATTTGGTAACAGATTTGAGTCACTTCATGGATAAATGGAGACAGAATTCATTTGTGACAGTTTTGCATATTTTTCTGTGTGGATGGCAACAGAAAGACTGATCATTAATACAGAGTTACAACAAATGGAAGCGAAAACATGGCTCCTAGAGTTGGATGCACTAACAGAAAAAATAAAATACAGAATTATTTACAAAAATGGGAAATCTTTTTATATACTTATCTGAGAATATAGAGATGTAAAGATTTACTATGACAGTAAATGTGTAAAAATGTGAACATAAATAAACTACTTCATTTTAAAGCCAAAGTCTTAAATTTAGATGTTTATACCAGAATGTTACCAATTATAGGGGTATGTAACTGCATTTCAAATAATATATACCATTGATTTTTGTTTATTTAGTACCCAAAATGTTTTTTCATCAACAGAGACTGAATCAATAGAGAACCAAACTAAACTACAACTTCACACACACACATGTATGTACACACACAAATGGATATGGGTGTATAGGTACTAAACAAGACACTCTCACACCTTGTTCCATTTAATAAAGCAAATCCATCTAAGCTGTCAGTACTAGCATTACTACTAATATCAATAGCTGAGTGAATAAAAATGCGATAAATATACATGGGATAGAGTTTATTTAACCATGAGTAAGAAAAAAACTATCTTTTACAAAACAGTATGTAAAATATGAAACCATTGTGGTAACAGAAGCATGCACACTTAGAAAGAAATATTGCATGGCTTTATATGCAAATGTATATATATATACGTATATATGCTGAATGTGTATGTTTACATGTATAATGTAAAGGTAGAAAGAAGACCCCTATAGATTAGCAAGGATCATAGAAGAGGGGATAAGGACATAAGTGAGATAAAAATAGGTTAATGTCAGACAAATATTACATGATTTTCTTATATGTGTTGTCTAATCTTTTTTAAGAAAGCATACTTGAAAGCAAAACTAGAATAATTGGTGATAAGAAAAACAGGAAAGAGAAACTCTGAAGACCCAACAGGGTAATAAAAGAAAAAAGGGGAAATGTAAAGCAGTATGCAAACCATTAAATGTTAATTTAATAATTTGAATAATTTAATATTAATAATATTTGAACTTTAATAATTTTAATAATTTCATGATTAAATTTAATATTTTAACTTTTAAATAATTAAAATTATTTAGAAAAAGAGAAAAACAAAATAGAGTTGTTGGTAGTTTGTCCTTACCTCACAACCTGTAAGTGTTTAAGATTATGATCTTAACCTTTATCTTTTATGAAACTATTTGATGAAATAAATGGGGACTTTGTCTTGTAACAACATAAGATAATGATGAAGAAGAATTATGTATTTATTTGGTAACTATTATCACATTTATACACATTCTAAAACAATCTGTGTCTGTATCATAATGACTGTTCACTTTGGTTATTTGTGAGATGTTACAACTTCAAAATGATGTTTATCTCCTTTATTTTTACTTTTATATTAAGTTGTAAAGTGCATATGTAGGCGTGTCTTTGGGGATGTGCATGTATGCTAGAGAGCTATCCTTGAGCTAAGCTGTAGGTATGCTAGGCACAAACTTTACCACATTCCAGCATCTCTAATCACTTATTGTTATTTTAATGAGCCTTTGTTAAGAGAGTATTTATTTTACTCTGTCACTTTTGATGCAGAGCCTTTTGAGGTCCTCTAAGGTAGGCTATTGACACCACGTCTCCTCAGACACAAAATTCTTGCTTATTTCTGTTTTCACATGAACCTGCTTTGTATAAACATCAACTATGTAGATGATCTTATGGTTGACACTAAGAAAATCAGGGGCTTCTCTGGTGTGTAGGGTAAAGGGTAGTGCTAAAAGTTCCTGGGGAATCAAGTTCAATAATTCAGAAAGTAGAATCTAACCAGTTTGTTTATTAATGTGTTTTCTAAACTTGTCATTCAGACAGGAAATCAAGGGAATTTGGGTAGAAAAAACAAATCTACTAGAGTCATAAAAATGTTGTTATTTGGTTGAAAGGTACTAGAATCAAGTTGGAAATTCACATTCTTCATATCTTATTGACTACCAAATTGTCTGTTTATTGTTGTTATTGATTTTGTTTGTCTGTTTGCTTTTGTTTTTTGGGAGACAAGTAGAAAGTCTGATCTGGTCTGAGTTCTGGCTATGTAATGGAAGTTAACCTTCATTGGCAATAAAATTAGGTCATAAGTTATGTTCTGGTAAAAAGAAAAAGAGGAAGAAATGACAATGAAAGAAAGAAGAAACAATCATGTATTTTTATTTGTTATTAATTTTACATATCAACCA
>JAQHUG010000372.1:337400-374155 GCA_028555095.1 Dicrostonyx torquatus | reverse complement strand
GGAAACCTCAAAAATTGCTGCAAAAAAATTCATTATGCATTGTAGAAAACTGAAAACATTAATTACACATATCAATGAAAGTTATGATAGATACAAAGAAAAGGAAATATGTTCTTTAAATTCAGTTTATTTTCTGTCTCCTATCAACCAACTCTTGACATACGACAGAAATTCCAGAAATTCTGGGTTGTACTCTTAATAACAGGCTTGGAATTAGAGGCGGACTGCGTCAGAGTCTCTCTCTAAAACCAGCTTTATATACTTATGAATGTATATTTTGGAATATAAGAGGCTTTACACAGTATCCATACCAATACATGTATGTACATATATACATATATACATGTGTGTGTATGTGAAGATTTATACTCACAGCACCTATTAGGTTCTTTTACTTATCCTTGTTGAGCTGTAAACTGTGTTCATCCGTGTGTATTCACATATATCCAAAGTTCTTTCAGATCTTCTGAAGATGAGTACTTTCCTGAGGAGAAAAGAACAGAACCCTGCCCCCTCCTACTTGTCTGTCTTGCCACCTGTAAGATTATTATCACTGTGGATGATTTGTCACGTCTACCTTTGTAGTGGTTTCTTCTCCTAGCTGGACCTTTATCAATTTTGATGGTATCCATAATTTTTCTGCTCCTGTGGAAACAAGAGCAAAACCCCTTCCCCAATGCAGCACCTCTCTTGGCTTCCACTGTGAGGTCAGCACATCCTTGAAATAAATTGGTTGATTTAGTTCAACTCATTTCTCCATTATCCAATGTCTTTCTGCTGCTGTTGTTCCTTTGTCATTAGCATTAAGAAAATTCAAGGTTAATAAAGCATTATGCAACCTATTTCTGGGTGCATTTTCCACTCATTTCTGTTAATTTAACATATCCTTTATTGTTTGATTTGATATTTCTATTACTGCTTGACCTGTAGGATTGTACGGTATGCCTGTGACATGTTTGATATTATAATAGGCAAAAAACCGTTTCATTTTTCTAGACACATAAACTGGACCATTATCTGTCTTTATTTGCGCAGGTATACCCATGATGGCCATAACCTCCAATAAGTGTGTTATTACTGAATCAGCCTTTTCAGAGCTTAAAGCAGTTGCTCACTGAAAGCCTGAATATGTATCAGTGGTGTGATGCATATATTTCAATTTCCCAAATTCTGCAAAGTGAAACACATCCATCTGCCAGATTTCATTCTTTTGAGAACCCTTAGGGTTAGTCCCTGCAGGTAATGGTGTCTGGTTATAAAAAGAGCAAGTAGGGCATCTCTTTATAATCTCTTTGGCTTGTTGCCATGTAATGGAAAATTCTTTCTTCAGACCTTTACTCTTTACACGATGTTTTTTTATGAAATTCAGAAGCCTGTAGCACACTTCCAATCAATAATTGATCAATTTCTGCATTACCTTGTGCTAGAGGACCCGGCAGACCCATATGGGATCAGATGTGTGTTATGTATATAGGACAAAGCCTATTTCTAATAATGTCTTGAACCTGGATAAAAATGAAGTCAATTCTGTATCGTCTGGTATAAATTCAGCTGTTTCAATATGCAAAATAACCCTTTCTGCATACTGTGAGTCAGTAACAATGTTAATGGGTTCTGTAAAATCCCTTAGTACCATCAGGATAGCATATAATTCTGCCTTCTGGACAGAGTTATAAGGACTTTGTTCCACCGTAACTCATCTGACTTATAACCAGACTTACCTGACCCATTGGCATCAGTATAAAATGTGTGAGCTCCAGTCATTGGGTCATCACAGACAATCCGAGGAAGAATCCATGTGGTTCTCCTTATAAAGTTAAGCCTATCACTTTTGGGAAAATTGCTATTAATGTCTCCCAAAAAATTAGCACAAGCTCTTTGCCATGGTTCATTATCTTCCCATAGCTTTCTTATTTCCTCAGTATTGAAGGGCACTATAATTTCTGCTGGGTCTATACTTGCTAGTTGACAAAGTCTTAGCTTGCCCTTTATAATTAATTCAGAGACCTTTTCTACATAAGTTTTCAATTTTTTACTTGGCTTATGTGGTAAGAAGATCCATTCTAAGATAATATCATCTCTCTGCATCAAAATTCCTGGAAGGCAATATGACCAGAATACAACTCAACTTGCCATCTGTAATTTTTCCTCAATCATTGTTAGTTCGTTCTCTGCCTCAGCAGTTAACTTTCTAGGACTATTTAAGTCTTTGTCACCATCCAAAGTCTTATTTAGATGCATTATCAAATCAGGTGTTATCCTAACAGCCAGTCGTAGGCTGGAAATGTCCCCTAATAGTCTTTGAAAGTCATTAAGAGTTCGCAACTGATTCCTTCTTATTTGCACCTTTTGCCTCTTAATTTTTTGTAAACCCATTTTTTTAACCTAAGTAGTTAACAGAATTTCCCCTCTGAATCTTCTCAGGACCAAGTTGTAAACCCCACTTAGGTAAAATTATCTTCACCTCCTCAAACATCCTTTCTAAGGTATCTGTATTTGGATCAGATAGCAATTTGTCATCCATATAAAGATAAATTATAGATTTAGAAAATTGCTTACATATTATTTCCAGTGGTTGACTTACAAAATATTGACCCAAACATGGTGAGTTTAGCATTCCCTGGGGGTGGATAGTCCAATGGTATCTCTTGGTAGGCTGAGAATTATTATAATTAGGCACCGTAAAAGCAAATTTTTCTCTATCTTTCTCCTGTAGAGTTATAGTAAAAAAGCAATCATTCAGATCAATAACTATTAAAGGCCATCCTTTTGGTAATAAAGAAGGCAATTCTGGATTGTAGAGAGCCCATAGGTTGAATAACCTTGTTGACAGCTCTGAGCTCTGTCACCATTCTCCATTTCCCAGATTTCTTCTTAACCACAAATACAGGAGAGTTCCAAGGGCTGGTGGATTCTTCTATGTGGTGAGCCTCTAATTGTTCCTGTACCAGCTGTTCTAAGGCCCGTAACTTTTCCTCAGCCAGAGGCCACTGTCTGACCCAGATTGGCTTCTCAGTCAACTATGTTAAAGGCAGGGCTGTTGGTATATTTGAGAAGTTCTTAATTGCCTTATTTTTTTGTACAGCCCTGATGGCCGGATTTCGCCTTCTATAAAGTCTCATTACATTTTCCTTAGGAATATAAACTCTAGGGGCAGCAGGAATGTTAATCTGGGTATTCATTTGCTGCAATAGATCACGGCCCCATAAATTCACTGCAATGTCAGCTACATATGGCCTTCGTCTTCCTAGTTGCCCTTCTAGCCCTATGCATGTTACCCATCTTGTGCTTTGTCTTACCCAAGACAAGGTTCCAATTCCCATGAACTAAACATCTGCTTCCTGAAGAGGCCAGGTTGGATGCCAAGATCTCGGGGTAATTATACTTACGTCTGCACCTGTGTCCAGTAGATCTTGAATATAAATGCCATTAATACAAACCCGCAGCTATGGTCTCTGTTCATTTATAGAAGTCTGCCAGATTACATGTTTTCTCTTATCTATAGAGTTTATTTGTTCATTATCCATATTTATCTCATTAATCAAACCATTATCACTATTGATACTAGACATGGGGCCTTCTAATTTTGCTGACAAGGCATATTCTCCATAGTAAGCAGGAGTGGCTGAGCCATATGAGCCATATGTATAGGAGCCTGCTGTATATGCATTAGGCCTGTGAAAGGCCCCCTATCCCATTTCCCGATGGTAATAGGCTGCCTTGCCTATCTCTTATTGACCTATATTCATTAGTCCAGTGTCTGAATTTTCCACATCTTCTACATAAGCCTGAAGGCTGAGGCCTCCTGTTACCATTATTCCCATAAGAGTTAGTATTCCTGAATTTCTTTTGCCTACAATCTCGTTAGAAATGTCCCAATCTCTCACAATTAAAACATTTAATGTTCTGATATCACTTCTTGACATTATCAAGAACTTCACTCAACCATGTCTCTGTACCATAATCAAAACTTTCAACATTTGTTGTTTGCAAGACCCAATCTTCAAAAGGTGCTGATCTGGCCCTTAAAGGCCCTATGACCTTCTTGCACTCCACATTAGCATTTTCATAAGCTAAAGCTTCAATTATGATATGCCTAGCCTCTGGGTCAGCTATCCCTATTTGCACCGCCAACATCAATCTTTGTACAAAGTCGCTGAATGTTTCCTTCTGACACTGTTTAATCTTGATATAAGATTGTACCCGTTGTCCTGGTTCCTGAACTCTTTGCCATGCTTTCATAGCAGCCGTCATGCACAGAGACAGAGTGTGATCATCATATGAAGCCTGATCCTGAGGATCAGAATAGAGTCCCTCACCTATAATATGATCTAAGGGAAGCTCAGATCCATTTTCCCATTCCTGCTGTTCCAATCGCCTAGCCTCCTCTTTAAAAAGATATTTCCAATGTAATTGAGGCCTGCTTTCAAGTACAGAAGAAGTCAGCTGAACCCAATCGTAAGGCGTTACCTTATTACTGGAAGCCCAAGCTTTAAGGGTCTCCATTACATAGGATGAATGCAGGCCATAACTCAATACCACTTGCTTAATCTCTTTTAAATCACAGGTTCCCATGTGGTTTCTTTCACAACCTTTGAGCCCTTTGCATTCGCTAATCTTCCTGAAATTATGACAGGAAAAACTGGGGGAAATTAGCCCGTGGAGTTTTTTGTATTGAGGAAGGTAAATTTTGTCTCAATACTTCTTCTTCTTGGTCATCTAAGATTTCTTCGATCTTTTCAAATCTGTGTACCACTGCCTTTTGAAACATCTGGATTTCCTGTCCAGTGATTTGTTCTAACGATGATCCTCATTGAGGATTCTAAGACATGAAGACTGGCCATCAGAGATGATGTCTCATCCCTAGAATTAACCTGTATTGACACCACATTAGCTTCTTGTAAGAATAATCTATCAGTTATCTCTACATGTTCCTGTGATAAAATCTTAGTGGTGGACTCAACTACACAAAGTTTTTCCAATAGTGATTGAGCACCCATTGCCTTTGAATGGGCCAAGAGTGTCATCCAGTCTACCTCCTTTTCCAGAGTGTTGAATTTTCCTTTAAAGGAAGCAGTATCTAGATGAAGATCAAAAGCCTTTTCCTCCAGAGCAGTGAATCTATGCTCAAGGAAATTGAGTTTGGAACTTACCTCAGCTCTGCTCACCTCCAAAGCTGCAAATTTGTCCTGATAAGAGTTAGTAGCATTGGTCAAATCGGATGCTTTGTCTTCCATGAAGGAAAGCTGTTCCCTAAAGGAGTTACCCTTTAATTTTATGAGTTCTAAAGAGATCTTAGTTGACCGAAGATCCTCAGTGAGGCCAGATTTTTGTTTCTTTAGATCCTGAATCTCTGCATTGGGTAACTTGATAACATTAGAAAACTTAATGAGGGAAATGCAAAATGCAAGCAGGGTGAGGAATGCCAAAAGGAGCCCAAGTGGAAAATATTCATATATGTCGTGAAGATGATCAGACATGGCATAAGGCCAAAAGCCATTTAAATTATCAAATGAGAAATTGTCTGAGTAAGTAGTGAATGGGGGTAACTGCTGATTTGAAACAGGTGGAAGGTTAGTCCTATAGGCCATTGCAGTGAAAGGGGGTATTACCACAGCTCAACAGTAGATGTCATACTGGTACAAGTTTTCCGCCGAAGATTGCAAAACCAGTCTGGGAAAGCAGTGGTGGCTCAAATTCCTAAAATACTCCAGACATAACAGAACACCAAAAACAACAAAAAACCAAAAAGCTTAACCACTCCCGTTCACGTCGGCAGGATGAGGGCGCGGGGCAGAAAATTCAATGAGGCACGGGTTAATGGCCAGAAGAAACACTCCAAATTGCAGGCAGCACAAAGAAAGGGTGAACACAGGCTCGCGGGGCATGGAGCAGAGGGGGCAGAACAATTCACAATGCCTGCTGAGGGTAATGAAGTCCGTCCCGCCGTTCACAGTGAGCAAACATGGAAAAAACTGAAGAGTCGCTAGCGGCAGGCAGAGAGCCCTCTGCGGCTGTGGAATAACTCAGCCCTGCCTGGCCGTGGAGACTTAAAATCACCCACATTGGGCGCCAAGTGTGGAATTTAATAAATTATCGCCCAAGCTAGCTATATTTAAGATATATACTTCAATAGGAATACAAGCAGATTTACAATACCAGACCCTGGATCTGTGCTTCTCTGAAGACGTGCACCAACCCACGATCCACAGAGAGAGAGCGCTCTCCCACGCGGACCCAGCCTTTTATACCTAATTGGGACCTGATGGTCCAACCCTGAATAATTAGCTAATGGCTAATGATGGGGCAGAATAATTAGCTAATGGCTAATGGCGAGGCGTGGCTATTAGCCTTAGAGGCTAAAACCTTTCCCCATCATGTCTGTCTACTAATTAAGTTTCTATGAGAATAACCAAAAGTCTAAATGACACCAAATTAATAAAACAAAGGTTTTCTTTTTAATCATACAAGTGACCTAATGGAGTGAATATATTTTATATTTTAGATGCTATAACTAAGAATATCAATATGTGTGAATCTCATAGAATGAAAATATGACTTGGTTTTCATTTTAAAGCAGTTGCAGATTTCTGCAAGAGGTTGACTATGTACATGTGGTAAGTTAGTTAGGCCATGGTTTCAGAAACCATTGATTTCACCATTGAAGATTGTGTCTTATCATCCACAAATCATAATGTATCAACTTTTATTTATTCATTTATTTTGAATTGCTAATGTTCAAACTAGACCCTCACATATGAAAGACAAGTACTCTAAAACTGATATATATCCTAGTCCTTAATTTTAAATTTAATTAATTACATAATATGCTTCTTAAACTATGAGTTAAGACTGGAGAAATAACTTAATGGATAAAATATTTGCCACACAAACTTATGTATCAAAATTTGGACTTCTAGTATTCAAGGAAATGTCAAGGTGGCCTTCCAATCTCCCACTGTTAGGAAAATAAAACTACTAAGTCCCCAGAGTAAATAGTTAGCTAAAAGAGCCATATTGCCAAACTCCAGGTTCAATTAAGAGAGTCTGTCTCAAATAATAAGTTGGGTAATGATTGAAGAAGTCATACAACATCATGCTCAGGCTATATACATATGCATCTAGCAATAAGCATATATATGCTACCATATACATGTTATCACATATACTTATATAATATAGATAATATAAATATTGCAATGTAATAAATGAATGAATGAAAGAATGTGATGAGTGTGAAGTGACACTCTAAGCTATGCATAGCTTATCTATGCTTTTCCTTTCATTAGATAACTCTAGTTTCAGTCAAATTGACAAAAAACAGACCAGGACTCTGAGAAGAGAGAAACTAGTTGAGAGCATGCATTCCTCAAATTTTCCCATAGTGAAGTCAGTGGGTATTCTCTTAAAAACTGATTTATATGGGAGGGCCTAGCACACTGTGAGTGGTGACATTTTAGTGCAAGTGTTTTGTTGTTGTTGTATAAAAATGCAAACTGAGCAAGCTCCTAGAAGCAAGTCAGTAAGCAGTGTTCCTCTATGACTTCTGCTCCAGTTCTTGTTTTGAGTTCCTGTCCTGACTTCCTTTATAATGCACTTACTATGAGCTGCAAAGTGAAAAAACAAAAAACAAACAAAAAAACTTTCCGTAAATTGATCATGGTCATTGTGTTAATCCCAGCAATAGGAAAAAATGAATAACTAGTACTAGAGAACTGTTTCGCTTTGATCTGATTGTGACTGTGTCCTGATTCTTCATTTTTTAAATAGGAAGTATGGTTTTGATTTTTAAAAGAATCCATAGTTGAGAGACTGGATTTTTAGAGAACTTAGATATTTCAGAGTGACTGAACTTTTAAAGTGTTTGAATTTTTAAAGACTGCAGTAGTTTTAAATTATATCATGTCTTTATTGTGATAGTAACATGAGCTCTTGGGGATGCACAATGAAGGATACCTACTATTTTAATTGGAATGTACTCACTGTGCTAAGTAGACAGGAAACTGATTGCATGGTTACATTCTTTTTTTTCAGCTTTACCATCTACTGCTTCAAAGATTACCTCGCAAGTGTCACATCTCTGAAAAATTTGACCCCCAAACCCCTAGCATCCATAAGTTTTTCAAAGCTCCTCTATGAGGGTTGTGACTTCATAAGCTACTCCTTCATTCTTACTATGGTAAAATGGCTTAATCTTGTGCCGGTCTTGGGTATGCAGTAATTTATTCCTTGAATTCTTGTGTACAAGGCCAATGCACATCCATCAAATACAGTGTCACGGCAGATATCCACTACTACTGGCCGTTATGTTTTTTCTGCCTTATCTTCCACAATTATGCCTGAGCATGGGAACCATGCAGATCTGTAAAGTGATGTCTTAGCCTTACTTAGAGCTAAGCTCTCCACAGTCTCTTATTCTCTACACATTTGTACTGACTGCTATCTACTGCAAAAGAAAGTTTCTCTGATAAAAGTTGAGAGATACACTAATGCAAACTTAAGATAATAACTTGTAGGCTAGTTTAATTCTATGTCCTTTTAACTTCATAATGTGAGGGGCACTCCTACAGTATCACACAAGAAGAGATCAGATTGAAAACCTGGTGCAGATTGCTTTCATCAACCTGGATCAGACTTCAGGGAGTCTAATGGCTGGAGGTCCATTGTCAGCATATTTAATAAATTGTACAAGTTGTTAAAAGGGTTCAGGCAATGATTTGCCCAATATGTTCAGTTCCACATGCACAATAAAGGGTAAGGTGTGAATACAAAGAAACTCTTTTACAAAGTCTATGTGACCATGAAGGTGGCTTCTATAGCTAAACATGTGAGATTCTAGTGCTGTTTCTGACTGATAACACAGACATGCAGGTCATAAGCATAAGAAGTAGTTTCAGGATGGCTAGGCTGCTACACAGATAAGTGTTGTCTCAAAAAACAAAACAAACAAATAAACAAAAAACAAAAACATAAATCTTAGTGACATCTCCACTAAGGATGGGTAATGGACTATGGAGGGAATAGTCTGGGATAACCATTCGGGGAATGAGGGTCTGTCCCAACAGATAGCAAAAAGGCCACCAGATCATTAACAACCTACACTCTTAACTTTCTGGATGGGAATGTAGGTATTTGGTTTGTATCTCTTCTTTTGAAGAGACACCCCTGTGTGGTTCACATTCCTGGATCTTTTATTGTTTCTCTGTGAGTACAAGCATATTTGTGCCCACAACAATAACAGTCATAGGTTCTCCATGAAGACATATTGTGTAGCTAATCACAAGAGTTTATCCCAGTGAATGGTATCAGGTGTGAGTTCTGTCTTGTGGAATGGACATTAAGTTCAGTCAGGAAGTAATTGTTTATTTCTATAATATTCTTGCCATTGTTACACCATTGAGCATATCTTCCCAGGACATACATCATTTTTACTTGGAAAGTTCAATCTAGGTAAAATAACTGATTACCTTTACTATGGGATATATACTCTAAGAGAAAAGAAAAGAAAAGAAAATTTTTATAGTGAATGAGATTAACAATTGTACAGTTCTTTCACGCACACAAAACAGTTCTTTTTAATATTCAAGGAACTATTTACAGCTTACCTGAAAATACTTTATTTGATTTTCAGCATCCCCGTTGAGTTCTATGGTGTTATTTGCAGTGCCTATCAATTTGAGCTCTGTGAAAGACTGTGCAAAATTGTAGTTTATCCTTCATGTTGATAAAAATCTTTATTAAACTATTTGAGATCTGAATAGCAAGCACTAGTAATTTTTGAACAGCTTACAGCCAGTTTTGAGGCAAAATATTTATTTACCTATTATACCACAAAATAAATCTTATTAAGTAAGTGTATATGTCACTGAGATAAAGTTATTGTTCTGTAGAGACTTCATTATTCTTTCTTTTTATTTATATGGCATTTACTTACAAAATAAGCTTCCAAATGTATTTTGGGAGACGTTCCAAGTAAAGCTCTTTTAAAAACAGGCCATTTGTAAGGTATAAAAACAGAGATTAGTAGAAAGCTCAGCAAAACAAGCAAATAAAAATTTTCTCAGTTTTAGCAATATTTTTTTAGAGAAGTGTCAATTTCCTTAAGTAGTTTTGGCTTTGGGGACAATCCATGTTTGATTTTGGTTGTTTGTTGCTTTATTCTTGTCATAATAATCCAAGAAACCTGTAACTCTGTAACAGGAGGAGGGCCCGCTTATTCTTTCCAGCCACCCAGCTAGCTTAGCCCCAAAATAACCACACAGAAATTGTAATAATTAAATCACTGCATGGCCCATTATCCCTAGGCTTTTATTGGCTAACACTCACATCTTGTTTTAACCCACGTTTATTAATCTGTATTTCACCATGTGGCTGTGGCTTACTGGGGAAGATTCTAACAAGCATCCATCTCAGATGGAGGATTCATGGTATCTCTCTCTGGCTCTGCTTTCTTCCTCCCAGAATTTAGTTCTGTTTTCTCCCCGCCTATGGAAGTTCTGCCCTATCAAAAGGCCAAGGTTTATTCATTAACCAATAAAAGCAACACATAAACAGAAGGACCTCCTATATCAGTACCTCGAGCATGTTTTTATTAAAATAAAACTTGATTCACATAAATTTATTTAAAATGGCTTGTAGTCCAAAATTTTCAGCCTCTTTTACTAATTCACTTTTTGAAATATCAAATTCTCCTTATTATGGATCATATAAAATTTAAGGAAACTGTGTAATATTAACAGACATGACATAAAATTTTGTGGAAATTACTGTAAGAATTTAAGAATGGGAAGAGAAAAAAGGAAAGACACCAGTGTGTAAATTAATATAACATTTATTGAATTATTAGGGCAATTATTGCTAGAAATAGGATGGTAACAAATCTGAGTAAAGTAAGAATTTTCCCAGGAATCTTATTACCTTCTTTCCTCATTCACTTATTTAGAAAAATATTATTGAGTACACATTTTTTTGTGACCATTGTACTAGATGCAGAGAACAGAAGTATGTAGACATTCTTTGTTAGAAGGCAAGAAAGAATATGATGAAGTGGAGGTATTGAGAAAATAGCTAGACATTTAAGCATTATCTAAGAGAAGTTTCTTGAAGGTCAACATCTCATATACAGTAAACTAGATTTTCTTATGTAGTGACAGTTTTCTTAACTAATGGAATATCTGTATCATAGGGGAAATTGCTATGAAATACCTTATATAAATTTTGATATCTTAATAATCAAGAATTATAAATCAAATAAAAGTCCATTTGCACAGCTCAGGAAAGAGTTAATCATTTAAAATTAAGTTATTTCTGTTACAGGGAATTGTTGATTTTTAAGCATTAGCCTAATGGTCAGTAATAGAGGATGAGGATTTTCACTTTGTAAACAAACCATAAACTTCTCCCCCAAAACTTTCGAATAACTTAATACTTTCGTAACACTTACAGCACTAAAGTCTTTCATTTATTTTAGCAGGATGTTTTGGGATGTATGTGTGTGTGTGTGTGTGTGTTTATTTAATTGCTCATGTATGTGAATGTGTAAAGGAAAGATGAAAGCCAGGAAGCCATGTCTGGTGTCTTTCCTCAGTTGTTTTTCTACCTTGTTTTTGGTATGGGTCTCTCTCTCTCTAAGTTTAGAGTTCTCCAGTCTGGGTAGATTTGCTCGGGAGAAGCCCCTATCCATCTGTGTTTATGTGCCGTTTTGGTATTATAGGTAAAAATTTTTCCCTACAAGCAGAGACTACTCTGCTTTTCCTGCCAAATAATCACTCAGAAAGCATACTAACTACAACACTGTTTGACCAATTACTTAGACATATTTCTAGCTAGCCCTTATTTTTTAAATTAATCCATTTCTATTCCATGTATCCCCACAAAGTTGTGGCCGACTGACAAGTTTTCAGACTCTTTCTTCTTCAGCAGCTACATGGAATCTTTTTGACTCCATCTACTCTCTCTCTATATTTCTGTTCAGATTTCCCACCTGGCTTTACTCTGATAAGCTGTTAACTGAAACATCTTTATTCATTAACTAATAAAAGCAACACCATACAGAAAGACATCCCATATCATCTCCCCTTTTCTGTTTATTAAAATGGAAGTTTTTAACTTTAACATAGTAAAATTCCATATAACAAAACAGTTATCAAGCAAGAATTACAGTTACAATATTTATATCTACTTTATCTCTTTCCATAATAAGGAAATTATAACTATTTAGTCTTCAGCTTCATCAAAGACTGCAGAAGAATATAATACTATCTAAGTAAACAAGAAGTGCACTGTAAGCAACTTCCAAAGTTCTAAAATTGACAGACATTTCATTGCCTAGAAAGTCACCCAAAATTCCTTTGTAATTTTGTTGGGGCCTCCAACTTCAGTCTACAGAATCATAGTATCTGGCAAACTTTTCCATGAAGCAGAAAATTTCAAGGACTGCTTTGTCCATATTGGCAGTTTATCAGTCACTTTTTACTGTGTCCTGAAGAATGTCTGGCAGACTCTTTTCATAAAAAGCAGAAACCCTGAAAGATGGTTTTGTCTTCTTTAGACAAGTTCAGCAGTATTTTTTCTGTGGCCCCTGCATGCCCAATATGTACAGCATACCATCAAGCAGCCCAGGCAAGAGTAGTTACTTGCCCAAATGGCTAGCAATCTCCATAAGAAGGTTTTTTTGATGCCTATCATCCACTTGAAGTAATTGGTGTTGCCAGAAGCAGACATGTCTCACTGTCAAGAAAAGTCTATGTTCTTAAAACATTTTAAATACCATATTTTGTAGGTCTTTGAAAGGTTTGAAGATGATTATTAATTTCTGAAATATATCTCTGTAAATCTAGAAAACCTAACTAACAAAATTGAAAGTTTGAATATCATAGATGACTATTAATTTGTATTTCTAAACTATACATTACATTTTCAAGTGAGCTGCACAAGCACAATACCATAAACAAGAGCAGAAATACATATACACAGTACAACAAAATAGACCTTAAGTTTGTATGAATAGATAAAGATCCATACCAATGGAAAATATTCAACTCTATATAATATTCCCTTATTTTTTTAGAAAGAAAACAGAAATTATTTTTTATTACACACTTCATGTAGTGGAGGCTGGAAGAAAGTCATGAATAAATGTGGATTTAACCTTTAAAACACACACACACACACACACACACACAAAAAAAAACCAAACCAAAACAAAAAAAAAATCATCTTTCCTTTTGGAACCAAATACTTTAGAATTTTATGATTTTATCAAATAATAGAAGGTTGTAGTCCAAAACTTAGAAAATACTATAGAGCATTTGTACAGATATTGATAATTAATTAAACCATTGAAATTTCTGTAGCCAGTATTAAAATGAATTTGCATGAAAGGAAAATATAGATTGAAAATCACATAATTGAGGAATTTATTGCCATAACTCTTATGCCTATGCTCTAAAACTCTATAATAAAATATAGATGACAAGCTTTCTTAACTCCTACACAAAAGTAAAAATGAATTATCAAGCAGTCATGATTCTATTTATCCCCATGGGGCCAGAATGGCCACTAGATGGCACTCAGATTTCAAATGACAATTCAAATTGGGCTGTTTACCAGTCATGTTTATTTGCATTTAACTTTGTAATACTACATGATTTCTTTCTTTTTCATTTCATTTCTCTCAATACTTGGAAATTCAAAAGACAGAATTGAATTTTCACTCTACAATACATTTAATAATTGTCACCAACTCAATTACAGGTTTAATATACATGCATGTTGGATACACTGTGATAAAAACAGATATTTTATTCCCATATAAATGGTTTATACAAAACAACCTTTGAGCTAAAACAAAGATATCTCTTATTATAACAATTTTTCTATACCAAAGTCATGGTAAATATCAACTAAAAAATACATTTGGAAAAGACACTTTTAGAATATACTCAGGCTCTTTCCTCCACATTATTGGGTTTTTAATACCAATAGGAGTTTTGAAGTATCAAGATATATTTACTATGTTTTCCTAAATTATTGTTATCCCTTTAAAATGTTCTTGTTCCTAATGTAAAATATGAGTGAAATATGGAGAAATGAATGAGAAAGAAATGGGGAGTCATGAAGCAATGCACGGGGCCTAAAATTTCTAGATGAGAAGGTTTTAGAAAAAGAATATCCTAACAGCCAGGCAGTGGTGGTGCACATATTTAATCCCAACACTCGAGAGACAAGGGCAGGTGGATCTCTGTGAGTTCTGAGCCAGCATGGTTTAAAAGAGCTAGTTCAATGACAAGCTCCAAAGCTACAGAGAACCCTGTCTCTGAAAAAAAACATCTCCAAACAGTAGAAAATACTGAAGCAGTAGTGAACATTTTAAGTATGGACTGTAAAATGTTAGTGCAGTGCTACTAAATACTACTTTTCAAGTAAAGTTATTGATCTCTAGATGAATACCTACGTTATATTTTATTCATTCCATCCTCAAATGCTAATTAAAGACTTGAAGCTTACCAGTCACTATTCTACAAGTTGGTGAAAAAAAAGAAAAACCATGTATCAGCATAAAGATACCATGTTATACTGACACTAGCTAAGGAAATAAACAAAATAATTTCTGAAAATAAAAGGATTTATGAAGAAAATTGGACAAGGTAAAGAAGTAAAAGCTCTAGGCAACTTTGTGTTTGGTTAAGTTCTTAATGCTTGGGAAGAAAAAGAGGGACAAATTTTATGAGTAACAATCCCCACTGGGGAAATAACTTACTCAATAGATCTTAGTGAAGTAATAAGAAGGTATGGTTGCTTGTAGACGATCTGGGTACCCATAAATCAGTGTTTATTTCCTGCAGAGCCAAATGTGTTAACTAGGCAAAATACTGTGATCAATTTCCTAGAACTTCCTCAGTCTGTATTTTACTATTATGTTAATTAACATTTACTCTTTATGCACAGTAGGTTTTAGTACTATGCTTCTTGGCCTAAATACTATATACTTTGATCACATTCTCCATTATTAACAATAATACTTTGTCTTATACACTTAATACTCCAGCTAGTCTCTTACTCCTCTATGTTACTACCTTCAATGCTTTCCTCTATCTCTTTTTTTAATATAGTGACTTATATTGTTTCTTATAGAGGGATAGGTGGCATGTTGTTTACAGGAATGTGAGTATGTTATCAGTGACTACACAACTAGGAAAAAATGCCTCTCCAAATTTATTATCTGGGTATAAATCTTCAGGAAGGGGGTAAGGTCTGGTAAACCCCTCACATCCCCATGTCAGGCTGCTGGTCAATCCACTATCATGCATATCTTATTAAGTAGTTAGAAGTGCTTTGAGTTTAATAATGTAATGGCCATGTCATTTAGGTGATTACTGTTCTGTATGCCTTCTACACTTCCTATAGCTTTTTAAAATCTAACATGTTATTCCACATATACAATAGATAATTGCAGTGTTTAAAATTAAGCTGCACACAAATGTAACAGTCTTCATGAATTATCCATGGATACTGCTTTCATTCTCAGTGCATGACATTGTTTGGAAGTCTTACGTATACTTTGCCTTAAATGAATGTGTATATTGCCAAAAAATACAAGACATTTTAGTTCTCTTTATAAAGTTTGACTTTTGTGTCTATACCCTTAAAGTTTAAATTATGATTTATGATTCATTAAGTTATAAAAATTCATATTAGATAATGTATGTATAAAAAATTGATGAAAAATTAAATCATGAATTTGAAAGGGTGCAAGAAGCAGGTATGTGGGAGGCCTTAGAGGGAGTAAAAGGAAAGGGGAGCATAGTCAGTCTTTCTTTTGATCACCAGCTCCCAAATAATGACATGAAGACTTCTTATTAATTAGGAAAGCTTAGCCTTAGCATAGGTGTGTTCCTAATATTTAAAACTAAGATTGACCCATTTATGCTAATCTATGTTCTGCCCATGGTTTGCTTGCTCCTCCACACTGCACATCCAAGTTACTTCATGTCTCACCTGCAAATCTTCACTCTTGTCATTCCTTCCTAGATTTCGTATTTCTGCCTGGATGATCTGACAATCCTCTCTGGCCTATCTCTTGGCCACTCAGCTCCTTATTAAACCAATCAGAAGGCACCTTGCCAGAGACACATCGTCACAGTAGGCAACAAGTTTAAAGCACAAAAGCTTCCTTATTTTTTCTAAATGAAAATTAAAGGTTTCAATGCAAACACACAAAAAACTGTATACAATAAAACAATTATCAGCTAAGAAATATATACATAATTGTACCAGGCTTTCTTTTAGGCCTTCAGCCAGCTCCCAAATCATGACATGGAGATTTATTACTATCAGCTATGAATGTTTAGCCTTAGCTTAGGTTCATTTCTTGCTAGCTCTTATGATTTACCTTATTTCTCTTCATCTATGATTTGCCTCAGGCTAATTGTTTTTCCTCTCTCTCTTTCCCTCTCCCTCCCTTTCTCTCTTCTCCCTTCCTTCCTTTCCCTTTTCACCTTCCCTCCATTTTTTCCTTCTTTAGTTCCTTTCTTCCTTCCTTCTTTCTTTTTTTGCTCTCTCTCTCTTTCTTTCTTTGTGCATCTTACATTCCTGATGTTTCCATGTCTGTTGGTGGCTGCCTGGCTTATGGCCCAAGGTGTGCCCCTCCCTTTCGCCCTAGTTTTCTCCGTTCCTTCTTTGCCTAGATTTTCTTTCTACTTACTCTCTCTGCTTGCTAGCCCTACCCATCACTCTCTTGCCTAAATATGGGCCATTCAGCTTTTTATTAGATAAATCAGGTGCCTTAGGCAGACAAGGGGAAACAAATGCAACACATCATTACACAATTTAGCACACATCCTTACACAACTAAACAAAAAGAGCATAAACAAATGTAATACACATTTAAATGGTTAAAGTAATATTCTACAGGATAAACAAATGTAATATATCATTGCCTTGTTAAATTAATAACCATAGCACACAATGTCCAGTTCTTTTGTATTTGACTAATTTGGAGAGAGTACTATATTATCTATTTAATCTTGGGAGTCTTACTTTTATACCTAAACCATTTTCTATCATAACTTGTATTACCTAAAAATTCTTTTGAAACCTTAAAATATTTTCTTAGATAAACAACTTAAGCTTTTATGTATCTCTGCCTTTATAAACTTTACATCTTTTATGTGTGTTTCTTTTCTGGGTAGCAAAAAATTCCTGTAAAACCATAAATATCTAGTCTTCAACTCCATCAGAGACATGAGAAGGATAAAATATTACCAGAGTATACAGAAAGTGGAGAGCAAACAAGTTCCAAAACTATAGAAATGACAGAGACAAATGACTGTCTACAGAGTCACCTAAGTTTCCTCTGCAATTCTGAAGCATCCATCACTGGCCTACAGGTCCAGAATATGTGCCAGAGCAGGAATTTTAAAGGACTGGCCTACCAGAGCATAGAAAATATTGGATAAATTCATAATTTTTATTACTATTTGGGGACCAAACAGCTTGCCAAATATGTGCATTCAGAAAATTTTGTTGTCTTGAATCATAACAAAATTCTCTTTGTGATAAAAATATCAAAGACATAATTTTAAAATGATCACTAAATACCAAAGATATTAAAGAGATAAGAATCATTTTCTATTATGATGGCATCTCACAGCCTGAACGGAAACTCACATAGGCAAACTCTTCTAAGCAATGCCTAGACATAAATATTTCTTGCTGGTAGTTTGCTGGTGGTCACTCTTCATGATCTGAAGATGTTTCTTTGATAAGTAACATATAATAATTTTTAATCTGCTTTCATGGTTTTGCTTGTTCTTTTAAATTTTTCCATTACTTGAATTATATAGACAAAAAATATGATCCTATATTCCTATTAAACACCAAGTTATGGGAGAAAATTAACCCATTATCAAGGACTAAAATAGGGAAAGTAGAGAATAAATAGTAATTTGCCCTAGTCAACTCCGTCTTGGAAGAAGATGGAAAATCTAGCACTTTTTTTTTTTTTTTACTGCAGATCTGGCAGCCATGTAATTCACCCAATCAAGGAAATTTCCAAAGCAGTCAATACAAAGAATATGTTCTTTTCTAATGGTATTATGCACAGCAGGCAATAGAATAATGTGTGGAGTCATTATGTTTAAATTAAAATTACACCTCAGAATGAAATTCTGCACTAATGGACATTACACTCCTTTAGGGTGGCTTAGCTTCCTTTCTGCATTGCATTAAGCATTCACTTGGCACCATTTGGAAATGGTGAAGAGGGATAAAAAAAAAATCACTACATCACCATTTTTTTCTACTTTGATCCAGATAGCCTTAAAATATGAGCACTTGGGGAAGGTACACCACGGGACACTACTCTATCCTAATAGTTAGACTCTGAAAGGTAGAGGAAGTGCTCAATATCTAGATGCTAGTTTTTTCCTTTAAAGGAAAATTATCTCTTACATTGCTTATTATGACTTTTATTCTATACTTATGGTAATGGTACATATTTGGAAAAAGTTTTTTTACCCATGATGCCTAATTGTAATGAAGGCAACATTGCTTAAAAACAATTTGCAGAAATCTTTGAAAGTGTTGTCACCAAAATTTCAAAATAAATATTTAATTTTTTTATCTCTATCTGTTTCGATCTGGATTTCTCTATCCACAATTCACCTTAATCCATATTTTACAAATCAGTATACAAAACTGAGAACACATGCAAATGTGCCTGCCATATGAGCATAATCTCTGTGTAAATAGTGTGACTAACAAAATTACAAACATTATGGTTGTTGTGATTCTGGCACTTTAAGAGAAAAGCCACACTCACCCACCCCCCCATCTGCTGAGGCAGGCTGATCTTCAGCTTCTAGCCTGAGAGCTCTCTCTTCCTTCTGTCTTCCTCTCGTAGAGGCAGGTTCTGTCTCTCTCTTCCCACTTCCCTCCTCCCCCCACTTCTGTCTGTCTCTCCTCTGTCTCCTCTCTTTCTCCTTCTCTCTCTCTGTCTCTCTTCTTCTCTCCTTCCCCCTTCCCCCTCCATAACCCTAATAAACGTTTAACTTTACTTGCCTATCCATGTCTCTGGCTCCTGCCCGCCCACCACGTGTCTCCCTGCCTGGGACCAGCCACCGCTTGGGGACTGGCAGCCATCTCTGCCTGGGACTGGCTGCTCTTAGGGCCTGCTGCCTGCCGCCACATGGCCTGCTACCACTGCTTGGGAACTAACAGCGTCTCTGCTGCCTGCTACTGCCGGGGGTCCTGCAGTATTTTTAATTTCTTTATAATAATGGTGTACTCAAATCTTATAGTTACTTCATCATTTCTTACTTTTCCCTTTTTTCCTATTCATGGGCAAGTACAGCATGAGGAATTCAACCAATATATGCAACTTAATCTTTTTGGTTTTATTGTAAAATGACTAATGTGTAGATAAGTTTTCTAGTTTTATATTTCTTGACTCCTTAGAATAAATTATTCTAAACAATGAATAATTTTAGCCTGAACTGTAGTAAGAAGCCAATTGTTCATTTCCCAGCCACACAGACTCCCAAAATAACCACACAGAAACTGTATTAATTAAATCGCTGCTTGGCCTATTAGCTCTACCTTCTTATTGGCTAGTTTTTACATCTTAATTTAGCCCATTCCTAATATTTTATATTTTACCACAAGGTCTGTGACCTACTGGCAAGTTTCCAGTGTGTCTGTCTCTGGTGGTGGCTCCACTGAACTAATTTATATAAAATAAACATTTTTATTATTTTATTTATTTCTTAGAGTATAAATCCTAATTCCAACTACTTAAATCGTACTTTTTCAAATATAAATGAAATTATGATTATCTCTAATATTTTCTGCTTTTTGCTCTCAGTATTTAAATATTATAAATTCGGTTGTTTATTGAATAAACTGAATAGCAGAAAAATTATATCAGAATCCTCTTTTTAAATAAGAAATTCACAATTTTTTACATAAAATGAGTATTTAACATATCTAGTTTATAATAATGTAACAATTACATTTTAAGATAAATTTGGTGTGGGAGGTCCTTCTGTCTAAGTGTTGCTTGTATTGGACAATGAATAAATGAACTGCTTTGGCGTGATAGGGCAGAGCTTAGGTATACAGATAAGACAGAACTGAATTCTGGGAGAAAGAAAGCAGAGCCAGAGAGACACCATAGATTTGCCTGAGACAGATGCTGAAAATGTTACCTGGTAAGCCACTGCCACATGATGATATACAGATTAATAGAAATGGATTAAATTAAGATGTGAGAATTAACCAATTAGAAACTAGAGCTAATGGGTAAGCAGTGATTTAATTAATACTGTTTCTGTGTGATTATTTCAGGGCTAAACTAGCCAGGTAGCCAGGATAAACAAGCAGGCCCTTCTGTTACAAAATGTAACAAGCAAACTTTCTTCTTGATCTTCCATGTTGCTTAGACAACTAGCATTTCAATAATGTTTATCAGCATACAAAGTGAAATGTTTCAGTATGGAGTTTTCATGCCAGTGGGACATAGTACTTTGCACCATACTCTCTTTACCTTCCATTAACTTTCTTATCCTTTTTTATTGATCCGTTTTTCCTTCAAATAGTTCTGCTTCATTTTTCCAAGTCACTTTTATAAATTACTTGTGATTTTTCCCCAGTCTTCCACAGCTTAATATTTCCTCTTCCACTTTCATCGTACCTTTCTAGAATCATGATGTAGAGATAAATGTGTGACTGTCACACACACAAACACACACACACACACAGACTTTATGAAGGAAAACATGCAGTGTGTGTTGTTTATGAACTGGCTTATTTAGATTAACAGCATTTGTGATTCCATCCATTTTCCTACAAAAGCTGCTATTTCATTTTTTATTTCTGTCTAAATAAAATCTCACCAATCACGTATGCAATATTTTCTTTATTTGGAGATAGACAACTATGACGCTCACTCTTCTAATTGTAGTGAACACTGCAGTAGTAAATATTAGCTATGTTCTTAGAATGCTTAAAGTATAAATAGCCAAAGCAATCATAAGAGAAAGAATGATTCTAGATACAAAATAAAACCTAAACACAAATTACACTTTTAAACCATAACTACAAATCTTGAAAGCTATTGAACTTGTTTTTCTAAAATATGGCAAAAATGTAGTTTAAATCAAATTTAGCTGTAAGATTCTTAAGAAATAATGAAGTTCAGTTCACACTGATCAATGGAATAATCCATTCTTCAAAGGAATATTTCATTTCTAAACATCTACACATAGAAGACAAATATACATATTTCATAAAATCAACACCACTACATGTAAAGACACAGGTCAACCATAACACAATACAAGGGATTGGCTTTAGCATACCACTCTCATTAATAAATAGGTGATCCAAATGAAAAAAGGCATACTTGAGTTGTATAAAATATACCAGAAAGAGTCTATACATATCTATAGACAATGAAGTCCAGATACTGTGAATTAAAATGTTCTAATCAGCTTATGGAAGTTTTTCTGTGTCATATAATAGGACAGAAAGTAAGTTTTTGCAAATATTTATATAAAAATAAATAATTTCTAGTGTTCTATCTCATCATAAAGAAGTAAGATTAGCATAAAGATAAATTAATTGTATAAGCTTCTGAATACTGAACAAAACTCTATTAAATGATAAATAATTCAACAAATAAATAAACAGAATAATTTCTAGAATTGAATAAAAATAAAACCACAGCCCAAACACATAGGATACAATGAAATTAGTCAAGATGAACACATATTACTTTAAGTACCTGCATTATAATATGTAGAACCTCAAATTAGCAAGTTATTTATCCACCTTATGGCTTTGAAAAAATGAAAATTGGCCAAGCCTGTGAGTCACACCATTACTAGGGATAGAGGTTTGGAGTTGATATAAGGAAGAAAGTTGGTTGAGAATATTCACTACTCTTTGCTTCATGATTGCAAATATGATATGTCCAGTTGCTTCAACTTCCTGCTGTCTTGACTTCTCCACATTGCTGGACTGTATCCCTACAGTATGAGACAGAATATGTTCTTTTTGCCTTAGGTTGACTTTATCACACTATTTTACCACAGTACTATAAAACACCTGTCAACGTTTTTAAAGTTTATATTAATAATTTTTTAAAAATCCATGAAAACAAAGTTGTAATAAAAAATTATATCAATTTAAAGAAATCCCAGTATAGATGTAATCACTGATAAATTGTGTCAGGCTTTTAAAAAGTTAATACTCATGTTTCTCAAAATTTTCCATTAAGTAGAAAAAGAATGAATATGAAAAAGTCCTTCTAAGAAGCAAGTGTTACCCGGGAACAAAAAAATGACAAATACCATAACATTATAGGTCAACATCCCTGAAAAAATAGCTTTTAAAAATCTCAGGAAAATACTTGCAAAGCAAATTTAATAATATATCAAAAAGATCACTCACAGTAAAAGGACTTGCTGCCAAGCATTGTTACCTGAACTTTAACACTGAAGACCATATGGTGAAATGAAAGAATAATGCAAGTTGACCTCTGATTATCAAATATGCAGGGGAGCATGCACACAGTGTGTATGTGCATACACAAATGAATAAGGAGACAAATAAATACTGTAAGTAATAGAGATTATAAAGCTGGTTTCATGATCAAAATAATACTGCAATAAAAGTCATAATTGTGGCTTTATTAAGGGGTTGAGTTAGATCAACATATATATTTATATATAAATAAGTATAACTCATTGCATAAGTGACTAAGACACAAAAATCACAAGAAAATGTCCATTTGGAAGGAACTTTTAAAAAAGTCAATATCACTTTATATGAAAGGTTTGAATAACATAAAAACAAAGGAACATATCTCAGCATAATATTAATTACATGTTAAATCTGTAGCCCACATTATGCAAAATGGAGAAAAATTTTTTTAAATTTTTATTGTTAAAAGAAAAATTTACATTTACTCCCCTTGTTCCCGGCCCTCCCACTCCCCCACTACCCCACTGCCCTCCCCCTGCTTCCTTAAGATGGTGCAGGATACCCTGTCCTATGGGAAGCCCAAGGCCCTCCCCCCTCCATCTCAGTCAATTAGCTTAATTCTTATGCAATCAATAAATTGGCCAAGTCATGAGAAGAAAGTAACTAAGTACATTTACCTAATCTTCAACCCAATCAAAGATCTGAGAAGGGAAATAACATTACCTGAGTGATTAGGAAGTGCAATCAAACAACTTCCAAAATATGTAACAAGTCACAGAGACAGCTGGCTACCTGGGCAATCACCCAAAGTCACATTTGCAGTGTTGAAGCAACCAACTTTGGCTAAGGCCTAGAATAACTGACAGATTATTTTTAAAGGCAAGAAAATTTTCAAAACCATCTTACCCTGTCTTGGCAGGATTTGACAGTTCTGCTTATCCATTTCCAGCTTTTATGTATTTTGTCAGTAGTTGAGGTATGGGCAGTTCCTTGCCCAGAGGAAAATGGAGAAAATTTAAACTAACAGCAGTCAAACAGGTATGAGCATTTTCTTTACACATACTCAATACAGTGCTTGAAAACTTAGCTAGAGCAGTAAGAAAAGGAAGGATATGAAAAATTCAACAAATGCAAAAAGGAAAGATATATTCAAAACATTTATTTGAGTGAATGCCTTCCATAGGATACAAAATTACTCTACAAAAGTTAGTAACCTTACTATAATCAAATGACAAACATGGGAATAAAAAGTCATTCACAATGTCAATAATAAACAAACAAAAAGAGCAACAACAACAACAGCCAAAGAAAGCCCCATAACCTGGAAGATGTCTAATCATGAAAGTGAAAGACCACTACACTACATTTAGAATTTAAAAAAAAAAAAAAAACTGGGAGAATTCTTGCTTCTCAAGAAAACAGGAAACAAAGTTTGGGTTCCAACCCAGCTATGACCTTGGATGGTGACTAAAATGCCTCAGGCAAATGGCAATGAGCACAAATTATAGAAAGATCTCTTATGATTATGAACTAGGAAAATGATATTTAAAAATTGCCATTATGATAAAAGCAATCTATATAATTAATACAATTCCCATCATAATTCTAGTGCTGTTCTTTATGGAAATAGGGAAAATTCTTGAAATCTATATGTAAATACAAAAAGTAAAAAAAGCTAAAGGAACTCAGAGTATAAAACTATAATGCTGAAGGTATCACCATGCTGATTTCAAGATTATATATTATATATATACATTAAAGATTCATAGTACAAAAAGAGCCCAGTGCAGGCAATTCTCCAAGCAGAGTGATCAGTGGGAAAGAATAAGGGAACCAGATATACACCCATTTATCCACATACACCCATTTTTTGGGCAAAGATGCTAAAATTTGACTTAGCGAATACACAGCCCTTTGAACAAGTAGAGTTGGGGAAACTAGGCACTCACATGCAGAAGAGTGATCCTAGTTATCTACTCCTTACCTTGTATTAATCAACTTAAAAAGTGGTCTCCTGTGTCCATGCACTGAAGGCTACTTCCAACTTTATCTCCTATCAGATTCAGGGTGGTCAGATTTATATTGAGGTCTTTAATTCATTTGAATTGAGTTTTGTGCATGGTTATAGATAAATGTCTATTTTCATTCATCTACATATTGACATCCAGTTATGCCAGCACCATTTGTTGGGGATGCTTCCTTTTTTATTGTATAAATTTAGCTTCTTTGTAAAAAATCAGGTGTGTGGAGTAATATCTTGTTCTTTGATTTGATTCTTTAGGTTAACCAATCTGTTTTATGCCTAGCAATACCATCTTGGGCATTACCCAAAATATGCTCAATCATACTACAAGGACATCTGTTCAGCTGTGTTCATAGCAGTATTATTTATAATAGCCAGAAACAAAAAACAACCTAGATGCTCCTGGGCTGAAGAATGAATAAAGAAAATGTGGCACATTTACACCTTGGAGTACTACTCACTGATATAAAAAAACAATGACATCTTGAAATTTGAATGTAAATAAATAGAACTAGAAAAAATAACCATCCTCAGTGAGGTTATCCAGACCCAGAAGGAATAGCATGGCCTGTATTCACTCATGAGTGGATACTAGCTGTAAAGTAAAGGATGATGAGCCTATAGTCCATGATCCTAGAAAGCTAAGAAACAAGGTGAATCCTATGAAAAACGTACATAGATGTACATGGAAAGGGGAAATAGACAAAACTGGGAGAATGGGGGTCAGGAGAAAAGGAAGAATGGAAGGGGAAAAGTGGTGTGGGATATCCTTCTGTCTATATTTTGCTTTTATTACTTAATGAATAAAGAAACTGCCCTGCCCTGTTGATAGGACAGAACTTAGGTAGGCAGGGAAGACAACTGAATTCTGGGAAGAAGAAAGCAGAATCGGAGAGAGACACCATGGATCCACCAGAGAATTTTACCCAGTAAGCCACTTCCACATGGTGATACACAGATTAAAGGAGATGGGTTAAATTAATATGTAAGAGTTAGCCAATAAGAAGTTAGAGCTAATGGGCCTAGCAGTGATTTAATTAATACATTTTCTTTTTGATTATTTCAGGTGTAAGTTAGCTGGGTGGCTGGGAAAAACAAGTGGGCCCTCTCCTTACAACAGAAGAGTCAGGGAGAAGGGGAAGGGGTGGAGAACTTGAGTGAACAGGATAGTCGAGCTGGAGGAGGGACAGAGATGAGAGCAAGGAAAGAGATATTATGACTGAAGGAGACATTATGGGACTAGCAAGAAACCTGGAGCTAGAGAAATTCTCAGGAATCCACAAAGATGACCCCATCTAAGACCACGAGCAATAGAGAAGAGTGTAGCCAAACTGTCCTTGCCCTGTAGTCAGGTTGATGTCTATCTTAAATGTCACCATAGAACCTTCATCCATCAACTGTTGGAAACAAGGCAGAGACACTCAATGGAGCACTGGGCTGAGCTTCCAGAGTCTAGTTGAATATTGGGCGGAGTGAGAATATGAGCAAAGAGGTCAAGACCAGGATGGGGACACCCACTGAAACAGTTTGCCTGAGCTAATGAGAGCTCACCAACTCCAGCCAGATAAGGAAGAAACCAGCATAGGTCCAAAGTAGTCCCTTTGAATGTAGGTGACAGTTGCATGGCTGACACAGACTGCGGGGCCACCCACAGTGACACCATTACTTATCACTACTGTAGGTGCTGCCTTTTAGGGAAACTACTCTTTTTGGATATCTTGCTCAGCCTAGATATTATTGATAGGGCCTTGAATCTTCTCCAAAATGATGTGCCTTACCCTCTCTGAGGAATGGATGGGGTGTGGGGAGAGAATAAGTAAAGGAGAAAGGAGGAGGAGAAGGAGAGAGAACTGGGATTCATATTAAAATAAAAAGATACTTTGTTTTCTTTTAAAATTTAAAAAAAAATAAATTAAATAAAATGGAAAAAGAATCAACTAAGGTTCAAAGACCATTTAAGATCTTATGTAAAGACAAAACAAGGGGGAAATAAACAAGATATGGGCATAGGTAAGGACATTAAGAATAAAATCAGGCAGTCTAGAAATAATACCAGCTATGGATAATGGAATCTAAAAACAGTAAGGGCATCATTCAGTGGGTATAAAAATGTGACTAGCAATATATCTTAGTGTGTATCTAGGCTTAATTTGTAGTTCAAATGTACAAAATCCCTTCAAAATTAATAATAAGAAACTAAGCAACCCTGTCAACAAATGAGCTAACAAAATGAATAGACTATTCACAAAAGATGATGAAATACAAATAGCCAATAAGTGTGAAAGAATATCTACTATCAAAGAAAAGCAAAGTAAGACTACATTGAGATTCTGTCTTACCTAAGCCAAACTGGCAGTTATCAAGAAGGGAAATACTAAATGCTGGTATGGCTGTAGGGAACATTAATATATTATTGTTGGAAATATGAATAGTCACAGAGTAAGTCAGTATGAAGGAACTGCAAAAAATAAAAATAGAAATAGCAATGATAAGAATACATTTTCTGAAATTTTCAATAAAATAGATGAACAAAGCAACTTTAAAATATTAAAAATTAGCATAATATGAGCAAACTATGCTATCTGTGTGTATTTTTCCCAAAGTTGACATATCTCAGAGAAGTTCACACAGCAATGTACTTTTCAGACCTGTGGACCCATATTTCATACAAGATATTTACAGACAGGCATCCTGGCCATGCTTAATTTCCAGGGCAGCTGCAGACCTGCCAAACAAGCTAGCCACATGACAAAGGCCAGGATATGTGGCTCCTTCCCCTTTATTACTATGTAGATAGCCTGGGAAGAAGTGTTGATTCCAAAGCTGGTGAATTAAGTTGCAGGTGTTTTGGTAGCACCTCTTTCTTACCCTGGAAAAATAATATTAATAAATATCAACCTTGATTTACCTGGGGGATAAGAGGTGTTTTGTATAATAAATATGGATAGATCTTCAGGAATGAATGAAGCCTGAGATGCCCTTCTGAGATGACTGTGTGAACTGTGTCTCGTTATTCCATGCGCCTCCATACCAATAAACTTAGGTTAAAGAAATAGCTTCTATGTTAGGGCCGTGGACTCTGACACAGAACTATCCACTATAGCTAGGTTATGAGAACAATTTAGATGTCCACAAATGGAATAATAGGTGAGGAAAATGTGGTAATTAATCTTTTGCCATCATAGATAATCAAATTCAGTGTCAGAAAGACAAACTTTATACCTTTTCTCATTTGTGTTCTCTAAATTTTAACATATAAATTTTAATATCGAAATTTTTAAATGTAAATATTTAATTGAAGTCTTCTAACACTAATTTCAAATGTCAGATATGATCTTTGAGGGTAGAAAATTCATATATTATCCACTAAAATTTCCTTAATAATTATGCAGTAATAATTCAATAATATGACTCTAAATGAAAGACCTGAAAAATGGTCTTAACGCCAAGGAGCCCCCAGACTCAATAACCAGGCCATCAGATGCAAACGCATGAGGTGGTTTATTTCACAATTGCAATCGGATGCAAAGCTTAGGGATAGCTAAGCACCCCGAGTATCCAGGCAAGCAAGCTTTTATAGACAAAAATCACAAGTTTTCCATTAATTATAATATGAGGTACGAGAACAATCGGGATTGGTCCAGATTTACAAGCCAGAGTTCAACCCAGAACAAAATTTGCGTAGCTCAGCCCATCCCTGAGTAAGTGCCATTCAGCAGGTTACTTGATTTCCTGTTGACTATGTGATACCTGACATCCTGCCTATCTCCCACCACCCCCACCCCCTGTGACTCAATTTACAATTCGATAGATAACCATTTGCTGCTACCGGTTCCGGGGTTCTGGTAACCACCGGTTCTGATAACCATCTGGCTAGAAGACTGCCACTGGTCCTTAATTGCTATCCTCCTGCCCAGCTGCGAAGGAGGAATCTGTTGGTCAAACCTGTTTGTCACATTCTGCAGTTTTTATTATCCTTCTAGGCAGGATTGGTTGGGCCCTTTCATAAATAATTAAGGAAAAGTGAAATATGATAAATCATAATAACACATGATGTGACAAACACTGTATTGGATGACTTAAATAATAAAGACTTATCTTACTGTTGTCCAGTTGGTAATAACACTAATCCTTTAACACTGATCTTAATTTTAAAACTGGTAGAACCCATTCTGTAATGAAAATCAGAGACAGACTAGCTGTGCATAGGAATGTTATTTCATGTCTGTGAAGTCTTGCCATATCTGGAGAGCTTAGAGTGAGTCTTTCCACAGAAGCCACACTTACCATGAAAAATAACTATATTAAAAACTAAATCAATAAACATCCACTTAGAATGCAGTATCAGCCTTCTGAGGCTATAAAATAATCTGTAAGTTATTTAGTACTTTCTCTTATATAGTGATCTACCTAATTTTGTCCTAGTAATACTTACACAAAGCACAGTCTTCTTACAAAATTTGAAAGATAAATAATTTCTCTAATTATTTTAACTTTAATAATTTAAATATTTTAACTTTTATGCTCTGAATGACATGAAAAAATTAGTACTACTTTTCTGAATTTCTATATATTAAATATCCAAATGTATATATTAGTTATGTAAGCAAAGTTCTGTAAAAATATCATACTGTATTTATCATAATACATATAGCCTTTGATTTCTGTGCAACATTTCCTACTACATAGACCCTCATATTAACCTTAACATTCAGATTCTTGTATTTTGAGTTGTGAGCCTAACCTTTAACAACTGAGCCATCTCTCCAGTCCACAGCAATCAGACTCTTTAGGATAGCACAGGAACAAATAACACCTGAATGACTGAATGAAGAAAGTAATGAATGATTCCCAAATACTATGCAATATTAGATTGAAATTAGCTAAATGTACAATCTATGTACTATTATTGGGAATAGTTATCCCTCTTTTGTGTCTACATTCTTCAAGTTTCCTGTATTCTCCCTTACACACAAACATATACACACATGAAAGCAAATACACATGAAAGAAATTAGAAAAAGTAGAAAGGTTGATTTCATATGTATCACTAATATATCTTAAATATTTAGATATTTTGAACACAGACTTTTAAATAATGTACAATTAGGAATAAAAGCCCAAATCTAACAGATATAGTAATATAAATGTGCTTTTAGTCACAGTGTTTTATCACTGCAAACGAGATTCTTAAATGTTATTTAATATATGCTCTATATTTCACCAAATAATTTAAATAAAACTTGAGAAAAATAGATAGATAGATAAATGGATAGATGGTAGGTAAATGATAGATATACTAATACTTTATAGAATTGTTGAATTTATTTGCATATAATTATCCTTATAATATCATGAAATGATGGTATAACTTACAGAATACAAGAAAAAATAAGCAATTTTCTAGTATTATAAAATATTGGACTTGCTTCCAATTCAAAGTGATCAGAAAATAAGAAAGAAAAAATTAAACAAACACCTTCTACCTCAAAAATACATATGGGGGACTGGAAATTATAAAATACTCATGCATGAGAGTTATGAACTTTTTTAGTTCATATAAAAGCATAACAACCTGAAAGTCTTCATTTGACTACAAAATGACTGTTTCTAAAGCAATTCTAATATAATGTTTCATGACACTCTTGCCTTCAAAATAATGTCTCCTACTTCACAACCAAAATCCCAGTTAATTTAGAAAGCAAGGCAATGACTATATTCTTTTTGGGAATGATGCACATGAAAGGATATTGATACCTTGTGAGTTCAGCTCACAAAACTACATCCCCGGGTTCAGGTCAGATGCTACAGCTTAGAAAAAGGGAACTTAGAAAGTTTCTAGTCTGCAGGGTTGTGGAATGAACTTACCTATATGCTGTTTGAGTCATGCTCTTTATTCTTCTGTTGACTCTAATTCTACCTAATTTTCCTTTGATTCAGTTCTCTGTTCAATTCTCTCTGCTTCTCTCTTCCTCTAGCCTAAATACACTTTTTTTTTTAAATTTAAACAAGAGGCTGAAAGAACAACAAAAAAAATCACAAGAGTTACATCTCATTGGTCAAAAGCACATTCCTTTAGATGAGTGATATGGGCAGAGCCCTTTACCAGGCAACATAATGTTTCAAGGTTTATAAGTAAGATTGGTACCAGAGGGTCGGGGCACAATGTCCAGTGAAGTAAGCATTGAGGCATAGGTCTCTATCAGCCAGACTTGGCAGAAGAATTGACATGAATTTTTTAGGTTGTTTTGTGTAAATAACTTTGGTTAGACATCTTTGACTCTGACCTTGTGCATAACTATAAAGATTTTAACATAAGATCCATTTACAGAAACCTTTAGTCTAGTTTGAACTTGCTCTGAGGTATAAATGACCTAATCGTGTGCAATTTGCCTTAGACTGAGGATAAATTGATATTTTCTTATTATAGTCTGAGTAAAAGGAACAAAGCAGGCTTTAAGTGTCTTAGAACCTTGTGGAACAATACATCTCATGGTAAAACATATCCCAGTATATTTTTCATATGTCAAAATTATACATATTAATGAGAAGTTATATTCATGAACATCCACAAATATATGTGTTCCCAGCAGATAGAATATTTTCATAAGATAAACAATGCAAGCAATGGGAAAACACCCAAAGCTATTGTTAGAGAAGACATGAAGTGAATCATGAGAGAAATTATAGAAAGAGACAAACAGTTATGTACAGCCAGTGACCCCATAGCCATACCATGTGAGGCTCTCCATCAGAGAATCACTTATCTGGCAGGTCGGCCTGCTGAACACTCGATGTCACCTCCTGTATACTACCATGACCCCTGACAAAAGGACATAACTAGTTGATTTCACCACTGGGGGTTGTAAGTCTTCAGTAGTAGGGCATAGTTGGTGGACATAAGGTTATTAGACTTGGGCCTTTAAAGGAGAATTTGTAACATGGTTCTTGCATTTTTTTGTTCCACCATGAGATTAGATAGTTTACTTTTTCTGCCAGGCTGTAAATCTATAAATCCTGGTGACAACTCTGAAATCTCTGAAAACACATGCAAAAGAAAACCTTCTTCTTTTAAGTTAGTTGTATTAGGTGTTTTATCTTAGTGAATACATGACAAGAAAATATATGCTTGAAGAAAGCCATTGTTCTAAACATATACTTTAATAAACTAATCAAAATAAATTTAATAAAAAAATAAAAATATGACTATGTCACACAGAAAGAGTTCTTTGTTTCAAAATGTAATGTGTGACTGCTAAAAATATTAATTTGAATTTGTCCCTGGTTACTATACCTTTTCCAACCACATCTAACTTGTTTGTATACATGATAATTAATTGTGGTTGTCAACTTGATTGAATTAAGAAAAATATATGGTTTTAATAAGTTATACCTTAGGGTGTGCCTGTAAGGACATTTCCCGGGATGATAAATTAAGGACAAAAGAAGGTTTGTCTTGAATTAGGGTGGCACCGTACCCATCAGTTGGGGTTCTGGACTAAATAAAAGCAGACAAAGAAGAAAGCCAGTTAGGTTAACCTTGTACTTTCTTTATATTCACTGTCTCTTAGAGATAAAAGTCTCACATTTCTGCCATTATGGATCTGCCTCAGATCATGCCTTCTTCCATGGTGAACTGCATATCCTCAAACTCTGAATCAAAGTAAAATCTTCCTCCTATAAGCTGCTTTTGTCAGGCATTTGGTTACAACTGTAAGAAAAGAACCAATGCATAAGTGAATGGTCTGTATCTTTCTTTGGTCTAAACTAAAATTTGTGCCAAGTGTACTACCTACAAGCTAAAACAGACTTTTCTTAGCTATTACTTACTAGAAAGTAATCCCTTTTTGTAACTTGTCCCACAACACTTTCTTTCTTTTCAAAAATCAGCCATACACTGTATTAGTTATGAACATAAATAAATTAATTCTTGATATGTTTGCATGCATTTTATACTAATTATATGATGAAGACATTAAGAAATGAAAATCTATGTTTGGAGAAAATAATTATGTACAAAATATCATATGGGAATTTCTGTGTCATTTTAAAGGGGAAGTGAGTAAATATAGTGTTGATTCCAGTTCAAAATTACCTGTGACAAAATGTCTTTTAAATAATCCACCAGTGTACAATTGATCTCTCCTTTGATAAGGTCCCAACACTTTTCTTGATAGGATTCCACTTCAAAATTTATAGCCAAATTGCTAACAAAGGGAAATTATAGTCCTTCACGCTTCTGGCAAGCTGATTTTCAAATACGCTAATCTCTGTTAAGTTACACTCAATTTCAGTTCTCAACTATAACTCTATCCAGCACAGCAGACAACACAGAAAGATTCACAGAAGAATCAGCCACCAAATTTTAATCATAAAATCTTTGCAATGAGTTGACTTAGAAAAACAATAAATTACCATGACTACCCATAAAATAATCATACATATCAAGGGTTATATTGCTTAAACACAACTGATGTTTTCTTAAGTTGAACTTAGAGAAAATGAAAAAAGTCAACCTTGGTATTGGTCAGAGAACAATGTTATCAGGGAGGAAACATGAACAGAAAGGTTTGCTAAAATTAGACGTGCAATCATTTAAGAGGCACCAAAGGTCCCCACATGTTCTCATCCTGAGTGAGATTGCTTTGTATTTCATTGATCTTGATTTTCACTAAAAGATATTGATCGCCTTTAGAATTGCATTTAGGATGTTATGCTTTGGGGAGAAAAATTAAGGTTTTCCTTTCATTATTAGAAGCAAGATTATCTATAGTTTAGCAAAACATCTTGGTTTCAACTGTGCATTTGTCAGTTCTAAAGCCAACCATAGTAAAATACCTTCAATCACAGATAATCACAACACAGATAAAGAAAAATAGTTCCTTTTAAAAATCAATTTTGTCTACAAGCCACATTAACTATTCTGAAAATATACCTGAAAGTAACAAAATGGTTAAATTATTTTAGACAAATTAATAAGTAAAATGTTGAAATCTAACTGGTACTCAAGCCATAATACCTGTAGCAGTCATGTCCGCTCACTGACACCAGGAGGGACCCAAAGGAGACAATGTCTGTGGATTTCTAACTAACAGACTCTAGTTACCAGGGCTGCTCATCCCACAGTGAGTTATTGTGGATCACACAGTCTGTTCCATATCATTCCTTCCCTGCTACCATGCATTTCTTTCTTCTACCATCCATTCCTCCTTTCTATCATTCCTTCCTCCTGCCATCCATTCCTTCCTTCTTCCACTCATTTTTTTCCTTCTACCTGACATTCAGAGATTCTGACTTCAGATTGTGCTATAAAACATCTCCTAACCTCAGCAAGTTACAAAAAGAGTTTCCACCGTGCCACTTGGAAAATGTACTTGACTTTCTCTATTCAGTGATCTACCTCTGCATGTTTCCATACTCTTTGTCTCTGCTAAGTTCTAAACTCTAACCACTGACCTTGTGATGTTATCCATCTGTCCGTCTGTCTACTCCTCCAAAGAATAGATTATTTCCCATCTCTTCTAATAGCCCTACTAATAAACTCCTTAACCCCAGGAACCATCTATGTTTTGCTGAACCCACATTTGAATCTTTTCTGTCACTCATTAGGAAAGAAAATCTCTCTCTCTCTCTCTCTTTCTCTCTCTCTCTCTCTCTCTCTTTCTCTCTCTCTCTCTCTCTCTCACACACACACACACACACAAATCTCCTTTGTTAAATTGTGCTCCTGCATTCACTTTATGGAATTCCTATGGCATATGTAAGCAAATATTTATTTGTTCCTATTGATAATAACTGATGCGTAATTTTGTGGAGAGGGTCACAAAATTTCGAAAAGAAATAAAAGCTATCACATATGTAACCGTTAAGGCATATTTTCAGCATGTGAAGAGAGTACAAAAACACCAGCTGGTACCATAGTCAATGTTCCTGTGATGTGTTGCTTCACACTGACTTGTGATGAAATAAGGCAATTATACTTTCTTGTTGTTGCTTCCAGAATGCATATCGCTGCAACCTTCAAAATTTTAATACAGACTGAAATTTCTGAAATAAAACCTAATCCTTGACCTTGTCTTACATTTAAATATTAATAATATGAAAATTATAAAAAATTACATGCAAAAACAAATGAAAAGATTGTATGCCTGTTAGTGGTTTGTATACTAGATTTTATTTTAATTTCTAAAAATGTCTATATTCTTTATTCTTTTCTGTGATAAAATAGCTGTTGAAAGAAACTTAGGTAAAGGAGAGTTTACTTGTCTCTACCGTAACAGAATGGAGGGCAAACATGGGAGAAAGAATGGTAGGAACATGAGAAATATCTTTTTATTTGTGTCCACATTAAGGACAAAGAAAGGTGCTCAGCACATTTTATTCTCTTTTATTTAATCTGTCTTTCACTCTAGTATAGACAGAAGTACCATACATTCTGGAAAAATCTTCTCTCCTCAGTTAAGCCTCTCTGGAGTTCCCTCAAAACACCCATAAGTATATTTTCATGAAGATTCCAAATTCAGTCAAAGAAACAATAAATAGTTAACCTTTTGTCAACTTGACATCCAAACACATTACTTTTAAACTGGATCAGGGTATATTTCCCAATAACTGTGGGCCAACCAAACTTCACTTTGTTCCTTTGTGGCTTCCAGACATATCAGAATGCAAAATGCATTTACAACATCTGCATAATTTCCAAATCCTAACAGTTCTAAAGTAGTCTAAGTCTACTTTCCTAAATAGAAAGCTGACACATAGGCAATCTCATAACTGTGAACCTCTAAAAAAATTAAAAAGAATCACACATTTCTAATATATAATGGCACAGAGTAAAGATTCCCATTCCAAACTGGTAAATGGGACCTACCATTAAAAGAGCAGACAAAATTGCCAGACTGAAACAGAACATGCCAAACAGCAAATCCTGCAACCCTTTATCTAGTATCAGTGTGTATGATGGCATCATGTGTGCTTTGATGAGCCTGAAGTGAGCTTCCTTTCCAGTTATGCTACATAAAAAACATGTGGCCTCTCTTGAGCCTACTCCACATTGTTCTTTCAGTTTGCTTGGGAGATGTCACAGTCCTTGTGTGAGACTAGGAATTAGACTTATTCCATGGTAGGTAGACAGATGCATGGATGTGTGATGATATTTTGCTTGTGCTCTGAGAATTAAAGATTGCCTGATGATCAGAGGGTAGAGCAAGGCAGACAGTGTTGGAGCACACCTTTAATCCCAGCACTACGGAGGTAAAGACACGAAGTGATATGCCTGGGCAGAGAGAGAAATATAGGGCAGGAGGAGATAGGAGCTCAACCCTTTCCCTTCAGGCTGAAGAAATGGCAAGGTAAGTGCTGTAGCATGCCTCTTTTGTCTCTCTGATCTTTCAATATTTATCCCTATAGCTAACTCCAAGTTTTATTAAGACCAATAAGAATTCATGTCACATAGAGGAACCATGACTAGGTAATAAAGTAGTGAAATGTTAAGACGGTCTATTTCTTTCTTACCCCTCCCCACCTGAGACAAAAGTCTTCCAGGTTAAAACAAAGGCTTTGTAGGCATTTTCCTCCTGTCAGCTGGTCCTTGTTGATGGACTGGCTCAACAAGTTCAAAGGCATATCAGGACATGTTACACAATACGTGTGAGCCAATCAATAACCTTAACTCTCTTCAAACTGACCAACCTTAAATCAGACAGGAAGACTCTAAACTTTTCTGGAGAAGAGACTGGATTTTTTATGTCCCTGAATCCTTTCTGTGTTTTGAAGACAGTCTTTTTCTCTATGTGTTTGCTGCTTGTGTGTTTCCTCATTTCTAATAAACACCTTTCTTCAGCTGCTGATTCTCTCTGTTGCTGTCTGCTTCTGTCTGCAGTGTATGAGATTTCTTTGCTGCAACCTCTGGTACTCAAGTTTTCCTGCCTTTTAATTCTTTAATTTGCAGAGAAAGTGAACCTTATCAAAATACCTAGACTGTACTTATACTGCCCTATACTGGTGTCTCTATAACCTGGAGTAACTTATGTTTCACCATCACAACTTCATACTATGACTAGTAGGGGAATCTGACCATGCAAGTCATCGTCTGATTAAGTAGGTTTCTGTATCCTTGTTAGGATCCTCCAAAACTCTATAATTCTTTTACTTTCTGTGTCTGTAAAGCTAGAGCACAGATATTATAATGGAAACTACTGCTGCTGTTTCAAGATAAAGCATTTTTTTAAATTTTTTTAAATTTTTT
>JAQHUG010000372.1:321476-335500 GCA_028555095.1 Dicrostonyx torquatus | reverse complement strand
AGGTTGACATCCAATTATGCCAGCACCATTTGTTAAAGATGCTTTCATTCTTCCATCGTATACTTTTAGCTTCTTTGTCAAATATTAGGTGTTCATAGGTTTGTGGACTAATATCCGGATCTTCAATTCGATTCCAAGGATAAAGCATTTTTCACCCCTCTGAGATGAGAACGAAGCCTCTGTTTATCTTAGAAACATTTTTTAGACACTCCTTTTAAGCAGGAAACCCTTCAATGGACATTTTGGTATAAACCCTCTTCTTTCAAATGAAAGGCCCAATACAAGGTAAAGCCTTTGATGGATAGAGACTTACTCTTCCCTTGCCTATGCAGTCATGCAGTCTCAGGGTCTGAGATTTCTCTGTAATGTTAAACAATTAAGTTTGTTTCTTAGCATATACCCTTTCTCTAATTTTAGGCATATTTACACTCGTTTTTCTCTTTTTATATGTTTCTGTACTCTGTCACTGTAGACCTCATTGGATCAGTGAAGAGTAAGTATAACACTGCCTGGGTAGAATGATAACTTGAAGAATCTTTATCCATACTACTCTATCTGTTGCCTTTTTAGTTAGACCACACTCAAGTTTCTAGTACACAGGCAGAATGCTGTGCAATAAGGTTTGTGTACACTGTAAATTTGTCACTGGTATTGGTTTAATAAAACAGTAACCAGACAGGAAGCAAATGTTGGACAACCAGACTAGAGGAATTCTCAGAAGAGGAAAGGCAGAGAGGCAGTCACCAGACATACACAGAGGAAGCAAGATGAGCATGCCATACTGAGAAAATGTACCAAGCTACAGGGCTAAATGTAGATAAGAATTATGGATTAAGTTGTAAGAGCCAGTGAGTAATAAGCCTAAAAAATAGGCCAGTCAGTTTATAATTAATATAAACCTCTGTGTGTTTATTTGGGACTGTATGGCTGTGGGACCGGGAAGGATAGAAACTTCCATCTATAGCAGAAATCAGAAATTTTTTCTGGAAGCTCACATGATCTATTATAGCCAGATTTTCAAGCGTCTTCCTTAGTTTCTGAATTCTCATTGACCAGAACTTCCCTGTGCATTTTTCTCACAATTCTGGTCATCCTCACTCCCACCAGAGTAGACCAAAAACTCGGCTTACAGTTTGTTAGTGCTTTTGTGTCCCAGAGCTATAAACTCTCCCACATTTAATCCACAATACAGTTCCAAAATCCTTTGAAAAACATGGTTCAGATAACATAACAATGACCACACTTTGAAGTATCAATTTTTTTATATTGGTTAATTTTCTTAATATGTGACAAAAGCAGTTTATGTACATAAGATTTTATTTTTACTAAATTATGAAAACAATCATAGGGAGAAATATGTTGTGGCAACAATGGTTCTAGTCATTGGTAGGATTATGAGACAACTGCTCACATGTGTTCACAACCAGGAAGTAGAAAATAATGATGCCAGTTCTCAGATTATTTCTCCCTTTCTAATTAATCCTGGAGTCATGGTCCATTAAATGATGCCACTTACATTCAGAATGTGTCTTCCCTCTTAAGATTGTTTGGAAACTCACTCAAAGAAACAATTTAGAATTACTTACATAAATCCAATTTTAGTCCAGTTGAACTTGAAGATTATTTTAACATTCTTCTTGAAAATGGCCTTTTCAGTCATTATTATTCTGGCGTTGTTTTGGCTTTGGTGTAGTAGGTGTAAGTCTTTTTAAAGCACTTCTGTTTGATCATCTTTAATGGGGGTGACCTAGAATAAGTTAAACAGACCCACTTCTTCAGAAGCAGAACAACTGAAGGACCAGAGTATCCATGCAAGTAGAGACTGCACATGTGCCACAGGGGGCTTGAAGGTCTAATAGGCCACAAAATGGAACTTTGAGGGGGGAAGATTCTATCAGCAGGTTAGTTCTCCTGCAGTCACAAAGTCCTAGATACCAGCAAGAGTTGGTATGTTGACCTACCTATCAGAATCTCCCTGGATCTCAATAGCCCATAGGTATAATCACGCAACTCACCTTATTATCTGGAGCTTCTCCATCAACCTAAGGCTTTAAGTCATTAAATCTTCACCAGGCAATAGCAATCAACTATTATTAAAATTCTGCCTATGGTTCCTTTTAATGCATGGAGGTCTGACTTTGTTTTATAGGTTTGATCTTCCATTGTAACCATAAACTGGCATTTGTCTTTAGCCATGCTTTCTGCTCTATGCATGACTGAAAATTGTAAGTGGAGTATATTTGTTCAGATCCCAGCCTCACAGACCGAAATAATAACATAGAAACTATATTAATTACAACACTGTTTGGCCAATAGCTTAGGCATAATTTTAGCTAAGTCTTACATCTTAAATTCACCCATAATTCTTGTCTGTGTTAGACACATGGCTTGGTACCTTTTATCAGTGAGGCATTCTCATTTTGTATCCTCTGCATCTGGGTGACGACTTAGACTGAGCCTTTTCTCTTCCCAAAATTCTCTAGTTTTGGTCACCCCACTTATACTTCCTGTCTGGCTACTGGCCAGTCAGCACTTTATTTATTATTTTATTATATTATTAAACTAATATGTGACAAATCTTTACAGGGTACAAGACCTTTGTCCCACAGTAGAAAATGAAACCCAATATTATTTAAAGAGACAATAATTCCTACAAATTGCATAATCTTCAGCAGGACTGAAGAAAAAATGAAAAGAATGTTTACTGGAGAGAAATAATCATTCCATCAGATATTCATATGTTTCCTGTGTTGAGTTAGAGTTTCCTATGAATAAAATTCAGATTGCTTGTAGTCTTTCAACATTTTTTCCTAGTTTATAGTACACAAACTTTAATATTTACTTCAAATATCGCTTTCAAATATAGGGGAGAGCTGGCAGTGTCATCCCTTAAGAATAATTATCCTCAACCAACCTGGTCATTAGATGTCACTTCTATCCCAAAAGGCAAGAGCTAAAGGGAGGTTTATGTTTTTCTTGGCAACACAATGAAAATGCATCTGAAAGAAAAACAAAAGTTTTAAATGGAAACTACAGATGTGTGAACCATTTGGAGAAGTAACTTGTTTTAAGTTAAGGGAGATTTATGAAAGTCTTGTGAACTAGCCTGGACCAATTCTGAAAGTTTATAGCACACTTAGCTTTTACCATGTCATTGTATATTGCTTTGAGTGGCTCTCACCTTTTGTTTTTCTTGAGCAAATTTAACCCCATGAAAGTGCCAGGAAACTGTTCCTGAAGATGAAATTTTACTCCATTGGCAAGCAGAAACATAAAATAACCCTTTATTGTGTACTGTACTTCTTATACCACCCCCATTTAAGTGTAGAGAAAATTGTTCTTAAAAATAAAACCAGACAAACATAGTAATAGACCTTTTGTTCTCTGGGAATTATGAGGAAAATCCACTATTATATTAAGAAAGGCATAGAAAGATTTGTAGTTAGTCACGTCTGCTCTCTGAATTTTTTCTATTGGCTCTATTATTCCTTCTATAAAATCCCAATATGAGTGTCAATTGGCTGTTGGCACCTGGCAGCTGGTTGAACTATATTCATATAGTTTACACTTGTAGTTTTGAGAGGTGTGCTAAAAGAATCACAAAGTTGTGTGTTGTAGTAATCATACTGTGTTATGACAGTCAGAGAGGATGTGCAAACTTGCATTATTCTATAACAATGTGTTAAGATCATTAACATCAGCTGATGACATCAGGAAGGACATCTCTGTTTCATCTTTTGTTTGTTTAAAATATGGATTTAGATTTAGAGTGACCAGCCCAGAGATACTAAGTTAATACAAGTTTATAAATTACATCAAAAGCAATTAATAATAATAATATACTTGTAAATTTTCATTGTTAAGGTAGAAATTTCTTATTAATTTCTAGTTTTATCAATTACTGGCAGAAAACTTCAAAAGAAAATTTTCATGAATTCAACATGCAAAGAATATCCTAGTTAAAAATTAAGAGTGTTCCATTGCTTCATTTTCATATGTTTTTGAAATCACATACTTTTCTAGATGCAAATATGTATAGAAATAAATTTGGAGCTTCATACATTTTAAAATATTTAGTTAGCATTCATGTTACGATATAATTTTTTGAGAAAGATTGCTAATAAAGCCCCCTGAAAGGCAAAATATAATCTGTCATGTTATTTTTGCTTGGAATGAGAATAAAACATAAAATTTAATAGAAGGGATTCTGTCTTCCAGACTTTTCAGTGATTTATTACCCAGTGCTTTCATGGCAGCCTCAGTGTTCAGCGTTTACTTTATAGTATAAGGAAGTGTTTTAACTTTCCTTGGGGAAGCAGAAAGGGGTTTTGGAGATTTAAGCTGACAGTTTGGTAAAGGCCATGAGGGATGAGGTGCACTTTTCTGCTCTCTGCATGATTTGTTAAGTTTTCTTTCACCCAAGTTCTGTTTCTCTACTTCTCAAGAAAAAAAAGTCTTTGATGCTTTTTTCTTAATGTTCAGTTTCTGTCTTTTGACAATTTAGTAAAGCATTATTTTTTTTACTTTTAAATGAAATTAGAAGATGCATGATCACTAGCTATTTAAAAGAAGTATTTTAAAGTTTTCATAAAGTTGAGATATTTATAGTCAATCTGAAGAGGAAATGATAATAATAAACACAACATTGGTAGTAAGTGCAAGTAAAATGTCTTAGATAAAGGGCTAGTTATGAGTGTACTGTCTTGATTTCTTTAACAAAAACATGACAACTTCCCTGAAAAACAGTTGTAGTAAGTACTTCTCACACATTAACTCATTTAGTATAAAAGATTGTCAAGGCAATATTTCCAGTGTTACAGTTAACTTTAATTGATGTTATACAAGACATATACAGCATTGTATTAATCATTTTAAAATTTCTTATACTGTAAGAAATTAAGCCAGGTGGTCATGACACATGCCTTTAATTCCAGCATTCGTTAGGAAAAGGCAAGTAGATGTCTGTGTGTTCGAGGTCAGCCTGAACTATAGAACAATTTCTAGGATTTCAGTACCATGCAGAGAAACGTAATCATTAAATACAAACGAACAAACTAAAAAGAAAATAAAAAGCAAAAAGAAAGAGGAATTTTATCTAATTAAGAACCAACAATTATAATGAAAAGTCAGAAGCTAAATATAAAATTTAAGAATATCCTCTTTAGGTATCAGTGAGAACCCTATATATGCCATTAAAACTACAAGCAAATTTCATACAGTGAAGAAGAAAAAGCACAAAAAATAATTATTATTTCTCGCTTGGAAAAAATTGCCAAATTTCCATTGGGAAGGTAACTATTCAGAGGAACCTTGATACCTAGAGTCTAATCTCTCTCTCTCTCTCTCTCTCTCTCTCTCTCTCTATATATATATATATATATATATATATATATACACACACATATATGTGTGTGTGTCTGTGTGTGTATTCTATTTATATTTATATTTTATCAGAGTTTTAAAAAATTCATAAAAATATTTTTCAAACTATTCCACTAAATAGAAACAGAAAGAACAATGCAAAATTATTTTTTATGAGACCACAATTACTCCAATACAAAAACCACATATGGCCCTGATGACATCAGGTAATTTGAAGGCAAATGGATGGAGGTAGAAAAAAAATCACTACCCAGATTCAGGAAGACAGACATGATACATTTTCACTCATAAGAGGATATTAGCTGTAAAGTAAAGGATAACCATGCTACAACCAACAAACCCAGAGAAGCTAGGTAATAAAAAGGGACCAAGAGGGGGTACTTGGATTTTCCTAGGAAGGAGTAAATAAAAGAGAACCCCTGGGTGGACTGGGGGCAAGTGGGTATAAGAACTTGAAGGAGTGGGTTGGGGGTGGATGGAGGCTGAGAGTACTGAAAGAGATGACTGAAAATGGAAGGCATTCCAAGGTTGGGTAGAAACCTGATGCAAGGGAGACACCCCAGCTAAGACTCCTAGCAATAGTGAAAACATAGTCTGAACTGACCATCTCCTGTTATCAAATTTCTGACTTTGCCAATTGTCATCAGATAGCCTTCATCTAGTAACCCATGGAAATAGAGGCAAACACCCACAACCAAACATTAGGCTGAGTTGGGGGAATCTTTCTCAAGAGAGCAAGAAAAACTGTGGGAGTCAGAGGGATCAAAACATCACAAGAAAGCCCACAGAAACAGCTAACCTGGCTCACAGAAACTCACAGAGCCTGAGTCAGGAATCGACCTAAGCCCTCTACTTATATATATAGCTTGGTGTACTTGTGGGACTCCTGACAATGGGAGCAGAGGCTATTCCTAATACTTTGGCTTGACCTAAGGAACTATTCCTCATACTGGGTTACCTTGTCCAGCTTAAATACTAGAGGGAACACTAAATCTTATTGCAACTAGAGGGCTAATATCTAAAATATATAAAAACAGTGTTAGTAAAAATTTAACATAAAAAACAAAATAACAGTAGCACCATTAAGAATGGGTTATAGACTAAACAGAGTATTCTCAAAAGTACAAATGCAAATGACTGAGAAGCACTTAAATAAGTGTTCAATATCTTCATTCATCCAAAATGAAAATGAAAACTACAAGGTGTCAGAATGGACAAGATCAAAAATGATAGCTCACACTGGTGAGAAGGGAGAATAAGGAGAACACTCTTTTATTGTTCGTGGGAGGGGAGATTTTTACAGTCATTATGAAAACCAGCAACACGGAAGCTGGGAATACAATTTCCTCATGATCGAGCTATATCATTTTTGGGCATACACCCAAAGCAAGCTTCATCCTACTGCAGAGAGACTTTCTCAGCCACATTCATTGCTGTTATATTCTTAATGGCCCAGAAATTAGAAGCAACTTAGATGCCCTTCCACAGATGAAGGAATAAAAAACAAGTTCTACATGTAAACAATTAAATATTACTCAACTGTTAAAAACGAAATCATTAAATTTTAAGCATATGGGTGAAACTCAAAGAAATCATACTAAATGAGGTAACCAAGATCAAAATAGAAAAATATGGTATGTATCCACTTACGTGAATATGTTAGTTATTAAGTTTTTGATAAGTAGGCAGCAACTCATTTAACTACAGAGACTGTGTATTTAGTATGGGACTGAGGGAAGTATTGGATCTTCCTAGGACAGAGAAATTGAATAGATAGGTATAGGTAGAGATAATTGGCAGTTGGGGAGGCTGCAATAGGATGATCAATTTGGAAAGGAAGAAAACAAGGAGGATAAAAGAGAGAATGGGGGATGGACAGCTAAAATTAAAAGCCATTTGAAGCATTGGATGGAGACCTAATACAGCAAAAACTTCCTAAAATATATATACATAAACAAAAGTGATATAAACTGGATTTTCAAATAGCAGCAGAGGCTGAACCTTAGCTGGACATTTCTCATCACTAAAAGATGACATCACTTCTGTAAATGGGCTAAATCTAATCAAGTTTCTGGCCAAAGGATCCCCACAGGAGCCCGTCAGCTAAGGTTTTGTAATATCTATTTGTTGCTCTCCTCAAATCGATGGTAAAGCCCCATTGCTGCAACTCAGTGCCTCCCTAGAGCATTTTACCATAATGGACAGTGTTCAGAGTACTAGAACTTCCTCTGCATAAACAGCTAAATAAGAAAGGTAAGTGCCTACCCAGCTTCAAACCTTTCAATTTGTAGTGGTGACCCACATGCAAAATGGGCTAATGTAATAGAGACACAAAGTTTGTGAAGCTAACGAACCAGTATTAGTTGAACTTAGGATCCTCTTTATGAAATGTTTGTCAGGAACCTGAGATCAGATAGGCTAGAGACCTAGAGAAAAACCAAATTCTAAAAAAAGAAATAGAGCAACAAAATGATTCTTAATGACATTTTGTTATACTCATAGATTGGTGTCTTATTCAGCCATTAGCAGACAAGTTTTCTTTTACAGTAAATGGGAAAAATACAGAGTACTTAGAATAAGAAGCCATGGAATATGTGGATCTAAATGGGATATCTCCATGATTCACTCATTTGCTCAATGAAGATATTTTAAGAGACCAAGTTGCTGGAGGATACCAAAGAAACAAGACTTTCTAATTAAACACAGAAAGACTGAGGCACATATGAACTCATGAGAACTGTGGTGCATGCACAGGGCCTGTACAAGTCTCAGACTGTTGAGGTCTCAATTTTGAGGAAGAAGTGGATGCAACCCTAGAGAATCCAGAAGTTATCTCTAATTGATAACCACCAACACATGAGGAATTACTTTTCTCCAGCAGAAGAAATCTCATTGGATATACAAATCACTCTTAAGGCCATAGATAGTCAACACAGAATAAACTCAACCTCATTTGTGGAGATTTCTTTTGATTTTATAATGCTTTGTCTCAACATTTTTTTTATTTTTTCTTATCTACAGGTCGTTTTTTATATATTATAGTTTGTAGATTTGTGCTTTAATGGTATTCCTGTGATTGTGAATGCATGTGTCTCTGCATCTATATACGTTCTTACCTTTCTGCTGCCTCTTTGTCTTTCTGCTCACTTGTTTGTTTTCATATTCAGGATAATTTGTGTTTATTTTTCTAATTTAGTATTATTTTGATTTTCTATTTGTTTTAGATGCCTGTTGTTTATTTGTTGAGAGACCAAGGAAAGACCAAAGAAAGATGTAGATTTGGGTGGGTGGGTAGGTGGAAATAATCTGGAAAGAGTGAATAGAGGGTGAACCTTAATTAGAACATATTGCATTAAAAACGTCTATTTTAAATTAAAAATAAAAAAGGCCATGTCTGAGAGGAAATGATGCACACTAAGAAATTAAACAGTAAACGCAAGAGATGGGATGTATTATGGTAAACATAGAAGTGTCAAATAATGAGGCTAGGAAATTCATTATTTTGCATGTATTATTTAAAACTAAATCTAATTATTGTTGGTCAGTAGTCAATATTTCTCTCTTTTATCTCATTTTATCACTAATTTATGCATCTTGGTTTATCTGGACTATAATGCTGCCATCATTATAAATGGATTGCAGAGTAACATTATCAGTCATTGTCTGATAATAAAAGTTTGTAAAAAATTCAAATAAATGCCTCTTTTAGAATAAGTTCATTTTTATTTGAAGCTTTATTAGAACTCATTTAGAAACAAAGTACATCTTTTTCTTTGTTGTTAGATTTACTATACCAATGGACATCCTGTCATACCATAGGATGGTTTAATTCTTCATTTCATTGCAACATGTTTTGTTAGAATGGGTTTTGCTGAAAACTAAAAGTTTTATTTATTTTTTAAAATTCATTGCAAGTATTTTAAGGAATATTCTGTTTATAGTTTGATAGTATTTGGTGTTATTTGATTTTCAGTTCCAGTATCTATTTTCATTTCATTTTGCTACAATATTTAAAAGTATTTTTATTGATTATTTTGGAATTTCACATCATGTACCCAAACTCACATACCTTCCAGTCCTTCCATATTTGCTTTCCCACTCTTATGACTTCTCCCAAAAAAGGAAAGAGAGAAAAAAAAAACAAGTACAATTTGTGTTCCCCATGTACTCACTGAAGCATGGTCAAATTTCCAATGGCCAGCCCTTAAAGAAAACTGAATTTTTCTTAACTTCACCCACATCAGGAGCCATCAGTTATGAAGATAGATGATTCAACACCCTTATCACAATTTTTAAGAGTTGTCTTAGTTGACTTTCTCTGTCTAGGCTGTTAGTTTTTTTATTTTAGGGGGCGTGAGGTGGAGATAGAGATTGTTATAGGACCCTTTCCATCCCTTTTTCCCAATTGTGAGTCTTCACATTGATACTGCTGCAAAAGTAGCTGCCCCTCTCTCCTACTGCAGCTGGGGACCCTACTGATGAGTGTAGCCTCTGGTACCACTAAAGGCCATGTGGATATCCATGGTGTATGCTGCCATGTTGATGTCTGTGGGCCATACTGCCATTGAGGGCCATGTAGGTTTCCATGATCCTGCCGGAGCCAGGGTTTATGTTGATGTCCTTGGCAGGCAGATGTTTGTGTTCAGTGAAGCAGCCTAGTACCAGGTTGATGTACATGGGCCACATTGCCATGGAGGTCATATTGATGTCTTTGGGCTACACTGCAGCTGAGGACTACGATAGTGTTTTTGGCCTGTGTTGTGGCAGAGGTAAGTGTTGTTGATGTCCTTTATCTATACTGCCAGCAGAGAAAATGTTGAGCTTCCTAACATGTGCTGACTGAAGACTATGTGGATGTCTGTGGTCCATGCTGTCAAAACTATTTTTATATTTTCATTTATCATGAATCAGTATCATGCCTAATTTGACTATCTTTTTGAAAAATAAACAGTTGTCTTGTTAGTTGCTTTCTAGTAAGACTTTTCTTTCTATAAAGTTATCTATGCTTTTATATCATCAATTTTATTAAAGTTATTTAATATTATTAATATTGGTTTTTCTGAATGTTTACTTTATCATTTTTCCAGTATATGCTTTGTTGGAACTTCACTTTGAGAACAGATGATTTAAAGCAAAGCAGAGCAATGGAGGAATAAACCTAAGGGCAATAGAGTTATGAATTCGTATAATGAGATTATCAAGTTATGCCCAGTCCAACATGGATGTCCAGTTGATTAAACAATTACATGAAATACCTAAATAAAATGAATCCCCCCCAAATAAAGCATCTGTAAACTCATTAATTCATATTCTGACCTAGTAAATGATAACAAACATATTAGATAGTCATGTGGTCACATTGAAGAATTATGTTTATTTCACAAACAATCTATATACAAAAATAATACATATTACTGCTAGTTTAAGGTACATAAATAAGTTTATCAAGTTAGACCCTCTTATTTTTCCTTAATCTGCCACAACAATGGCCATATGAACGGCAGAATTAACAGATGGAAAAATTGTAGATCTTTCATTACCTAACCTATAGGAGATTGGTCAAAACTGTACTACAGCTAGCCATAGATTTTTATGATGTTTTCCATTGTATACATTTAGGCACTTAGATTTCTGAGTATTTTTAACTGAAGGATAATTTATTTTATCCTTTTATGACTTTTATGATTTTTCTACAGATGAAACCTACCATAATGAAAAACAAGGAAAAATGAAAACTGAATAAAAACCAGACTATATAATGAAGTCATGTAAGTCAATGAGAAAATAAAACCAGTGACCAAATAATAAAAACATATAGTCCAAAGCAATAATTCATAAAACAAAAACGAAATTTGTGAAACTCTCACTAGAAATTTTTTTTAAAAAAAAAATTAAAATATGGGGCTGGAGAGATGGCTCAGTGGTTAAGAGCATTGCCTGCTCTTCCAAAGGTCCTGAGTTCAATTCCCGGCAACCACATGGTGGCTCACAACCATCTGTAATGAGGTCTGGTGCCCTCTTCTGGCCTGCAGACATACACACAGACAGAATATTGTATACATAATAAATAAATAAATATTAAAAAAATTAAAATACAAAAATCAAAAAAAAATTAGGGTTGGTTAGGCGGAGGTAGTGCCAAAAGTCTGATGAGCTATTGGGAGCTTAATTCACTACAACTATTCTAAAACCTTGCAAAATATAGCACCATGAGCAGCATGTGTAAGTTCATTGATTGAGAAGTAACCTCCTTGAGAACAATGACAACAGAACACACTTGCATTTATTTTGGAGGTAATGAGGACTGTAATCAGGAAAAATAGCTTTTAAAGGGTTGTTTAGTTTGTTGACGATATTCTTTGCTTTACAGAAGCTTTTTAGTTTCAGGAGATCCCATTTATTAATTTTTTCTCTCAGTGTCTATGCTACTGAGGTTATATTTAGGAAGTGGTTCCATGTGCCAGTGCATTCACGTGTACTACCCATATTCTCTTCTATGAGGTTCAGTATGGTTGGCTTTATATTGAGGTTTTAGATTCATTTGGACTTGAGGTTTGTGCGCGATGGTAGACATGGATCTATTTTCATGCTACGTGTTGATATCCAGTTATGACAGCACCATTTGTCTAATATGCTTTCTTTTTTCTATTTTATATGTTTTATTTCTTTGACAAAAATCAAGTGTTTATAGGTGTGTGGAGTAATATCTGCAATTTTAATTTGGTTCCATTGGTATTCCTATATGTTTTTATTCAAATAACAGGTTGTTTACGTACTGAAGCTCTGTAGTAGAGTTTACAAAACAGCAGCCTACAGAATGGGAAAAAAATCTTCACCAACCCCACATTGGACAGAAATTTTGATCTTCAAAATATACAAAGAACTCAAAAAATTGGCCATTAAAAGATCAAATAATCCAATGAAAAAATGGAGTACAGACCTAAACAGAGGAAGCTAAAATGGCTGAAAGACTCTTAAGGAAATGCTCAATATCCGTAATCATCAGAGAAATTCAAATCAAAACAACTTTGAGATTCCATCTTACACCTGTAAGAGTGGCCTAAGATCAAAAACTCTAATGACAACTTATGTTGGAGAGGATGTTGGGTAAAGGAAACACTCCTGCATTTCTGCTGGGAGTTCAAATTGGTATGGCCCCTTTGGATATCAGTATAGTAATTTCTCAGAAAATTAGGAAACATCCTTCCTCAGGACCCAGCAATACCACTTTTAGGTATATGTCCAAAGGATACTCAAAGTAACCACAAGGACATGTGCTCAACTATTTTCATAATATCACTATTTGTCATAGGCAGAACCTAGAAACAACCTAAATGTCCACCAACTGCAGAATGGATAAGGAAAGTGTGGTACATTTACACAATAGACTACTTCACAGCAGAAAAAAAATAATGACTTCTTGAAATTTGCAGGCAAATGCATGGATCTAGAAAATATCATATTGAGCGAGGTGACCCAGACCCAGAAAGACAAATATGTGTTCTAACTCCTAAGTGGCTTTTAGTCATAAAACAAACAAAACCAGCCCACAATTCATAATCCCAGAGAACGTAGACAATAATGAGGACCCTAAGACTGACATGCATGGGTCTAATCTACATGGGAAGTAGTAAAAGACAAGATCTCCTGAATTAATTGGGAGCATGGGGATCATGGGAGAGGGTGGAAGGTGTGGGAGAGAAAGGGAGACGAGCTGAGAAAAATGTAGCACTCAATAAAATCAATTTAAAAAAGAAAAAAAAGATGTATTTAGCATGTTTTCAAGGTTTTAAACAACAATAGTTAGACTTAAAGCTTTTAGTTTCAAATTAGGTGGTTTGTGAGTCAAGAATTGTGGTTGGAGAATGGTATACTGTATATAAGTCAGGAAAGGGTAAGCATATTTTATATACTAAGAATATAAAAGTCCGCATGGCTTCTGAGGTACAGACATCTTGTCTAATTAACAGGAACCTCCATTTCATAGGCTCCAATCCGCAAATGATATGGCATTTTTGAATACCTTCCCTAGACAATGTTAGCTAAAGGATTTACTCCCAAGTTTTTACTCTTGCAGTAGACTGAAGTTTCTGTCCCTCAGTTACCAAATAACCAACACAGAGGCTTATTATTAATAATAAATACTAGGCCAATAGCTCAAGCTTGTTATTATCTCTTGCACTCAAATTAACCCATATTTCTTATCTATGCTTTGCTATGGATCTTAGTACCTTTTCTTAGTACAACATGCCTAACATGATTCTTTACATCTCCTCGTGACTCTCGACTACAGCCTTCTTCATTCCAACATCCTTATTTTGATCACCCTTCCTATACTCTGTGTCTGAAAACTAGCCAATCCCGGTTTTATAAAACCAATTCAAGTGACAAATCTTTTCAGTGTACAAGAGGATTATTTTACAGTTTCCTGCAATTCCATTATTGCTTGTCATTTGTTTGTCTTGAAAAATGCCAACCAAGATCAGTTCAAGCATGACTGTCAATATATACTGTGAGTAAAACAAAGTAGAATGTACTGTTATAGAATATTAAATAAGTCATTGTTGATTAAAATAAAATATGACATGAAAAGGAGAAATCATTTGATATAAATGTAGTAATAACATCTTTGGGAACTGAAA
>JAQHUG010000372.1:303726-313860 GCA_028555095.1 Dicrostonyx torquatus | reverse complement strand
TGTCTGATGTGGGGTTAGTGAAGATCTCCCATTCAGTAGGATGCCTTTTTGTCTTACTGACTGTGTCCTTTGCTTTACAGAAGCTTCTCAGTTTCAGGAGGTCCCATTTATTCATTGTTGCTCTTATTGTCTGTGCCACTGGTGTTTTACATAGGAATTGGTCTCCTGTGTAAATTTGACCTTCCTAAATGGACCAGACTCACCTGGCATAAGTATCATTTAATTCTTTTCTTGTCATTCCTGGTATCGGGAACCCCTAAACCCCCTCCCTCTCTATCTTCCATCGGGGGACTCTCCTCTATTAATCACTAAGATCTATTTTTTCTCCCAAACATAATTTTTGTCTTTCCAGCATCTTGTGAGGACCAAGCTGCCAGCCAACCCAGTTCCTCAGAGCCCAGAAAATACAGCCATAATCAGCCACCCCAGGACGTGGTCAAACATCCTAACTCTTCAACACCCACAAAGTCAGCTTGAAGCAGTCATGAGAGACCTTGTGGAGCTGCATTCCCACCCATTAAGGTCCTCAAACCCCCAAATTTTTATAATAAACAAAAGGGTGGAATGTAATTATTCAGCCACTCGTAAGGCTGCACTTCTGTGTCCTAAAGGCAGGCACATGTGGGCAGAGCTTTGGGAACAAAGGGTCCACATGACCCCCATGTGTGCATGCGTGGTTACCTCCTCTAAAGTACATGTGCACATGCGTGGGTCACCCACCATCTGTGTCACCAGAGTCTGACAAACCCCCTGTGTACATGTGCAAGGTGTAGGTTCGCCCATCATCAGCGTCTGACGAAGTCATGTCTTCCCGCTGTGCGCATGTTCTAGGCAGCCTTTAAAAGCTGGACACACCATCTTTGCTCTTTCTCTCTCCCATACACGGTTTGTCAGGCCTGTGACCACTTCCCTTCTCTAATAAACTCCTAAGTGGGTTCGTTTGCATCTTGTGTCTTCTTCTCACTCACGTTGGACATAACAGTGACATCCTTTTATCCAGCCACCACTATTGGCCAACAATTGTTCAAGGAAGACTAAGGCTTCAAGAATCCTTCGTTTTTCATGATGAACTAGGAAAGGAACCAACTCTTAGGTCCTGTACAGATAACCGCAGCTGCAATGGTTTTGAGGGTGCATTGTTTATGTCAAATCCAGAGGAGTCCTCCACATCCTTGACTCTGAAAATCTTATGACCATTTTCAACAATATCCCTTGAGCCTTGAGTGTGCTTATGAACACTGATGTCTTTAAGGTCCAGTTGTTCACAGTCACATATTTTCTCCATTTTAAACTGTTGTGAATCTTGTCTGCTATCCAGTGTAAAAAGCTTATCTGATAAGAGCTGAGAGCTACAGTAATGTAGGTTTATAAAGATCAATATTTATAAAGCAGTTGTATATTACTTTCATATAGCAAAGTCCTTGCTAAATTTGACTCTAGGGATTATAAACTTTAATCACCAGTTCTTTGTCAAGTTTACAGTATTTGGTATAAATTCCTTCTTGTGGAGTAGGCCTTATGTTCAAACAGAAGGTGACTGGTTAACCCCATAACATTCACGTCACTATGGCACTAATGGGCCTTTCTTTTCAAGTTTGTCATTGCTGTAGTTCATAGGATTCATACATGTGTAGAACTATTAGAAATTCTCTCTTTGAGAAGAATGCCTATCATCTTCCAGCATTGTGAAGGCTAAATAAATATCAGGGAAGAATCTTCCAAGTAAGAATGGGGCTGTATTTGTCATGTCTTTTGACTAAGTACGAGTGATTACATCTCATCATCAAGTTCTGGTGGGAAACCAAGAGAATTTGCCACAAACCTGAATATCTGCAGTTTCTACATACTTTCTCATAGAGTTAGTGTTTGATAGCCTATGGATTTTTTTTTCTGGTAGAAGCATTGTCACTCTGTCTACCGTCTACATCCAAATTCTTTCTAAATTTTTGTTTTGAAGGCTTATAAAATAGTAAGTTTTTATTGGACTGAAACAAGTTTAGTAATTATATTTTCTCTCACCCCTCTTCTGACCTACCCTTCCAACACTCTTTTCACTTACACTTCATTCATTATTCCTAATTTCTCAAATCCTCCACTTAATATTTCTACCCCTCATGACCTTCTTAAAATTAATCACTATTATAGAATATATTTTATACTTAGATTTTCTTAGTGATGTACTTCATTATTATTACTGTCAGTGATTTTTCACTCTTGTTATTTCTCCCAAAGACATTTTTTGAATTGTTCAATCACTACTATCTTATCAATTTTCTATCTAAAAAAGTAAGTAATAAGTAGCAAATAAAGTGAAGAAAACCTATAAAGGTCACTTAAACCAATACTGTAACTTCCTCTTGTTTATGTATGTTTACAAAAAGAGAATGCTTTGTTCGCTGAAGTTCCATTTGATGTCAGTAGAAAGTTTGCACTAGGATTCTAATTTGCATTTTACTTAAAACATTTAAAGTGGAAACAGAAATCATTTTTGTATGTTCAATGAATAATTTATTCTACTTTCAGTTGTAAATGCATAAAAATACATCTTGGAACATTATGAAAAAATATTTATGTACTAATGAATTCTGAGTTTGGAATCATTAAGATAAATTACAGTCTTCTTAATGGTAATAGAAAAATTTTAAATCTTCATTTTTATTTTCTATTTTGGAAATGGCTAAATATTATCACTCATATAAAGTGTAGGTGATTTTTCTCCAAAATTTGAAAAATGTAACATGAAAGAGGATTGGTCACACTGTCAAAACTGTCATGTGAATTCCATCTTTATAGAATAACCCTTAAATCAGGGAAAAAATGAGAAGAACTTTTGACAACGATTAAGCTGTTTCTGAAGCCAACACCGGATGATGTCCTCTCTTCCTGACACCCTGAGATGAGTTTGCACAGCATTTTCGATATGGAATGTTTTTGTAGGATTATGTATGAAATGAGTATAAGAATCTGAATCACTTTAGAGAAGTTTAGTAAGATTCTGAAACTGGGCAAAGTTTAAGCAGCAGTTCACCACTTACAGTACTTGCCTTGCTACTTCAGATTTTTCTATTTACCCATTCATCCAAGAAATTTAGGAACATAAACATGTTTTTACTCTGAGTAAAGACTGTGAGAATTTTTTTTTAAATCTGTCATTAAGCAAATGAGTCATAACTACTAAAAGTATAAATGAAAATTTAAGTGTCCCTCTTATAAAAAATTGAATGCTACATTTTAGTATAACTGGGCTGATACATTCACAAGATCTTACAAAATCCATTATCTTAGGAAAATGCTAGGCCAATCATGAAATCATAATTTATTCCAGATCAATTTAGACACCAAAGCTTCCTGCTATTGCTACTAAATTTAAAATGTGCAGGAAATAGAGAGCTAGCCTCTAGGCAAATTTAGGCAGTTTACCACTCCTGATAATACACTTCTCTGCACAGACACTGCAGAGCTCAGCCAGATGTCCCTCCTACGGAGTCCTTTTTCTGAAAACAATGACCTCCCTGGTGATACTGACTTGTTGATACTGACATTTTAATATAATTCTTCCCATTATGAATAAATTGTTATTAAATGATTATTTAAATTAATCACTAAGGCATCAGTGATTTTGTACAAGAAAATACCTCTTTATCTGGTTTATTATTTTCATCCTGAGATTTGTTTATATATATTTGCTGAAGAGACTATAATTTTCATTTTCATGAGGATAACAGAACAATCTACTAAACACAATGAAGTTGAGTGTGTGAATTTTATGGTACATTAAGCAAAAGATTATACAGTCTTCTACATATTCAAAAGTTCTGATTTCTGCTGCGTTGTTCTTCAGTATAACCATTAAAAAGAATTACTGATGGAATTAATATTGTTGAAATGTGAGTGCACTTTTCTTTTTCAGATTGTTGTATGCAATCTCTCCACTATCTTCACTCTGTTCCATTAACCTCTTACGTAATAAAACTGAGCATTAGATATTGTTTTTCTGCTTAGCTTTGGTATACTTGCTACATGTTTAAATTTTAAATGCATGTAGCAAATCTGAGGCATACTATGCCATGATTTCCTGCACATATCTTTGTGCAATGATCAAACCCAGTGGTTATTGTTATCAACAGAGAATAAACTGCAACTATTAAGCATGTTTCCAAAATAACCAAATTAAAAGTTTATCTGCCTCAAATTCACTTATCATAATACTAACTATATTTTGCTTGCTTTATTTGATTATGAATATTTTCATTTGCTTGGCATACACATTAATTTCTCAATTTCTTTGGTTATGCTGTCCTTATTAACTGTATCTTTTATTTAGCAACCACAAAAGTAGCTAATAGAATATGTCTCCATTGTAAAAAACAAACCAAAAAAAAACACATTTACTAATTGGACTTTAATAAAAAGGGGTGTGCAGTGCTTACCTGTTTAGCAGTTTTATATGAAAAGAACGACTATATATTAAGGAATACACATTTCCCCTGGCCTTAAAATGACAAGACCTTTGCTGTTACTTGTACAGCATTTACAATTGTATCATATGCACAGAACTATAAAGTGTTTATAATTTTCCTTTATATGAGAGCAATTAGTAGGTGATTACTGAAAACTTAAGACATGTATTCAGGGGAAAAATACTTATTTCACATACTAGTAGAAGTGGGATATGTGTCAGCATCTTCTTATACTCCTTATAGGACTGCAGAAATAAAGCAGTACAACTCTGTCAGAGAAGATACTGATAGTATCTTTCAGCGGTGTGAGCACACTAGCTCTTTACTCTAGATGAAACTTTACCAACATTCCTGAAAAAAGCAAGGCTCATCACCTACCCTGCTCATGATATTAAAAGAATAAGCCTGGTGTGGAATCCCATGTCACTCATCCATGTTCATTTCTCACTTCACACTATGCTTTTCCTTGTTCTTTTCCTTCTTCTGAGATTTTGTGATGCCTTGGTGTCTATATTTCTTTTGAGAGCATGCGGGTTTATGTCCCTGCATTAGAAACACTAGAACATAGGACTTTATGTAGGCTCTACCTTGACATCTCCGTTTTTAATGATTTGTGTAGGTTTTGCCTTCAACAATGAGGTCTTGATGTCAGTTTGTGGAGTACAACCTATAGTCTGGACAACAGCATGGGATTTAGGGTGATTCCCACAGAGCCCCTTTGGTCAGTCAGCATTATTTTGTTTCACCTTAGTCCATGAGCTATCTAGTCTCAGGTGATCATTCAAGTAGTGTGGAGTATGAATTTCATCTCATGGAGTGAGTGCCACCTTCATGAACATAACTTCTATGTTAACATTTCCTTCATCATGAACTCCAGATCAGCTAACAGACATTAGAATTTTACTTGATATAATTATAACTATATCATATTAGAGCTAGAACTTCTTGATGTTAACCACTCTGCTTTTTATGCTTGTTAATGGTTCTAGCCAGGAAGTAAGTGTTTAGACAGAAATAAATGAGTATGTTACAGGAAGAGACTCCAGGAAACTATCTGATAGTACTAAGAACCGTTTTTTTCATAAAAGATGCAAGAAATAGAGCAATATTGTACAATCTTAATAGTCTATCAAGACTATTAAATCATGATCACCGTGGCCTGGTGGGATTACAGCACTTTGTATAAGCCGCATTAATGCTTTTCAAGTGCTTCTGGAAGTGAGAACTCATTGGTATCTTTCCCATAATAATACTTTCTTGGTAGACAAGTTTTTTTTTCCAGGTAATACTATAATTGTTTTATCTATCCATCCCCCAAATGTTCTAAAAACCAGATTCTAAAAATTGTAACTTTTCTTTCAGTGCTTTCTTACTAAACCCATCAATTTGCTGAGAAGGGACAGGTAAAAGGGGACAATTTTTGTATAAAATGTACAAAGAAATACTTCTTTCTCTGTAGCTCATTATCACTGTCTGGACCATGTCCCTTCAAAAAGACAGTTCAGGATGTTGAAGCAGAATTAACTGGAGTTCCTTAGACCGCATTTCCTCTTCCGCCACTGTACTATCTAGGCTGACCTTCGGTTGCTGTCAGGAGACTAAAAGAAATATTATGCCTAGAAATGTTCAGAAAGAAATCTTAATAAAATGTTTTACAATGCAAGTATTTAAACCCAGGACTTTAAAACTGCCAAGCACATGCTTTACTACTGGACTCTTCCTACAGGGGCTAGAATATCTAATTTTAAAACATATCGATGTCGATTTTTATTTTTAGTGACACATGTCAATTGTTCCCTAGTGGAGAAGATTCATTTCTGAGCAAAATCTTTAAAAAAAAATCGTTAAAAAATTGATTTGAAAAAATCATAGTAAAGTTTGTGAACAAGGATAAACAAAGAAAAACATGGAAATTAAATTTTAAAATACCTTAAAACTAAACATTTGAGAGCTCCAGAGAGTGGACAAAACCAGATGCTTGTTAATGAAAAAAAGAGGTTTTAATACTATCTGATAGTACTATCAGATGTTAGAAATACTAAAACGTTACTACAGTAGTGATGTACTCTGAATAACAGTGAGACTATGCCAAATATATGATATGTTAGTTTGATAAGAGAAGGCAAAGATCGTTACCCAAGCAATATGTTTTATTTTGTTTCATGGTGAGACAAAGTAGTTGACATTTGTCAGGAGATACAAGAATGGGCTATTATAGTATCTTTGACAACAAAATCAAGTCCTGCACTGTTTTCAGGACAGAAGCAAATTGTGTTTTCAAGCTTGTGATGATGATAAAATAAACATGGGGACATACTTAAGGGTAGAGGGTCATTCTTCAATTTTATATTATTAGAGCTCATAGAATAAACCATTCTTGTTGGATTAAAATAAATGTCACAAATATTCTGATTAGTCCATATTGTTTGTGTTCATTCTGCACACACCATAAAAATGTCTATAATTTACTAGTGTTCAATTTCTAGATGGCATACCAAAAGTTGAAACAGTTCGAAGGTCATTAAAAGGCAATTGATTTAATCAAGAACAACTGTTAGAACAGTTGAGTTCTACCCATGGAGTGGAACCACCATGCTTAATTTTGTTTCTTCATGGTTCACTTTGCTAATAAAGGGAGCTTAATGAAGTAAAAAGAACACACATTTCAGAGCTTAAAGTTCAAGTGAAATAATACAAATTAGAAGCTCTGTGTTTTCAAGAATTTTATCCAACTTGCTAATTATCTTGGCTAAGGAACTCCATCACTATCTATTTAATTGAAGTAGTTATGTGCACTTCAGATGTATATATATATATATATATATATATATATATATATCACTTAGGATATTAGCCCAAAGACATTAGAAAAGTATTAATGTGTTCTCAATCACCTTGATGACACTCTAAAAGTATCCCTTATCTACTGTCACACAGAAGGTATTACTCCATACGTTTTAAGTAATTGTAGGAACCTATCTACTTTCGTAATACTTCAACATCTATGAAGAAATTGCAGACTGAGGTATAGCTCTTAGAACACTAACCAAGCAATCAAAATAGAAAGTTCTGCACTGCACTGTTAGAGGAAATAATGCCACTTTCATTGAGTTGTACTTGGGTTTGGGTTTGACTCTCCTAAACAATGATAATGCTTTAAATACACTGTAGTTTCACATATCTCCTCAATTAACATTTCATGATTGATATCAATATGAATATGAGCATAATGTTGAGAAAATCTTTTTTCCTGAAAATAGTCTCAACTTTCAAATTTGTCAGTAAAAAAAAAGTAAAGTTTATTATAGTTCTATGCTGACTTAATGTCTTTTGGCTCTACAAGAATGAATTAAGTATTATAAGTTAACTAAATAACTCTTCATGCTTAATGCAAAATGTTGTAGTATTTTTGGGAAAAGTCTGTTTATTTTCTGCTTCCATAATTCATAGTAAGTCTTGGTATAAGGACCAAAGAAGAAATAAAATGCCCTCTCCAGTCGAGAGCTTGATTAAAATATCTATTTGCATATATATGCATTTATATACAAATAGATATACAGAAATATTTATATATTATATATAAGTAATATATATTAAAATATTTCAGATTTATACATGCTTCTTTGAAATAGACTGTAATGAAAGACCAAAAATTAATGGGTATACAGAAATGTAATGAAATTGAGAATTGATTGACCAAACATGTAGGAAGAAAAATCACATTTCATATTTGACTCAGATATAGTTTAAGCATGTTTATTTTGTTGTATTTTCATACAATGCTTGGTTGTATTTTTGAATAATTTTCTTGCTTACATGGCCCAACAGGATGATTCAGTTTAACCCGAGGGTACAAGACACTTTTCTCTCTCCTTAAATTGACTTATTTTTCTTTATATAAATCTGAGCACCACAATATTGCTGCTGAATTATATTTACCACTAACTCTTGGCTAGCCATGAGGATAATTTTAGCAGAGGTTTGAAATTAAGCAATAGAATAAAATAGAATGATGATCTTGTCTAGACCCTAATTTATACTCTTCTTTAAAGTTAAGGTTAGCCTTTTCCTTGGCTCTAAGACCAAAGCACACTAAAGATTGAGACCTATGATTAAGTCAGCCAAAAAATGTAGCTAAATAAAGCAATATCTGTCTTTGCATATTTGTTTTCTCTCCATCTTTTAACCAGTTCTGTCTTTGTGTTTCCATACTTTATGCATTTTGAATTTTGACTACTGCAGGAATATAAAAATGCATGGAATGAAATATATATATATATAATGTTAACTCAGCCTAATCTTGATCTGCCCTGTATATTTGTTCCACCTAATTCTCACTAAAAGAATTCATTCAAAGAAAAATTTTATTGAAACTTTTTCTATAAGAAATTTTTCCATGCGACTATTGAGTTCTCAAGGAAGAAATAGTCAGAAGGCATTTTGGGTATAATCTGTGGCTATCAGTTGAAGAAAGGAAAAGGAAATAGGCCAAAGCAGAAGATGAGGTTGAGTTGTAATGAAAGTCTAAAAGGGCTAAAGCCAATATACCAGGAAGCTGTGGCACAAATGCTGTTGCAGCACTAAATGATCAGATCCATGTGCCCATGACTTGCTCTGTCAGCTCATGGGTCTCCCAGGGGAGCTGTGAACTTAGGGACAGCTGCTCCCAAACAGACAGTTGGAGATAGTGTTGACAGGACTCCCCACAGCTGAGCAGAAAGCTGTCTTTGAAGAGCAGTCTAGATGAAATCTTTCTGCATGGTCAAGTAATTCATACCAAAGTCTTGTGTGCTAATGATGTAATTCAATGATTGCTTAAATATAGTCCTTCAAATAAGTGTTAGGAACTATCCTCAGGAAAAATAATTGTGTTGGAATTATTTCCTTCCCTCTTTCTTTCTTTTTCTTCCTTCCTTCTTTTTTTCCTTCCTTCATTTCTTTCTTTCTTCCTTTTTTCTCCTTCCTTTCTTTCTTTTTTCATTTTTTAAAGTGTTTTTAGACATGGTTTCTATATACCCTTGGTTGTCCTAGAAAGCACTTTGTAGATGGACCAGGTTGTTCCGGAACGCACAGAAATCCACTAGGCTCTGCCTCCCCAGTGCTGAGATTAAAGACTTGAGCTGCCCCTGCCTGGCTTTTCCTCAACTTCTGTAATTGTATGAAACATAGGGTATTACACAATTAAAGAATTTCCTTTGCTGTAGGCTTTATACTTATTCACATTAACACTTTTAATATTTACTACATAATGACGTATCATGAATGGGCACATAAGGTATTTTCCAAATTCATACAGTAATTTTAAGTAAAAATATATTCAATATATTTTAAATAACATGAGTTGTTTCAGAATACTAGTGACTGATAAGACACAATTTAGGAAATTTACTTACACAGTTGAGTTAATAATATTTGCATGTTTTGAAGTCTTCTAAAAACAGAAATCTTAATGCAAAAGATTGATGCAGATGCCATTAAAGTACATGTCACAAAGAAAAGTGCTTCTGTAATTATTATAGACAAGGTCTCCATGGCTCCATTGAAAGAACATTGCCTACTGTGTGTAGAGAAATGAATGAAGGTAGACAAGGATTGTTGTTCATATAAAGCAAAAAAAAAAAAAAAAAAAACAGTAAGTAACACATCAGATAAACCTAGGTAGCATCTGCTGTGC
>JAQHUG010000372.1:278768-296560 GCA_028555095.1 Dicrostonyx torquatus | reverse complement strand
TCCTTAATGTGTTTCACATAATAGAAACAGAAGGGACATTGCCAAACTCATTTTATGAAGCTACAGTTACCCTGATACCAAAACCACACAAAGACACAACCAAGAAAGGGAATTACAGACCAACTTCACTTATGAACATCAATGCAAAAATCCTCAATAAAATCCTGGCAAACTGAATCCAAGAACACATCAAAAAAATCATCCATTATGATGTCTCTTTAGTGCAATACAAGACTGATCAGCTCAGTGATTAAAACAGAACTTGCTTTTACCAAGTAGACTATACCAAAGATAAAGAAACTTTACAGATGTAATTAATGTCCCATTTTAGTTGATTCTGGATTAGCACTGGGTGAGTCTCACTTTTTTGGATAAATGTCATCGAAACAGAAATTAACGCTTCAGTGATGTGAGAGATGGAGTTCCCCTCAGGACTGATGAAATAAGTATTTCTTCAAGAAACCCACTTGGGAGAGAATACCTAGACTTCACTACCTGAGGGCAACCTCCAGGAAAAACTCAAAATCATTTTCCTGCCCACAGAAAAGGAAGTTGAGATGAATGTGAAAATTGTGCCAGGAAATTAGTTTTATGTTCATGAGTCAAGGTGAATTATTTGTGGTAACTTGCTGTAGAACCCGCATGACGCCACTACAGAAATACACCTGCTAACCACACAGTCTTGGCGAGGACTCTTCCTGTTTAAGTCAGTCTCCAGGAAAACATATAGCTCAATTGGCACCTTGGTCAGCACCTCTGAGACATTGAGCAGAGGACGAAACTTATCCATTTTTACCTGATTTCTTTTTGGTAGAACTGTGAGAAAAATCATTGTTTGATGTCTGGAGTTTCATGATAATCTCCTATAACAAGTAGAAATTAATAACCATGTGAAGTGTAATATTTCTCATAAGTTTGTGACAATGTTTCTTTGAATCTGGAAGAAGTGAAAAACTAACCTTCCTAATTTCTTTTCTTATGAAAAACATGTATCTAAGCAACTAATTCAAGATCAGTTATACAAACAATATATACAGAAAAAGAATGTATGTGGCTTAAGGTCAAATTCATGAATATTTCTATTAATATTAGAAAAATACGGTGACAATTGCTCATGAGTTATCTTTGGAGGCCTAGGCACAGAGCCTTCATGAAGAACTATTTTTTAATTCACTTATTTTTGATTCTTTTTATTCATTTTATATTTCAACTATAGTTCTTCCTCCTACTCCTCCTTCCACTCATTCTCCCATTCTCCCCATCCACATCCCTCATCCATTACTCAGAGAGGGTATGGCCTCCCATGGGGAGTCAACAAATCTGAGTACATTAAGTTGAGGCAGGACCAATCCCTCTCCCGTGCATCCAGGTTGAGCAAAGAATCCCACCATAAGAAATGGGCTCCAAAAAGCCAGTTCATGCACCAGTGATAGATCTTGGCCCCACTGCCAGGGGCCCCTCTAATAAACCAAGCTATAAAACTGTCTTCCACATGCAGAGGACCTAGTTCGGATCCAAATAGTCTCCACAGCTGTCGGTCACATGAGTTTGTTCAGTTGTTTCTGTAGATTTCCTCATCATGATCTTGACCACCCTTGCACATATACTCCCTCCTCCCGGTCTTCGACTGGTTTCCTGGAGTTAGGTGTGGTGCTTAGTTATGGGTCTCTGCATCTGGTTTTCTGCACATGTGTGACAGTGTTGTAGCTTGGTCTTCTTGTGGTACTCTAAACATTGGAGACAGGTCTGGCTTTGGGAATGCTATTCTTCATACTGGGTTTCCCTGCCTAGCCTTAATATTCGCCGAGGTGCTTAGTCTTACTGTAACTTTATTTGCCATGTTTTGTAGCTATCCATGGGAGGTCAGACTTTTTCTAATTAAAAACAGAGGAATAGTGGATTTGGGGGTGAGGGCAAAGGTGAGGTTGGGGCTGAGGGACTGGAAGGACAGAAGGGAGGGGAAACTGTGGACAGGATGTAAAACAAATAAATAAATATTTTAAAAATGTAAAAAGAAAATGCAAAATATTAAGAGTTTAAATATACCCATTTAAAAATCATTGATTAGGGAGAAGATGATCCTGCATATTCTAAGAACCTTCTTTTATTTACAGGTACATCCCTGGCATCTAGGAAGGCTACTGACACATTATAAGTAATAGATACTTTTTCAATAAGTAAATAAAGGTTTAAGGCTTTATTTTCACATTAACCTGACAGCTCTTTAATAAATATGTTAAAAGTGAGAAGTGTGTTTTTGGTGCTAGAAAAGTTAAATATCAGAATATCTGGACATTCACTAATAGACAGATAGTCATCATTATTAAGAAAATTTCAAGCAATTGTTGTGATCTGTGATAAAATGATTATTCTGTCATTGGCTATGATGATAGAACAGGCATTTACTGCATAGCAACAGGAGGCACTTGGAAGTAATTCACCTTTGTAGAGGACACTTGAGAGGAAAGAAACAACCATCATTATTTGTAAGAATTAAAAAGCTTAGAAGGAAGGGACGGAATACGCCCAAAGGGTACACAGAAAATGGTGTACAGATTTTGACTTATACTTTTCTGAGTTGTTCTGACATCTTCAGTTTTTGAAGGAGACTCTTTTCTGCCAGCTTTGGCATAGGATGGGAGGAGTAAAAGTGCCTGTACCAAAGGGGAAAGATCTTCATAAAATTAAATGGTTTACAATAAGTAAAGCAAGGCCCTAATCATAAAGTAAGCTTTCTGGAAATAATGATATACAACATCAATGCTAAATCAATCTGCATTTTCTTGATAAGTCTATATACACTTATTTTCATTTTTAATATTGTAATATAATTGCATCATTTCCCCTTTGTTTCCTTTCCCTAAACACTTTTATATACCCATCTTGCTTTATCAAATTTATAGCATATTTTCAATTAATTTTTACACATGCACACATACACATATACAGACATATATAAGCATACACATATATTCCTAAGTACATAAATTCAATCTGTACTGCTTGTATACTGTTAATCAATTGCATGCTTTCAGAATTTTTAGGTAGAATAACAAATTAGGGAAGACAGAGTCATTCCTATGATCACCTCTGAATAGTTGGCTCTCTCAGTCTGGGATAAGCATAGACTTCATGGATGTATGGAAAAAATCTTTGAAATTCTATGTGCTATAAGTTTTAATACATTATCCACAATTGCTGTCCAAATCTGACTAAACAACTTGTTTGGTTAGGAGAATAATGATGACATTAACCAAACAGTCTGATGTTTTCAGGCAACTCTAGTGACCTGTGTTTCACTATATGCTCCTTTAAGTTTTTCCTCTTTTGTGTCACTGTGCTCATTAAGAGATAAGCAAGGCTTTGTATGAGTCACAAATTGTGAGCACCTGAAACCTGCTTTTTTTCCAAATATGTGACATTTTACAAAACTCAAACCGGTATTTTATAAAGTATCATTTTATTTATTCAAAAGTCCAAGTGTCTTAGACTTCCTGTTACTGTGGAAAGACACAACAACCATGACAACTCTTATGAAGGAAAACATTTAGTTATATCTGTCTTACAGTTCAGAGGTATAGTCCATTGCTGCCATGCAGGAGGCATAGAGATATGCAGGCAGATACAGTGCTGTAATAGGGGCTGAGAGTTTTACTTTCAAATTTTCAAGCAGCAGGAAGTAAATACCACACTAGACCTGGCTTGAGCACCTGAGAGCCCAAGGCCCACCCACTTTGAAACCCTTCCTTCAAAAAAGCCACACCAGGTATATTTCATTTATGAATAACTCAGTCAACATATTTGTCATTTGGAGACAGTTCTATGTAGATAAATATGTCATGTTCCAGTAAAATGTGAGCCTCATTCTGAACAGTACCAAGTAATCAGATGTCCCAGTGTTTGCTGGGCAACTACGAGGGGAATGCTGCCCCAACCCTACATCTCATTAGGGATCTGCTCTAGTATCCTAGATGTAATTAAGAACTGCCTCGGGCTCCTTCTTTGGTCTTTTATTCAAATGCTTCAAATCAACAGATATTTATGCAGTTTTTGATAATAGTTTTGATGATTATGTTTCCCAGTAAGACTTATAAATCTAAGGCTTTACTCATATGAAAATTTACAAGTAATTTTGAAAATTTGACAAGCCATTGTACATCCCAGGTTCCCAAGAGTTTTAGTCTGCTGTTCCCAGATCCCTTAATACTGAACAAGAATTCACCCCCATGTCAGATTCTTAGTCTCTAAATGATATATGAAGAAATATATCTTACTGGAAAGGTTCTATTTTGTCAGGAAACATCTTCATTCACCCTTACATAATTACATGTCTTCCTGACATTTCTCAGGGAGCCATGTCTTATAGATTCAGTTTCCAGGTTTCTTTACCACAAAGACTCAGATAGAATGGACACATTCTGCTAAAAGCATTCCAAAGATAAGAACTCTCCAGTGAAAGCCATAATTTGTGTGCCAGTAGGACACTATTACCATATTTACAAGGAATCTTGGCAGAGTTGACCTCTTTCTTTTGTGGGGTTGGCTTCTCCCAACTTAGGGGAAAATATAGACTTCTGACCAGGATGTGAACCATGTGCATCCCAGATGTTCATGATGCTCCCCGTCTTCTTATACATGCTTCATATATATGGTATTAACCAGTAGCTCGTAAGATGCATTTGCATCCAGTTTATTGAAAGCTAAAGGGGAAATCCTATAAGGGAACTCCCTCTTTTTGGATTTGTATTCTACTGTGAGCCCAGTTTATACTTTTCTTGTGAAGTGATCTGCATATTGCCTTTTGACCAAGAAAGCCAGAAAATCTCTCAAATCTCTATTCCCAATTAGAGTAGAAATGAGTTTATAATACCTATATATGTTTGTTATGAATCCACAGAACCTAAATTGAGGAAATATAAAACAAAATGAAGGTAGTTCTGATTATAGAAACAAAAATTAAAACAGAATATATATTCTACAGTAAATTTTCCCTGTTGCTCCCATCAGTCAGATGAGAGCCTATGAGAAGTTGCTTTGTTATAAAATGACCTATTAGACATTAAAATATTATTTTTAATATGTTCAAAATGATTTTGAAGCTTACAAGTTTCTACAAAGAGGTTGTGGAAAAGCAAAATTCAACTTTAAATTTATAAAAACAAAATTTTAGAAAATATATTTTTAGAAAGACGAAATATTTAAATTTGTCAATAGAACTGGGGTGCAGCCTGAGGATATTAGCATTTAGAATGCTTGTGTAGCTGGTTCCTTCCTCTAGCACTATAATAAAAGCCAGGAGTGGTCAAGAACTGATGTGGGATTCCCCTCTGTATGCTGTGAATATCATTCGTTAATAAAGTAACTTCTTTGGAGCTAGGTGGGTAAAACTAAACTGGATGCTGGGAGGAGGAAGGTGGAGTCAGAGAGAAGCCATGGAGCTGCCACCTGAGACAGATGTGCTGAAACTGTGCTGGTAGGCCACAACCTTGTGGTGATGCACAGATTAATGGAGATGGGTTAAATCAAGATGTAAGAGCCAATAAGAAACAAGAGCTAATGGGTCAAGCAGTGATTTAAATATAGTTTCTGTGTGATTATTTTGGGGCTGAGAAGCCAAGAACAAAACAAGTAGCCTCACCCAACAGAGAACACCTGTAATTCCAACACCAGAGAGGTGGAAACAGGAGAATCAGCAATCCAAGACCATCTTTTACTGCTTATCAAGTTGAAGGTAGCTTGGGTTACATGAGATCTGGTCTCATTTTTCATTAAAAGAAAGTTCAAGCCAGCCTGGCAACATGAGAGATTGTCTCAAAACAAACATGCAAGTAAACAAACAAAAAGCAAGGGCTTGAAGAAATTAAAAGGGTTTTGAAATAGTGTGTTTACTATCCTCAGTGAGATATCCCAAACCCAAAAAGATAAGTACGGTATGTACTCACTCATTAGTGGACCCTAGCCATTAACAGAGGACATTAAGCTTATAGCTCGCAAGCCTAGAGAAGCCAAATAGCAAGGTGAACCCAAAGAAAAACATATATAGATTCTCCTGGAAATTGGAAGCAAACAAGATTGCCAAGCAAAAGTTGGAAGCATGGGAGTGGAGATGGGGGGTGGAGGTAGGGAGAGGGGTGAGGTAGGGAAAAGGGAGCTGAGGAGAAAGAAGGTAAGAACTGGGGAGAGCTTGGGGAAGTGGGAGGGTGGAGAAAGAGGAAGGGTGGATATTGGAGAAGGGAATAAGATGTCTACATTAAGGGAGTCATTTCGTGATTGGCAAGAGACTTGTCTCTAGAGGGGATCCCAGGTGTCCACAGGGATGTCCACACCTAGGTACTTGGGCAGCAGAGGAGAGGTCCCTGAACTGGCCTTGTCCCATAGTTACATTGATGAATATCTTGATCATCACCATAGAAATTTCACCCGATGGATGGAGATAGAGACAGAGACCCTTGTTCACATCAGAGCAATGGACTGAACTCCAAGAGCAAAAAGTGGGAGAAGATGAGCAAGGAAGTCAGGACCCCGAGGGACTGGCCCATCAACTGAGACAATGTCCCTGATCTATTGGGAGCTCATCAAATCCATCTGGGCCAGGACTGAATGAGCATATAACCAAACCGGACTCTCTGAATGTGGTTGCCAATGGCGACGGACTGAGAAACCAATGATAATGGCACTGGGACCTATCTCTTCTGCATGTATTGGCTTTTTGGGAACCTATTCTATATGGATGCACACCTTCTTAGACCAGGATGGAAGGGGGAGGGCTTTGGGCTTCCCACATGGCAGGATACCCTGCCCCCTCTTTATGAATCAGGAGAAGGGAGGAGGGAAGAGGGATATTGGGGGAGCGGGAGGGCCTGGCACAAGGGAGTAAATGTAAATTTCTCTTTTAATAATAAAAAAGAAAGAAATAGTGTGTTTATATTTAATCCTCAGTTTCTACATACTTTTCTAGAAATACCTTGAGGTTGAGGAAGAAATTTTGTGGAGTTTTAGGTATAATCTGAATATATGTAAACGTGAGATCTCTGTTTCTAGGCCACCTGTTGTTGACAACTGACCATTACAATAAGTTATGAGGAAAAGAAAATAGTGAGATTTATTCATACCCATGTCAAAATATTAAAAATTATTTTAAAAATAATTTCTAGACAAGTATATGATGTAATATATTCTGTGTTATTTAAACTGAAATTATATCTGTAGCAGATTATATTTGTCAAGAATTCCTCTGAAATTAAAGTTAGCTATAAAGAAATATTTTCTCAGTTAGAAATGGACATTTTTAAAGAAGGATACACTAATTTTCCATATTTTTATCACGAATAATTTAAAAACTGTTGACAATTTCAAATTGCATTCAGTTACAAAAATAAAATTAGGGAAAACTATATCTATACAATTGATTAAATGATATGAGTATTTATGAATATTAATTGGTTTACTTAATTAAATGTAAAAGTGCAAGGAATCTAGAAAAAGTGTCGTTATGTCAATATATATATGAATATGCAATATTTTCAGTTTACAAATTTATAAAATTACATTTACTGTTATAATTTCATAAAACAAATAAAAACAATTTGTTGTAGAACCACTAAATTAATATCTATGCCATAATTATTTTAATGATCCTGATCACTTACTAATAATATGTCCTTGATGTGCACATACACATACATATATGTACATGTGTACTTATATACACACATACACATGTATATGTATGTGCATTCGTATGTATATCATGTATTTTCAGTAGGATGTGTATGAAAATATATATTTCACTGTCAAAATATTAGAATTCACACGTTCTCATGCTTTATTATGATTCACATGTAGAAGTCATAACCATGCTAGCAAGGAGTCCTGCAGACTTGGGCTATCTTTGTTTTACTTGTGTATGTCATCTAATATCTGTTTGAAGTTTCTGAAGTCTGTACTCTTTTTTTTATGGCATAATGTCAGCATGCATAGAATTGAGTTTGTAAACACACAAAATGTGCTTTATCCATTCCCATCTCCATGTGGACACCCTACCTTTCTACCTCTGAATCGTTTGTTCCCTTATACAGTTTTGCTTCTAATATATTGTAATGTATACATACATAATTTAACTATCCTTATAAAATCTAGAAACAACCTAAAATGAAGGAAAAGGTGATCATTGTTATTCAGTGTCTGGCTTAGTATACTTAATTAGAAAATCTAGTCATATCCATTCGCTGTAAATGACAGAACATTCCCTTTTATATATCCAAAATGTAATATTGAACACTTATATAAATTAAATTTATATTTTTATTTAATCATTCCTCTGCTGACAGATACCTTTGTTTTTTTCCAAAGCTTAATAAGTTTCAATCATGCTTCAATAAACGTCACTGGGCACCCTGATTGGTGTAGCTGATTTGTGTGACAATTTTTTGAAGTACACTCTTATTTTTAGTACACCCACAATGGACTAGCGTGGTGACTGCACTAATGTATATTCCTGTTGCTGATGTTTAAGGGGTTCTTTTACTCTGCCTCCACACCAAAGTGTGTTGTTCACTGGTTTCATCAGGGCTGGTGTTCTGAGTAAGAAGGAATCACATAGCTTTGATTCTCCTTTTTCTGATAGCTACTGATTCAAACATTGTAAAATGTGTATGTTGGTCATATGTACTTTAGTTATTAATATTCTATGCTTTGCCTATTTGTTATTTATATTGCGGTGTATGCACATACCTGATGAAATCTATGTGTGGATGTCGGAAGGCCGTTAGTGGTAGTCTACTCTCTCTTCTTTTAGCATGTAGATTTCAGGGATGGAGCTTAGACACTAAATTTTGGAGGCAGGTACATTTACCTGCTAAGCCATCTCCTAGGTGTTGTGCCTGATCTTTATAGAACTGCCTTCTTATGCTATTAGCTCATTTACTGATTGGTCAGTTTAATCAACTTCATATTATTTTGTTTTGTTTGTTTGTTTTTTGAGACAGGCTGTCACTGTGTAACCTTGATTGGTCGGGAACTTGTAATATAGACTAGCCTTGCCTTGAATTTCTAGAAAGCAGACTTACTCTGCCTCTGAGTGTTGGGTTTTAAGGCTCAGATCACCATGTCCAATCAAATCCTCATTCTTCAGGACAGATTTTGGAAATGCTAGAAGGGTACAGCGCTTATTGAATTTTGCTGTTTGTTCCATTGTTATATTTCATTTACACCTGAAAATAGACTCAGAAATTTATTCTGCAATTCCATTCAGATGGCAGATGTCATTAATGTCCCCAGGAATGATGATTAACTAGTGGTAAATCTGATGAGAGGGTGAAAGGACACCCGCCTGGAATAAGAAGTAAGATTAAGAAGACGATGCTTGAGTCTCAGTAATACCAAATTTTATTTAAATCAGAGACTTCTAAATAAATCAGTCTAATTTTCAGTAAAATATGATTATCTTTTATTTGTTATAGTTGAAGTACTAATTTAATGACGAGAGTGATTACAGACTTTTCCAATAGAGAGTCAAAACAAAGTGTACAGCCTCTTCCAGCTCCTCTTCCTCCTCTTCTTCAACCTCACCCTACTCCTCCTCATTTTCATTCTTGTTGTCCTTCCACAGCTTTTCTTGTTATATACTTATATGGTATTTAGGTTTTGGCATATTTTTGTTTTGGTTGTTCTCTTTTTTTGGTTTTTCGAGACAGGGTTTCTCTGTGGCTTTGGAGCCTGTCCTGGAACTAGCTCTTGTAGACCAGGCTGGTCTCGAACTCACAAAGATCCTCCTGCCTCTTCCTCCCGAGTGCTGGGATTAAAGGCATGCACCACCACTGCTCGGCTGCATATTTTTGTTATAGACACCTGTTGCATAAATTTTTAGGAAAAATTAAATGTCCCACAACTGTAAGTTGTCTATAAAGTCTACAGATGCAGCTATTTATATACTAGACTTACTATATGAGTCCTCCTGAGAACATTTTTGGGAATAATGTGAGTTCTTTCTTTTGGAAAGCTAGTAAAAACCAAGTAATGTTTTCTGTTTCATGTTCTCACTCACAGACAGTTCAACAGTCTGGAAGTCTAGTTGCTTGTAGTTTCTTTACTTCCCACATGGAATGGGCTTTTTTCATTTCCATTTCTCTTTTTAAATATAATGCCCTAAAGTTCATAAAATATTGATTACTATTTATGATTCATTTTCAATCTTATTTTGCAGTTAAGTCAAAACAAATAAAATGGAAATGATGTACTAAAGTAGAATTTGTAAGAAGACAACTACTTCAACCCTTAAATATAGTCTCTACCATACCTGAAACAGGTAGAAACATCTTTGAATTGACATAGGGAGTAAGAACCACAAGTAAAAGAGTACATTTTTATTAATAAGTGATTATTAAATTTGCATTTTAGTAAAAGGCTACAGTTCAAAGAAATTGATAGTAAAAAATGAGTGGCTGATATTCCTGAGAAATGTTTGCCTCCACTATTCTAGAGTGAATTGTAGTAGCTTAAGATAAAAGTGATTTTCAAAATTTTTTCTTGCTACAATTCCTTTATACTTTAAAGCATTTTTCTCCCCATAGCATTTTTCTTTTACCTTGGAGACTGTCATTGCTACATTGGCTATATTGTGCAAGAGCTCAAAAGAGATAATTATACATGACTGTTGCAAACTGTGGGATCAAGCTACTTAGAAAAGTAATTTGAACAGAAATAAAAAAATGGAAAAGCAATTGGACATTGTTTTTTCTTTGTTAGAGATACATTTTCTATTCTCCATTAATCTTTTATTTTTAAAAATTTCTTCTGTTCTGCAATGCATAATTAAGTCACATTGTATTCAAAATGGAACTACTCATGCATTTCGAGTAAGAAAGACAGAGAGTGATGGTCTTTACTACTTTTATTTAAACTCTCTACTATTTTTTCATTTAACTTCATTTTTTGCTTATATTTTGAAGTATTAATTAAACTGTGTCATGTCATATCAGTGTCAATGAAGTGTGGACTGTAGACAGAAATCTACACTGCCCACAGTAGTCTGAGGACTTTACAACGTGTTCTACCCAGGTGTAGATCAGAATATTTCATTTTGGACATTAAAATATGATTGAAAGCTATAATTTATTAAGAAGTGATTTTAACACAATATTAAGCATGGGAGCTAATAGAAAGAGAGACAGCAGGAACAGGGAGAGTCACACTGAGGTGTTTTAGTGGTAGTCTTATATAGAGTTTTGGTGACTCTTAAGTTGTATCTTTACAGGGTAGCTGTAATCATTTCTTCTTTTTTATAGAAAATGTAATTATAGGGATATTATAGGCAAAGCCATGGGACACAAAGATCACATAATAGTGTAAAGGAACTTTTAACTGTAAATGGGTTTCCTGGGATTTCTAGGAATGGTAGGTTTACAACTGGGAAAGAAGAAATTTTTTGTATGCTCAGAACTTAAGCATGAGTCATGCTGCTTCATGTTCTTGTCTGAAGCATCTCCATGAAAGAAAAATTATCTCGTTGCATACAAATTTCATAGTACATTTTAGTGATTGTGCTGGAAATCTTGACACTTGACTTGGCCCAGAGTTGAGAGGTTTATTTCCCATGTCTCTTTAACTTCCCTCATCTGAACTCAACGTGAGTCTTACCCTTTTTCAAGATGTAAAAGGCACTTAGTGCTTATTTACTTCAAGTGACACATGATCAGGGAAAGATGACTCTGTGGTCACCATGGAGAACTTCAAAAGGTTGTCCCTCAATAGAATGCAGGAATTGTACAAGAAGAATTGAATGCATTCATTTTCACTGTAAGAACTTCAAGAAATAATCTTTATTTTTCTGATGGATAATATATGAATGGTAGAGGGGATTTAAATGAAGTCTTAATAGTCTTTGAAAAGTAAATACCTGTTCATATTGCATAATTGATTGAGGTCAGTATAAAAAACTTATAGAGCAGTGGTTCTCAACCTGTGTGTCTCAACTCCCTTGGAGGTCAAATGACCATTTCATAGGGCCATGTATCAGATATCCTACATATAATATATTCACATTTTTATTTGTAATAATAGTCAAAAATTACAGTAATGAAGTAGCAACGAAAATAATCTTATGGTCAAGGTCACCACAACATTAAGAACTGTATTAATTAAAGGAATGCAGCATTGGGAAGGTTGAGAGTCACTACTATAGAATATCCAAGGTGTCTGCTGCAGACATGCAAATAGAAAGAGAAATGCAGCTCTGCCCTACAGTCTCCTTGTAACATGTGGCTATCTAAAAATGGCAAATAAGAGTAACATGGAAAACATATGAAGTGTTGGATAATAGCATCTTGTTTCTTCATCTTGTTTCTTGTTCACTAGACTAACAGAAACCTCTCTGAACTGCCTGTAAACAAAGCTGCAGTGTCAATCAATTCATCTAGGTTCTAAATTGTTAACCATGGCAGGAGAGTCACACAGAGGCCATGTTTATCAGATTAGAAAATTATCATAGGAAATGAATGACTATATTGTGTCCATTGGGACCTTAGGTTTCACCCGCTTAGCACTTATGAATGGAAAGATGGTTTTATCCTATCCAGTAGCTCCTCCATGAATGAACTTATGCATATATGTATATAGCAGTTATACCTAATTTAGCTAACAAAATTCAAAAAATGTCATTCAAAGGGGCAGTGGCATCAAAGGTTGCAATAATTATTAATATCAAAACAACCATCAAATAGCATAAAAGGTAAAATCAGACGAAAAATTTATTTACATATATTAATTTCCTCCAGCTTCCTTTTTAAATTTATTTTTATATGTTTATTGAGCTATATATTTATCTTCATTCTCCTCCCTTCCTCCCCTATCGCCTTCAATCCTCTCCAATGATCCCCTTGCTCCCAATTTACTCAGGAGTTCTTGTTTTTATTTTCTACTTTCCATGTAGATTAGATCAAAATATGTCTCTCTTAGGGTCATCATTGTCTCAGTTTCTTTGGGATTGTGAATTGTAGGCTGTTTTTTCTTTGCTTTATATCTAAAAGTCACTTTTTTTGTTTTGTTTTTTCGAGACAGAGTTTCTCTGTGGCTTTGGAGTCTGCGCTGGAACTAGTTCTTGTAGACCACTTATAAGTGGTTACATATTGTATTTTTCTTTCTGGGTCTGGGTTACCTCACTCAATATGATGTTTTCTGGATACACCCATTTGACGGCAAATTTCTAGATGTCATTTTTTCCACTGTGTAGTCGAACATTGTGTAAATACATTACATCTTCTTTATCCATTTCTTGGTCGAGGAACATTTAGGCTGTACATATGAGGGTGCCCTTGTATTCAGGGCATAGAGTCTCAGTATTGAGACTTTCTCTTGACTGATATTTCCTGTGACAAATATGAAATATCCTTCTTTGTCTCTTGATTAATTTTAATTTGAAGTCTATTTTGTTAGATATTAGGATAGCTACACCAGCTTGTATTTTAGGTCCATTTGATTGGAAAATTTTGTCCCAGCCCTTTACTTTGAGCCTCCAACTTCTTCATACATATAGTTTAATAGGTAAGTTTAGTGTATGTGTGTAAATATGGCACTATGTGTAAATGCACATATGATTTTTAGACTACAGAGTCCCTTTGTTCAAAAGACCCATAAGCATCCATGTCTATACTTTTTGTCTCTACTTGGAAAGGGGTGTTCCAAAGACAAGAAAAAATACTCTGTTTGTTACTCTCTCTTTTCCTCAAGACGACAAACCATTGTTTTTATTTCGTTTTTCCTTTTTTAAAATTTAACATAATTTCTTTTTTGATTCTTTGGGAATTTCACAACATGCACCCTTTTTTTCTACTCACCTCCCACTCCCCACATCCTCCTCTGCATTCCCCCCTACAAAAAAAATTTAAAATGTCAAACCAAACCAAAACAAGCAAGCAAATGAAAACAAAATAAATTTCTCACATAATATATCCTGATTAAGGTTTCCTCACCCTCAGCTCCCTTCAGTTTCACCCCACCTCTCTTTCCAACCTGATCCACCCCCATTTTGCCTCTCATTACAAAAGTAATGGTGGTGGTGGTGGTGGTGTATGCCTTTAATTTCAGCACACGGGAGGCAGAGGCAGGAAGATCTCTGTGAGTTAAGGCTTTAAGAGATAATATAAAATATCATAAGATAAAACAAAAACTAACATATCATAATGGAACAAAACATACCTATAGATCATTTGAACTCTGTAAGACTCTGTCATCTATAACACAAATGGTCCCCAATATTGATTTCAAGGTGTTGAAAGCCTAATCCCATACATCTCCTCTCCAGATTTCTGAGGAGATAGTACTCTGCTATGAAAAAATACAGTCTGTTTATAGCAGTGTCTAAAACTACTTCATCCTTGAAAGAGATATCAACTCTGGGGAAGGGACAGAATAAAAACAATTTTTTAAACGTAATTTTTCCCAAAGAGCTAGATGGAAAATGGAAAGGAGCTGTAGGAAAATGGAAAGGGACTGAATGACAAAGTGGTCCATCTTAGAAATATCACATCTGAGTATAATTATCTACCCAATGATGATTAAAAGAAAAGAATCATGCTTGTGAAGAATATACATGTGAGGACATCAGTATATAAAATATCAGAATAAGTTCACCAATGGCAAGCAAAATGTAGTATATAAAAATCACAAATGACAAACACTGAGATTTCTTACACTTTAAAATTCTGTTGAAGAAAAGGGAGAATTGCAAATAAGGAACCAAACAGAAAGAAAACTAGGAAACCTCAGATGAAATCAATCATTTCAAGTATAGAATGCTCACCAAGTCAAAGTTATAAATAAGACTGGTAAAGAAGAAAAGTAAATGACAATTTATTTAGGACGATATAGTCACTGGTAAGAATTTTTAGTATAGAGAAGAGGGAAAGACATCTTAATTAATTTAAATTGTAGAAATGAATATTTAGAATATAAAGATATATCCAGGAAAAATTTCAAGGTATATAATTTTAAGGATTTATTTATTTATTATGTATACAACAATCTGCCTCCATGTATGCCTGCACGTCAGAAGAGGGCACCAGATCTCATTACAGATGGTTGTGAGCTACCATGTGGTTGCTGGGAATTGAACTCAGGAACTCTGGAAGAACAGCCAGTATTCTTAACCACTGAGCCATCTCTCCAGCTCAGGATTTATTTATTTATTATGTATACAATGGTCTGCCTGAATATGTCCCTGCAGACAGAAGTTGGCACTAGATCTTATTACTGGTGGTTGTGAGCCACCATATGGTTGCGGGAATTGAACTCAGGACCTCTGGAAAAGCAGTCAATGCTCTTAACTACTGAGCCATCTCTGAAAAGAGAGAAATAAAACAGTAAATTCAGTGAAGTATACAACAAGAACTGGAAGGCTTTATTATTTAAATTTTATGGGAGGACAGCGCTCCAGAGTAGCCTGATTGATAATTCTTTACCTGGGAAACCTGGGGAAACAAGACAGCCAAGTTATTCATTCCTTATACAGAGTGAGTTCCGAAAAAGACGTGAAGTCAGACATTGTAAACTCAAGGCTTGGGTACAATGCTAGATGTCTCTGACTTAAATTCCAAGTTGTTTAAAATGTTTCTTTTGTTTTTTTTTTTTCATCAGATGTGGCATATGTCTTAACCCATGTGCGACTTTAAAATAGAGGAGCTGTAACAGAAAGTGTTAATAATAGCTTAACACTTGAAATACTGTAAATAATCTCTAAAATCATGCTAGATTATGACAGCTTCAGAAAAAATGAAGTGAATTTAAAGTCCATTTTCTTAAGAAAAAAGTAACTGATGAAAGTATCTGAAATGCTCAAAAAACATAAATGCTAGAAAACTAGAGAGTGAAATGTAAAAGTTGAACTATTGGCTACAAGAAGCAGAATTCTTGGAAAGTTGGGCAAACATTCCTTAGAAGACAGATAACTAGTGTGCGGGGTAGGCAACAGAAGACAATATTAAATTTCTTAACTAAGAACACAACAAAAGTGATATAAGATTTTGACTTCCCAATTTATGAACTTACACCTTGGCTATGTAAGTGGTGAGAGGGTTAAAAATCATATCGATGCTGAAAGAGCATCGTTTTGACAGAGCAGAAGGGACAAAGGAAAGGAGACTTTTATTTACAGAACTAAAATTTTGTTAGTTATAATATATGTAAATGAAACATTAAGGAGTACAATCAGTTATTATAATAAGACAATAGTAGGCACAGGTAAACCTCCGTAACTTTCAGTCTCTTTACCCAAAAACAAAGAACTCAATACAACAACAAAAAACCCAAAACATAGAAAACACAAACATTACCCCCCCAAAAAAATAAAAAACAAACAAAAACTTGTCACCTAACTGTGACCAATTACTTGGTCTCATACACATGTAGGCATGCACACACAAAAAAATAAAAGAAAAGCACATGAAATCCATGTTTTTATTTGTCCACTACTTCTGAACATGAGATTTTCCCAATTGTGATTATAAACCCAGCATCATTCCATGGCTAACCTTTACATTTGTGGCTAGGTTAACATTCATTCATTTTTTTTAAATAAAAGAATATAAAATATAGTAAGATAAAACAAAAACTGTTAAGTCAAAGCCAGACAAGACAGACCAATGGAAGGAAAAAATACCAAGAGAAGGCACAAGAGTCAGACATCTACTCCTTCACACATTCAGTCCTTAAAAACACTAAACTGGAAGCCACTCTATAAGTGCAGAGGACTGGCTTAGACCTGTGCATTTCCTGTACATTCTTCCTTATGGGCATTGAATCTGTTGGTAACGGGCCCTTATTTTGTCAGTGTCCTCCATTCCTTCTGGTTCTTACACTCCCTGTTCATAATTTTTCTGTGTTCCCTGACTGCTCAGGTGCGGAATTAGATAGTGACATCCCATTAAGGGTTAAGAGTTCTTAGTTCTCTCACTGTCTCCATAATGTCTCCCTGTGTGTCTCTATATTTGTTCTCATCTACTGTAGAAGGAAGATTCTCTGGTGATGGTTGGAAAAGACACTGATCTATGATTGAAAGCAGATTTTTTATTAGGAGTATTTTACCATGACATTTCTTTTCCTTATAGAGCAGTATTACTTTGTTTTATGATAGGTCCTGGACTTTCTAGACTCAGGTTCTTGATCACCCAAGAAGTGTCAGGTATAAATTCCATCCTATTCAGTGGATTTTAATCAGATAAGTTATTGGCTGGTTACTCCCACAAGCTGTGACAAAAGGCCCTAGACTATATTTTAGGCAAGACACCATTTGTGTCTGGATGGATTTGTGTCTGGGTTGGTGCTTATGCTTTCTCTTTTGTTTCATTTTTTTACATACCAATCTCAGTTCCCACTCCCTTCCCCTTCTCATTCACTCCACCTACCCCCTCTCCACCCCATCCACCCTCAGAGAGAGTAAGGCACATTTCTCTGGGGGAGGTCCAAGGCCTTCCCTACTATATCTAGGCTGAACAAGGTGTCCATTTCAAAGAGAATGGGTACCCAAAAAAGCCTGTACAAGCAGTAAGGATAAATCCTCATTTCACTGCCAGTGTCCCTTCAGTCTCCGTAGCCATACAACTGTCACCCACATTCAGAGGATCTAGTTTGAATCTATGCTGGTTCCTTCCTTGTCTCGCCTGAGTTGGTGTGCTCCCATTAGCTCAGGGATCCTGTTTCAGTGAGTGTACCTATCATCGTCATAACCTCTTTGCTGATATTCTCACTCCTCCCACTGTTCAGCCAGACATTGGGAGCTCAGTCCTTTGATCTGCTGCTGG
>JAQHUG010000372.1:168292-178771 GCA_028555095.1 Dicrostonyx torquatus | reverse complement strand
GAGACAGTTTTTCTCTATGTAACAACCCTAAATGTCCTGGAACTAGCTCTTGTAGACCAGGCTGGATTGAGCTCACAGAGATCCACCTAACTCTGTCTTCCGAGTACTGGAATTGAAGGCATGCACCTCTATTGCCTAGTTGAAGTGAGCTTTTATAACTCTCAAGCCTCATTCAGTGACACACCTCCTCCAAGGACCATACCTCCTAATCCCTTCCAAACAATCACCAATAATCAGTAACATGCATAAACTTATGGGGGACATTCTCTTTCAGACAAGCACAAGAGTATTCAGGAAGAGAATGTAAATTTAGGTATTTTTAAACTCAGTATCTTTGTATCTAGTTCAATAATGTGCTGTTTTAATTGGCTATCATTTCAAACTAAACGTTGTTGTATTAGAGGAAGAATGTTAAACAGAACACTTAAAAATCTATGCCTTATTTTTGTCATTTTTTCCTTCACTTTAGTTAACATATTTTAAATAGAATTGTATATTATGCTATACTACCACACCAGAATCAGATAAACCCATGTGGAGTCTTTAGGAACATTGAGTTCAACTAATTTTAGAGTCCTTACACTCAAATCATAACTGAGTACACCTCAACATCTAGTCACCTTGATAAATAGCTATTTTTATGAATGTATAGAAAAACAACTTGTGGTATATTTGTCTAATTCCTCACTTGCAGCTTCCCAGTCAAGAATGCAGAAATAATGAAGCATTTTAAAATAATGTAGCAGTAATATTCTGTGTCACTGCTTCATTGTGAGCTAGCTCCTACAAGTAGGAGAGACAATCTCAGCACATGTGACAGACAGGAGAAACCACAGATGTTTTCACACTTTGTAATGTGTTGTATCACATTTTATAATGCTAAAAAATATTCCAAAGTATTTTAAGAATGTAAAGATAAAATGAATACATCAGTGAAGTATAATATAATAGTGCAGAAGTGACAATTTTAACATTTTTTTAAACCACCAGTATATCTGAAGTTGAAGGACATGAATTATTACTGTAGTTTTCACTTAGTTTACTAATTCAATATATATTTGCATAAAGTGGCATGAATATTTTCCTCATTATATCAGCATTTGTTTTCTATTATTTCAAGCATTGAGCACTTAATGTATATTCCATTCATTCCTAACTAAGCTGTTTATAACATTATGATGAGAAATGTTGGTTTTTGGTTAACATTTCAGCTGTGATGCTTATGGATAAAACCAAGAATTTTAGAAGTTCCAATGTAGTGATAACCACTATAATGTATCTGTATATAATCTTTGTGTGTGATATATATACATGTGTATTATACATGTGTGTATATATATATATATATATATATATATATACACTTATACATACTATGTTAGTTATTTCCTCTAGGTGAATAGATATGTACTCTGCATAGACAGGTAATCTTCAAACACTTCAAAAACCTATAGAATATGGAATCTAAATGTTTTAATGATTTAAAATTCTTTTGACATGAGACACAACTGCTCCTGATAGCACCACCAATCTATTCCTGAGGGAATGATGGGCATCAAATACACTCCATATGAAGCTTGTTTTCTTCTTGACAAAACTGGTCTATTGGGCAGAGAACTGTCCTTGCCTTGACTGCTAACAAGCAGTATACAAGGATAAGTGACTACTGAACCCTTCCAAAATAGGGTAGGACAGTTTTCAAATTTTCTTGCTTCTGAAAATGATCTGTCAGATATATTTGCTCTATAACCAAAGTTGATTGCCCTAACATTGCATAGAGACTATGGGTGATTACCTAGGTATCCAGCTGCTTTTCTCATCTCTTGAATCTTTTGGAAGTCATCTGCTTGTACTACCTGCTTAATCAGGTAATGTTATTTTCCTTTTCAAGTCTTTGCTTGGGATGAAGACTAAATAGTCACCGTTATTATCATCTCATATTTTAGCTAAGGCATATTAGGTACAAGACTTAGACACTTCAGAATAGAACAGTTGTCAGAATAAACTTTTCATTGACAAATGCGTATAGCCTAGACATTTAATATTTTATTTTATTTTATGTGGCCAGTTCCCAGTTCTATGAGCCTGTTTTATCCATTGCCTCCTTTGTATTATATATATATATGTGTGTGTGTGTGTGTGTGTGTGTGTGTGTGTGTGTGTGTGTGTATGTGTGTGTACATACTATGTCCAAAGCAAATCTTTGAGTGGTGTTTATTGGCTTGATGGCATCATATGAATTAGATGGAATCATTGTTGTAGGACCACATCTTCCTTCTGGAGACTTCAGAAATTGCTGTTAGGAAAATTTATTGTTCACCATGGAAAATTTAAACATTATTAATATCAAAATAAAAATTTTAAATTTTAAGATATACATCTATGCAAAGAAAGGTACCAAAAAATCAAAAATAAGTTTGGGGAAATAGAATTTGGGGGAATAACAAAGTTTTGATAACAAGAGTCCCTAGATTTTTGGTTTTATTCTATCCCACAGCAGATGGCTTTTCTATCATGAAATAGAAATTCTGAATTTTTCTTTTAAGAACATCCTTGGATTTGGAGAAGGAAAGAGCTAAGCTCCAATATCTAAGCCCTCTTTGATTTTTTAATTGAGTTGAGATTATAACTGTTATTAGAAGCAAAAAGGTATAAATATTAGGTAGTGAGATTTTGACCTGCAAAGAATATTGGTACCATAGGTCACATTTTTCTTTACTTGATAATTTTTTCTATAGTTTTTTTTTCCGTTTTTTCTAGACATCTAGATGTCCAAGGTCTTTTGATTCATTGAAGGTGGGTATCTCTACTTTCCTGTAAGAACAAAACAAAACAAAAACCAAACAGGACCTCAACACTGCTTTGTTGAGTTTTCCTTTTGACATGTCATATTGTTTGATAAAGTGTCACTTATTCTTATTAAGAGGTCTCTCCTGTTTGAAACGAATCTTTATTCATGTTGATGTCATCCATATCTTTTCCTTTTTTGTGGAAACAAAAGTGAAACCATTTTTCCAACATAACACATAGCTTGATTTCCATTTTGAGGTCAGCACATCTTTAAAGCACACAGACTGAGGGGCTTAGCTTCCCCTACCTGTATATCAAGCATTTCTCTTATCTACTAGAACTTGTCCTGTAGGACTATGTGGCACACCTGTAACATGCTGTCTTATATATTAGAGCATACAAAACACTGTTTCATTTTGCTTTCATTTTGTTTCATTTGGCTAAAGACATGCTTCAGAGAAACTCGGGATCCAGGGTCTGGTATTGTAAAGCTGTTTGTATTCTTTACCCCTATTAAAGTACATATCTTAAATATAGCTGGCCTTGGTGATAATTTATTAAATTCAGCAGCAAAGGCAGGTGCTGGAGAATTGTCAGTTTTAATTTTGCAGGTATTCCCATGACCACCATGAATTCTAATTGGTGGTTACAGAATCAGTCTTTTCAGAACTCAAAACAGTTACCCACTGAAATCATGAAAATGTGTCTATTATATGATGTATATATTTTAATTTTCCAAATCCCACAAATTGAAGCATATTCACTTGCCAAAATTGTACTAATGTATTAATCAGATGTACTAACCAGCTCTGTGAAATTGTGATGAAACATGTGGGGCATTAACTTATAAAGAAAGAGATGTTTTCTTAGTTTGTGTTGTTGGAGGCTAAAGTTCAGGATGTGACAGTTCCATCACATGAACGTTACTTGTAAGAGCAAGAAATTCCAGGGAGAAAAGAGCACGGCGAAAGTATGGAGGCAAGGAAAACAGGCATGATCTATGATAATAGCTCTCCTTAGAAAAATAATTTACACTTCTGCTGGTCTAAGTCTACCCATTTATTTTCACCTTTCAAGAATTCTACCAACTCTAACAGTAACCTGGGAACTAAACTTTTAATGGCAGTGGACCCTTAGGGACAAAAGAATCACAGGCAAATTGTATCAGTTGTCACCTTCCTAGAGTTGCTCAACAATGTATTTGTGCAGGTAATGAAACAGTAATGTAAAACTAATATCATGGAGAGAACTTGAATAATATGACAAAATTAATTTGACAGTCATTGTATTTGCAAATTACTAAAGGACATGGAAATAAATAAATAAATATAATATGGAAAAAACATGCCGTGAGCAAAGACTATAAGGTTACAAGCCAAAAACAATAGGAGTTTTACTAATCAGACATAATCTCCTTTCAGTGTACATTGCAGACACTTAATGGAATTGTATATGCCTATTGGTATATGCCTACATATCACCTGAAAATATGGAGATTGCTTCAAAGATTCACTCCTTTAAATGTGTGTTATTCTTCTCCTTTCTCCTTCCCACAATGGAAAGCTCTTTACTGATCCTAAATATCTCTGAGAGTATGCATAATTTAAAAGGCTAAAACCACGGTATGCTTTCTAATAACCATCCCACTGCTTTGAACTGACCTATGATGTCTCTTTTATCCCCAAAAAGGATTTCAATTTTCAAAAGCCAACTCAAATTTTCTAAACAACAAAGGCATGCTCTTGTTTCCTACTCAGCTATATACAAAGGAAGCTGTCACTCATCCACTAGGAAATGTGTGTTAATGTCCTGGTGGAGTTAGTCAGGTTCAAAGCTAGTAATGGCCAAGAAAAGATTTTTAAAAAATAGGCTCACAAGAAATTAAGACAGAAAAAAATCTTTACTGCCCCCAAAATGTCATGGTTTATTTATATATGAATGCTGAATCAGGAAATTGCCATGTGGGTGAATTGCTATTAGTAGAAATCATTGCCAAAGGGAACAGAGGTTTATTTTATGTTTCCAATTTAAGTGATCATCATTTTATGATGTGTTCCCGGTGGGTTCATAAATAAGTTTATCTTGAATGTATCTACCACACACCGGAAGCATAACCACAAGATACTTAGAGGTTTATGCCTCATGTTTTTCCCTCAAATCTGATTAACTGTTTAATTTCAGGGTCCTTAATCTTATCTGACATCCTGATTATAATAATTTTAGTTTTTGATTATAATTAGTAGAAAACTCAGGCTAACCCTTTGAACCTCAAGAGAACAGCAATTATTTCAACATGAAATTAGCAATGCTTTTTTTCCTCCTATCATCTATGGAAAAGATTTCTTAAGTTTATATGATATGCTGTATTTACTGGATTGTAATATAATTATGTTATCAGAGGATCTCATGCGAGATTTCTGTGAGACTGGATCATTCTTTTCCAACACAAGATTTAGATGAGATACTGCAGATTTAATTGATATAACACCTACTTGGTTTTAATCATTCATTTCCATAACCAAGAAGGAACTGTAACTATGTCATCATGGGATGTATATATCCTAATTTAGAAAGATATTTGTCAACCCAAAGTCTTTAAGCAGTGATATGGGATTCCCCACTCTATGCTCTGAATATCATTGGTTAATAAAGGAACTGCTTTGGGCCTACAACAGAGCTATAGGGGAACAGAGCTAGGCAGGGAAAACTAAACAGAATTCTGAGAGAAAGGAGGAGGAGTCAGAGAGAAGCCATGTAGCCCTGCTGGAGCCAGATCGAACTTTATCTGGTAAGCCACAGCCATGTGGCAATACACAGAATACTAGAAATGAGTTAAATTAAAATGTAAGAGCTATTCAATAAGAAGTTAGAGCTAATAAGCCAAGAAGTGTTTTAAATATTATAGTTTCTATGAATTTATTTCAGGGGTGAGCAGCCAGGTCCTAACTAGTGGCCTTCCTTGAAACAAAGCAAGAATGACTTATAAATAAGAAACTTAACATTAGGATGCAAACAAAACTTTAAATCATGTTTTGTTCAATAAAAATCGGATTTTATAAACCTGATAACACTTTTATGAGCATATTGGGATCAGAAAATCACTAGTGAATTGTGCCTGCTTTGTCCATTAGGACACTAATATGAAAGAAGAATGACTCCCTTGATTGGCTTAACCTGTTAATTTATTAATTAAAAAGTTATTTAAAGCAAAATGAGTGCTTTTGTCATTAAACAGGGCATTTTTGCTTTCTAAGTCAAAGTCTTATTGAGATTTTAAATGTTTATATTCTTCTAATTACAGTGATTAAAAACTGTGAACAAAGCAGGTAAATAAAAAATTATTTTTGTGGTTATTCTCCATAGAAATAGAAGTATTATTTTCATGTAAACAAGATTGCAATCTTTGTTACGAAAAGCAACTCAAGAAACTAAGTGTGAATGATAAGTAAAAGCTATCTGTACATGTAAATATAATAGGACTTAAGGAAAACCGCTTCCATAGTAGTCACTTTATCAGCATTGGCACAATTCCACTGTTCATTTACTATTTCTGATAGTAATAGCTAATATATATCATTATAGAGCTTTAATGAATTGGTTAGCCTTGATTTAACCTATAAATAAATAAAAACAGCTTTACCTTATAAATCTGTATTGCAATTAAGGGTAAAATAAGTACCTATTATTTTTTTGTATTTCCTCTGTCATTTTACAGATACTCAATTTTACAACCACTTGGAGTATAAAATCTGTTAGAAAATGCATGCACTTTAGTTATAAATTAGCACAATGTAGAAAATGTTGGAAATTAATTTCAAAAATTAATAAAATTATTACTCATATCCATAACAAAAACATAGTGAGAAAAAGAATTTATTTTACTGATAAAAATAAAGACACTGGGAAAATATCATAATCCCTGATTCAACAAAAAACCATCAGAGTAGCTTTTTAAAATTTTTTACATTTATTTACTTGTATGATGGTTTTGTTATATGTGTGAATGTCTTACCTGCATGCATGTATGTGCACCACAGGTGGGCATGGCTCTCAAGGCTGTTAGAAGAGGTTCTCAAATGCTCTGGAATGGGAGTTGCAGCTGGCTTGTCAACATTTTGGTGCTAAGAACCAAGTTTGGGTCCTTTGCAAAGGCAGTAAGTGCTCTTTGCTGTTGAGCCATCTCTCCTGCCACACCACCACACCAACTAATTTTAGTTAGCATTTTTAGAAGCAGGGAAAGTTGAAAATTAAAAGCAAAAAACTCAGTAATTTGTATTTCTTCTTTTGAGAATTCTCTGATTTCCTATTTACTTTCATGTATCTACTGTTTGTACACACTAAATAAAGTTATTCTCTATGGCCTTTACAAGTATGTGTAGTGTCATTTTCCCCTGTTTTTCCATGTTGCATTCCTTTCCACTCCCCAGATTCTCTCCCTGTCATTTTCCCATTTCTCTCTAATAGAACCTGTGCCCCATTATTTCCCTGTTTATAGTTCCTTTTCACCTCACCCCCCAACTTTATCTCGTTTACTTTCCTGATTTCTGAAGTTGCTCGAGGTTATATAATCACATCTAAAGATTCAGAGCAAGGAACCACAGGTAGGAGAGAATGTGTGATGTTGCCTTTCTGGATCATGTTTACCCTACACAATATTTACCTCCTATTTCTATCCATTCAGCTGAAAGTTTCATGGTTTCAATTGTTCTTTCCAGTTGAGTATAGTTGTGGTGTTTATATGTACCACATGTTCATTTCTCAGTTGGCAGTCATTTAGCTAATTTCCATCTCCTTGTTCTTGTAAAGAAGGGCAATGAACATGGCTGAGTAAGTTTCTGTGTAGTAATATGTTGAGTCCCCTCAGCATTTGACCAGACCTGTAGTGCACATACATGCATGCAGGTAAGACATTCACACATATAACAAAACCATCATACAAGTAAATAAATGTAATAGATATATACCAAAGTATAGATCTATTTTCAGCTTTTTGAGAATTTTCAATACTGATTTCCAGATTCCAATACGGGACCAGTTTGCAGTCTTACCAATTGTGAATAAGGGTTCTTTTTTCCTCATATCATTTGCAATGTTGTTTCTTGTTTTCTTGATCTTAGTCATTTCCGCTTTGAATTAACCTTTAACCACTAACAGCAGTTCTCAACCTGTGGGTCATGTTGGCATTGGAGAAATGATTCAGTGATTATGAAAATTTACTGATCTTCCAGAGGTCTTGAATTCAGTTCCCAGCCCTTACATGGTAACTAACACCTGTCTGTAACTCCAATTCCAGGAGATTGGATATCTTCTGGCCTCTGGGGACTCTGCATGCATGTGTAACACACATTCATGTCAGAAAATACTCATACACATAAAATTAAAAAAATAACTTTAAATATTAGTAAGATCATGGATATTTTAATTAGTTCACTTCAGTCATTCCGCATTGTATTTATACAGTAGAACCCAACAGTGTCCTCTATAATTATACTTAAGACTACTAAATTAAAAGCAATACTATTTTACAGTGTAAATTATGTTAAAATATAGACTTGCATACAGACTTTAAAAAAGAATATATTTTACTTATTTTACGCATATCATGTAAGGGATAACACAGATAAAATATCCACTACAAAAGCCTAACCAAAAACAAATTTATATAAGTGATTAGTGAGCTGGGTTATAAATATGGAATGTATTTATAAATGAGGTAAATCAAGTAAATTATTCTCAAAGTACACCATTCCCTTGAAACTGTGAGGCAGAAAACAACTTTAAACGTCTGTCTGGAAATTACACACTAACAAACTAACAAAGAATATTCAACAACAGTATACAAATTTCCATCTTACTTTCAAACAGTAGTTTTTGACCCCCCAAAAAATGATCCTATAGCCTGTATCTTATTTTTATGATACCATTACCAAAATGTACCAAGGAACATTGAAATACCTGGGACGTTTGTGAAAGATGAACGGCTGATTTCTTGTTTCCACATTGTTTTAGATGTACAATATATTGAGAAAGTACTTTAGGAAGTGGAGGTGTTACATACACTACTTTAAATTTTGCATATTATAAAGGTTACTTAAAATTAGTTGTTATAAAATATAAAAAATATCTTGTATGATTCATACAAAGTCATAGAAGAAAGTGTGGAAGGCATATTTGTAGTAAAAAATATTTATGAAACTGCCTCTTTATCAAAGATATTGAGAAACTAAGTACAATATTAAGATGGGCAATTCTTTCTCCATGCCTGTGGTGTACAGGTCTTCCTTTTATGTATAATTTTCTCTTCAAGCAAATGGCAAGAATCAGGAATGGTCTCTATGTCTCCAAAATTCCAACTGCCAGATTCTGTCCATATTAATTATAATTATAATACAGCACAAATGCTCTTCTCTTCTTTCTAATGCACCTTTAGGTAATACCTGTGTACTTTGTGATGTTTTCGGAGAACAGGAGGAAGAGATGAGTATTCTAGAGAAGGTGACTTGCCCTCTGGGGACAGCCTTACTAATATGATGTCATGTAGTTTCTGGTCAAATATATAGAAAAATAACATTATAGTTTATACACTATTTTAGAGTGGATCACTCTACTTTGATTTAAGTTTGTTCAACAATCCATGCTTTGAACTAAGGAGGTGACTTGTATCCAACTTTGTTTAGTTTTATTTTTTTCTATACTATTTGCTTCAGCAACCCACTTCACTTGTTTTTAGAGCACTGTGTTTTATACGACTTTTTGAAAACAATATTTTGTTTTCAAAAAATAATTATTTTTATAGCATCTGGTATTTTTACTCTCACCTGTCCTCAAGTATCTAATTTTGAGTTTGTTTGAGAGCTCTCCTACCTTGGTGCCTTTATTTAATGCATTTTAGGAGCAGCAGCTTACAAAGACAATATGATAAGAAGGAGACATGCTTGTTCTCTTCAGGTATCAGGGGAATACCTCAGAACGTGCATTCACCCTGCAGGGAAGCCCCGAAATATACCACTGATGAGTTGGAAAATTTTATTTACTCTTCCAGGAAGATTCACATTAAGAGTTTATAACTCAACAGGCAGTGGTGGCAGCAAGTCTTTAATCCCAGCACTCGGGAGACAGAGATACGTGGTTCTCTGTAAGTTTGAAACCAGCCTGGTCTACAGAGCACATGCCAGGGCAGGTTCCAAGCTACGCAGAGAAACTCTGTCTCGAAGAAAAGAAAAAAAATCTTAGGCTGGAGAGATGACCCAGCAGTTAAGAGCACTGACTGGCCCCCCTCTACTTAACCACCACTCCAAGCCCTAAGCACTCCTTGTCCTCTCCTCACAGAAAGCTGCAGACCTCCCATGGGAGTCAACGTAGAATGGCAAGTCAAGTTGAAGCAGGACCGAGCTTCCCCTCCTGCATCAAGGCTGGACTAGGCAACCCATCATGGGTAATAGATTCCCAAAGTCAGTTCATATGTTAGGGACAGGATAAGATAGACACTGCTAGGTGTCTCACAGACAAACCAAGCTACACAACTGTTGCACACTCACATACATGCAGAGAGCCTAGGTCGGTCCATGCAGGCTCTCTAGTCCAGAGAGCAGAATCCCCTGAGCTTTCACAAGCTCTAGTGGGATGTCTATGTGGGTTTCCGTGTCATGATCTTGAACCTCCCCCCACCCATTGTTAATATACTGCCTC
>JAQHUG010000372.1:103435-115689 GCA_028555095.1 Dicrostonyx torquatus | reverse complement strand
TGTGGTTTACATCCTAGACACATGGAATTGATTTATATGCTTACAATGTAGCTCCAAGGCCCTTCTTATTAATCAGACTCAGGAATTTGTAAGAACTGACTGGCAAAATAAGAGCTAAACTGTTAATCCCAGTTTCAAACCCAGTAAGAATGCAAAATTTGCAATTCCCAGGAAAAGATACGATGTTATTTAGTGATGATTTATGCATAGAAAACAAATTCATTTACTGTTTAACAAACAGAACCCTATTATTAAGTACAGAGGAAATGTCTAAGCTTAAATTAGGGGGAAAATGTGACCAATAAATACTTTTAAAATATATGGTTGATTTATTTTTATGTGTATGTGTGTGAATGTGTATGAGTTTATGTGTATCACATGTGTACATGTGAAGGCACAAGGGCATGGGACACCTTGGAAGGAGAGTAACAGATACATTTGAACTGTGTGACGGGAGTGCTGGAAACCAAACTGGGGTTTCTGCATGAAAAGGTGGTGCATTTATCTACTGAGCCATCTTGCTAGCCTGATATATTTTTTTAAAAAAGAAATATCTAAGAACCATACATGGTAATAGGCATCACTTAAAATAAATAACATTTAAAATTTTTGATACATATCTTATGACATTTATTTTAAAGAACTCATGAACAATTTTATTTCAAATAAATTTATTTATTCTTTTATATACCAATCACAGTATCCCTTCATGCTGTGGGACAATGGTCTTGTACCATGTAAAGATTTCTCATTTGTATTGGTTTAATAAAATGCTGATTTGCCAATAGTCAGATAGAAAGTATAGGCAAGGTGACCAGAACAGGAGAAATCTGGGAAGAGGAAAAGCTCGGTCTGCAGTCATCACCTAGACACAGAGTAAGCAAGATGAAAATGCCTCACTGACAAAAGGTACCAAGCTGCATGGCTAACACAGACAAGAATTATGGCTTAAGGTAAAAAGAAAGCATTGATAAGAAGCCTGAGCTACTAAACCCAGCAGTTTACAATTAATGTAAGCCTCTGTGTGTTGCTGTGGGATTGAACAGCTGGAGGATTGGGCAGGGCACAAACCTTTGCCAACACCTTACCTCTTTCTCTTCCTTTCCTCCTCCCACCATCAGCCCTCTATTCCCATGTCCCAAACCATTCCTCTTCCATTTCTGTTTAGGAAAGGGAAGTCTCCTATGAGGATCAAGGCATATCAGTGTTGTGGGAGGCCCTTCTGTCTATGTGTTAATTTTATTGGTTAATGAATAAAGAAACTGCTGGAGGCCTATAGCAGAGCTATACGAGAACAGAGCTAGACAGGGAAAACTAAACTGAATGCTAGAAGAAGGAAGGCAGAGTCAGGGAGAAATTATGTAGCCCGACCATAGATGGAAGCTGGAACTTTAACCAGTAAGCTGCAGTCACGTGGTAATGCACAGATTAATAGAAATGGGTTAAATTAAGATGTAAGAACTTGCCAATAAGAAGCTAGAGCTAATTGATCAAGCAGTGATTTGATTATTTTGGTTCTGGGCGACTGGGATGAACAAGTGGCCCCCTTATCATATCAAGTTGCAGTGAAACTAAGAATCTCCCTATGTATTAAGGCTGGAGAAGGTGACCTAGTGTGAAGAGTCAGTTTCAAAAGCTAGTTAAAGAGTCAGAGACATCCCCTGATCCACTGTAAGGAGTCCCATAAGAGGAGCAGCCTATACAACTGTCACATATATGCAGAGTGCCTAGGTCAGTCCAATATTCCTGTAAATGCAGCCTGGTTGTTGGTTCAGTCTCTCTGTGACCCCTATGATCCCTGGGTAATTGATTCTGTTACTTTTCTTGTGATGTCCTTAATACCTCTAGCTCCTACAGTCCTTTCTTCCCCTCTTCTCCAGTATTTCCCAGACTCCACCTAATGCTTGATTGTGGGTCTACATCTGTTTTCATTAACTGCTAAATGACAGCTCTCTGATGACAACTAGGCTAGTTACTAATCTGGTCACAGGATGTGGCCTGTTCAGGCTATGTATCCACTCTTACTAAAAGTCATAGTTGGGTTTATCCTTATAGATTCCTGAGATTCCTGCTCCAGGTTTTTACCTGACCCCAAATGCTCCCCTTTTCAGTAGTCTCTTTCAATATTCTCGCCATGCACCCCAACCCAATTGTTTATTTTCTTATCCCCATCTGCCCTCAGTCCACCCATAAAATCTCTTGTGTTTCCTCTTCTCAAGGATATGAGAACATTCCCCATGAACTTTTTTTTGTTACCTAGTCTCTCTGAGCCTGATATTATGCATAACATTGCTATGAACATAGAGCAAGTGTCTTTGTGGTATGATTGACCATACTTTGGATATATGCCCAAGAGCAGTATACCTGAGTCTTGTGGATATCAAACATTTTAAAATTAGTATTTTGAAAAAATGCTGATATTTCAAGTTGTTACACTTGGCTAGGGAAAAGTTGAATTTACTACATGTTACTCTATTAGTAATAAAATACTTTTAACTGAATTAAATAGCATTTAATGCAAAGTCAAAATGCAGTTATTTGTAAAATATGAAAATTCTTGTTTAAAGTGAATGATTGAAATTTGGCTATGCTTTTAAAAATCCTGAAATTCAAGACAGGTATCATTTACTGGGAAGGAAATGAGTTGTTGACTAGGTCATAGCCTCTAATTGAGAATCTGATATCATTATGTTACAAGACATAGTAATTATGTGCCCCCAAATTCTCATATGTGTGCTCACAGATTATTATAGCTTTCAAGTCTCATTAGATAAACTTCTATTTGTAATATATAGTAATTAATATAGTACCCCAAACTAGCCCACATATGAAATCTAAGAACCTTTTTGAAAAGGGTGTGACTAATGGTAGGTTTCCCTGATCCCGTGCATGCATATACACCTGTGTACATATGGACAGTCCTAAGCTGACTTAATGGGTTGTCAAAGAAAAGAAAAGGTATAAAATTGAGAGAATAGCATGTAGGAGAAGAAAAGGGCACAGCTGGAAAAGGAAAGGGGATATAGAAGCAAACATATTTCTTCTTAGATGTGAACACCTCCAAGTCTTTAAGGAATAAATTCAGCTATGGTAGAAATACCAGGAAAATAGAAGGATCTGGAGATATGGCTGAATTGTTACAATTTCATGAGCAAAGCTTAATGAATAAGAATTGCTTCTTTTGAATTAAGAAAAATTTCTTGACATAAAATCTACTGCTACTAAAAATATGGTAAACTCTGTAAAAATGGCAAGAGAAGTTTTAGAACATTGTAGACATATTCTTGGTGGAACAGCAACACAGCTTGAAAGAATTGCCTCAAATTATGAAGGGAATTCTGAGGGTAAAACGATGTCAAACTTCATTGCTTGCTGTGAAGAAATCTTGTGGGGAAAGAACAACCAATACAGGGAGTTTCATTGTTGTATTATTTTAAGAAATGATCATACCTATCCCACTCTACCACCTTGAGAAGCCAGACTCCATCAACACTAAGTGAACACCCATCCATCACTAAAATGTTTGACTTACGAAGTGCTCTTCATCATAATTTTTATAATACATTTGAAAATACAGGTATATAATTATTTTTATACATTGTGATGTTGCAATTTAAGAACTATAATTTAGTTTAACTTTTACATATCTTATGAAGTCAAAATGTTTATGTGATTTGCTGAATAATATTTCCTTGCTTTTCTCGAACTGAACTCACTATATCTTGGAAGTATACCTGTATTACAAACTCTTAAGTAGGTATGAGAATTTTTCTGTAGTTAAGAGAGAAATTAGGTAATAACTTCCATAAAAAAACAAACTTTTCACTCAGGAATCTTTCCCATGGTCTTTTGAAAGATGTGTGGTGATATCTTATTTGTACAAATAAAGCTTACCTGAAGATCAGTGGACAGAGCTAGCCACTAGCTCAGCATAGAGGTCTGGAGGTCTGTACAGACAGACATGAAGGGATATGACTTGGAGGAGAAACGAATAGATAAGGTGGAAGGAGAAAGGAGTTTAGTTTTTTTTTGACTGTTAAGTAGGTAAGGTGACTGTAGTTTGCTTCTTTATGTCTCTGATCTCTCAACATTTTTCTTCATATATCTAACTCTGGGTTTTATTATTGAAAATGGTTAGAGCTCATGCTACAAAGAAGAATTATTGAGAACTAACTAGAGAAAGTGAATGAACAATTAGGTTGTCTATCTTCATTATTCAATTTCAACAGAATAATTTGTCTACGATTTTATGCCAGTGATGTAGAATCAGTAGGCACAAGTAATAAGTTTCCTTAGGTATGACTTAGCAAAGAAAAACATCAAATAAGATCTGAGTTTTCTAAATTGTGCATGTTGTTTTTAAGGACTCCATGCTCAGCAAAACCACTTAGATAACATTTTATCCAATGTTAAATCATATTTAGGTCATTTATTTTTCTCCATACTTATGTCTAATACCTGACAGAAACAGTTTAGAAGAGGAAAGACTTACTTTGCTGATGATTCAGTCTTTAGCAGGGAGGGCATAGGAACACAGCTCTGCTACTAGAAGGGGGAGCATGTCGCAGAGGCTGTTCAAAACAGAGGGAAAAGAAAAAGAGGACAAACCAGAGAGAGAGTTCAGACTCCATCCTGCAAAGGCCTATTAACTTCCTAGTGACCTAGTTCTTCCAGCCATGTCTCATATCCAAAAGATTCAAAAGTCTCCAAAAATACTACCAGCATCTGGAAGTAAATGTTCAAAACACAAGTCTTCCAATAACAACAAATATATTTTTAAAAATACATTCAACGATTGTGCTTCTTTCTTATGCACTTGAAGACCAAATAATGATTTATCATTTAACTATAAGAAAAATAATTTGAGTCTAGTTGAGAACATGATAAAGTAAGTTGTTTCAGAACTTTAGACATAACAAAATATTATAATTACTTACTATAACTAGGCGTCATTTTACAGTAAAGAAGGAAATTCCATAAATGACTTATTAAAATTGTCATGCTGTGCAGACTAGTTTTTGTGTTAACTTGATGTAACCTGGTGCCATTTTGAAAGAGAAAATTTCATTTGAGGAGGTGCCCCACAGATAGGCCTGTAGCATATTTTAAATTTTTATTTATTTATTTATTAAGTCATTCATTCTTGATTAATGAATTAGATAAGAAGTCCCAGCTCACTGTAGGTGATATTACCTATGAGCTGATAGTCCTAGAGCTATACGAGCACAGTCTGAGTAAGCCTTGAAGAGATTTCCAATAAATAGCTTCCATCCATGGCTCCTGTTTCAGGCTTTACCTACAGCTTCATTCCTCTGTTTTTGTCCTAAATTCTCTAGATGGTGATATACTATCTAGAGATAAATTAAGTAAGCCATTTCCTCTCGAAATTGCTTTTAGCCATGATGTTTTATCACAGGAATAGAAACTCTAACTAGGACAATGGCCTATCAAATCCAATATACAGAAGAGTACTGAACTTAATTAATGACCACCATGAGTTCCATTTGAATATCATTCAAAGATGTGGGTGTTGTAATTAACAGGACACATGCAGTTTCCTGAGCGATAGCCAAAGAGGAAATAAAATAGCAACACCAATTTGTTATTCCTTCTTCCAATGTCTTACTGCCTTTGTATGAGCTCCAGAAAAAGCTAGACATTTTTTTTTAAATGCCTACTATATCAAGAAGTATTATATATTATTGTAGATGCTTTTGAATGCTGTTATGACCTCACTCTTCCAATATTATTTAGAGTTGTACTTGGTTACTGTGATCTTGAGGAAATTTTTGTGCATTCCCATGTCCTCTGTCTTTAATGTGTCTATTTTGAATCAGTCAATTTCCATATAAACAAATAAAAGAATACACAGAGATACACTAATAAAATACTTGTAAGTCATGTTTCTTTACCCAACCCAACATTTTCCAAGATGTGATTGCAATGAACAATATATAGCTAACAATTATAATATTGTAAGTAGATGGAACAAATAATATCAGAACAAATGGATTTAATTAAAATAAGTATAGGAAGTGTGACTTTAATGGCAGGAGGCCAAGAGAAGTTCACATTCAGAAATAATGTACACAAATCATTTCAAGGAAAGAATTTTCTATTCTCAGTTGCCTCATTTCTAAAACGATCTGGTGCTTCCAGTGTTTCCTTTGTGTCCCAGGATATTGACTAAGGAATCTGAAAACAGGGAAAATCGTTCTCAGATGGCCACTGAGACCTGTAAAGAAGTTATCACTTATGTGGAGTGGATCATGGAACTGTTAATGCTGAGTGTTTTTCAGAAGCGTAAGTTTTGCTCTTCCAAAAGCAACCAGTGCAGACTCCCCTTAAACAAATTTTAGAGTGTAGATTAAATGAACAAGGAAGTATTAGTTGATCAAGCAGGTGGAAATATTTCCTAGCGCACTTAAAGAATTGTTCTTATGGGTTCTGATGGTGATGGCAGATTTTCTAATGACATCAACAGCTTAAAATAGCAAAAGATGATCATTTCTCATGAAAAGAGGAACCCACACCTTCCTCTTATTCTAGAACACAGTTTTATGACTATAATAATATTCATAACAATAAGTTGATTTTATTTGATTTCAAAGTTCTTCCATGAAATGCTTCCCAACACCCTAAATAGATTAAATTCCTCTGTGAAAAAAGCAATGGGAAATGATCTTTGGGAACAAAATCTTCCCAGATTTTAGTATGCTCCTGGTTTCTGAAAATTTACTTTGAAAAGAAATGAAACACTTTTCTATAATGGGAAAAATGAATGAAACAGATTATGAGCACAGTCTAAAAATGATCCCCAGTACTTGAAAGAATTAGCTAAGTTTTACTGCTTTTAATTAACAGAAATAAGGAAAGTTTTCTTCCCTCTTTGGACAAGTAAAATATTCTTCAGAGCAACAGACAGTAACTCAGAATCACGGGAAGATAGTGTTACAACTTAAACCCAATTGAAATTTGGTATTGCTTATTTTTTCAGATATTGAAATTTCCTTCATCTCAATGATGTGGGGAAGCATTTGTGCTATATATTACTCAAACTTCAGAAGGACAGCGCAGTAAATTCTGGTCTGGACTGTTCTTTTTAAAGAGAACTTTCAGTGACTGATAATTATCAGCATTTGTTCCATGTGTAAGTTTCTTTGCCTTCTTGGTTGAATTTTGATAGAATAAATGGTTTAGACCTTTATACATCTTTGTAAATTTTATAACTTTTTGATTTGTAAATATTCAAAGTAGTCTTTCAATATTCTATAGATTTCACAGTCCTTTGTTGTAACAACGCCATTTTCATTTATATTTTGGGTTATTTGGATCTGTCTCTCCCCCACCTCTCTTTCTCACCCTCTCTCTCACACACAAGATAAAGCTTAGTTTATTTGTATTTATTTTCAATTTACTTCTTTCCTTTTTAGGTTTTTTTAAGACAAGATTTCCCTGTAGCTTTGGAGCCTGTCCTGGAACTGGCTCCTGTAGACCAGGCTGGCCTCAAATTCCCAGAGATCTGCCTGCCTGTGCCTCGCAGGTGCCAGAATTAAAGGCATGCACCACCACCACCCAGCTAAGACAACTATCTTTCATTGATCTAAGCATTGGTCATTTAGTCTACTTTTAATTAACTTCTTCCATAATTCTTTGCTATATTTCTTGCTTTCTGTTGCATTAGACTTTAAATCTGGCTTTTGTCTGTTGACTTTATTAACAATAATGTAATAATTTTTAGGGGAGCTTTGTGGGCTATAGAGAGAATATGTCTTCTGCATTTATTGATTATTCTTTGTCTATCTTTTGAGTACAATGATCTTTGGTAAATCATATATTACTTTGTGTTAATATTTATTTTAGAAAACCTACATACATGTATATACACATATGCAGATACACACATATATGTGTGTATATATGTTCATGAATTTATATATGTAGCCTTTCATGGCTCTCAGTGTTCATTTTTCTTTTAATCAGGGGAGAGCACAAACGCAGTCCCCTACTACCACAAATTATGCAGTCTAGATTCCCACATCTGGGAAAATCACAGGGGTCAGCACATCCCGAGGACAATGGCTAAGCCTTGCCCTGGGAAAACCACCTTCTTGATCATGGTATCTACCCTGCCAGGTAAGTATTCTCAGTGTTTATTTTATTAAGTAATACACTAATACTAGTGTTCACATACTTATAATTACTAAATCTTCATAATGAATTGTTCCCTTTGTTAATATGAAATGTCTTTTATTGAATAAGACTACTAATGGTTTAAATCTTTGCTGTCAGATAATAGAATAGCTATGCTGAATTATTTTAACTTCTATTTTCTTGGTAAACGGACTTAAGCCATCAGCTATCAGTTTGTGGTTTTCTTTGCTATTGTGATTTGTTTCATGTAAACAATTAAGTTGAATCTGCTAAATTTTTAAAGGAAGTTTGTGTATTTTAAACGATGAACTGAGGTCAATGTGTTTGAAGCTGTTATTGAAGGGGATTCCTATGAGCATCTTTCGGCTTTTTCCTAAGGAGTGAGACTATTAATTATTTTCTTTATTCTCTACATGTTTTTTCTGTTACTACACTAGAATTCCCTCTCAGTTCTATATTGTTTGTCTGCCACTTTCATATAATTTATTCTCCTCTGTGCTTTCAGAATTGGAATTGATTTTTCTTCTGTATGCAGTATTTTTTCTACAATGGTGACAAAGATGTTTTGGTTTTCTATTGTCCAGAAATGTTCTTATTTATACACCACTTTTGAGAGAAAACTATATTTTGTTTACCAATCTTAGTTGGCAATTACTTTTGTTAAGGAATTGAAACATATAATTTATTCTTTTTGTGGGGGGGCTTCGAAACAGGGTTTCTCTGTGGCTTTGGAGTCTGCGCTGGAACTAGCTCTTGTAGATCAGGCTGGTCTCAAACTCACAGAGATCTGCCTGCCTCTGCCTCCCGAGTGCTGGGATTAAAGGCGTGCGCTACTCCCGCCCAGCCATATAATTTATTCTTTCTAGACTTTTAGGTTATTGATTATGTTACCTCAATATATTTTCCTTGTAGATAAATTGGCTTTTTTCTTTTCTTTCTTTTTAATTTTTAAAGTTATTTTCTTTGCTTTGCTTATAATTTTTCTCTCTCATACATGCTATTTCTTATGGGCTCATATATGTATGAATGCACATGTTTAAATATTTTTGCATTCATGTAGGTGTGAATTAAGGTAAAATCAAATGTCAACACTGAATATCTTCCTCAGTTGCTCTTCTACCGTTTTGCTTTGATTCTAGACAACTCAGTGAACCTCACGCCCACCAGCCTGCCTCATCAGTAAGTCCCAGTTATTTTTCTGTTTCTGTTTACTTAGCACTCAAATTTTAAATTTACACAAGAATACCATTGTCTCAAACTTGTTCCATATATCAAAATTTTATTTTTCCTAAGTTTTGTAGGTTGGTAATGTTTTTCTACCATATTTTATTTGAAAAATACACATTTTTTTTTCAAAATTTCATTTGGTTCTTATTCCGAGTTTCAAATTCCTTAGTGAGTTTTTTCCTAAGCTTTTTAATTTCTCTTCTAAATTATTGAATATCTTATCTACTTTGCTAACTTTCTTGTTTTGTTCATGAATTTTCTTCCTTACTCATTTTTTTAATAATTTTCTTGTCTTGTCCATGAGTTTATTTCATTGCTTCATTTATCAGTTTATTGTGTCCTCCATGTGGACATTGATCCTTTTTCAATGTCAGTATCACATTTCAGATATTTTATTATATATAGTTTCCTTTTTTAAAGAACTACAAGCTTGTGGGAGTATAATCAGGGTATCTTACATTTTGTTTCTTTATTGTTTCTTATGCATCTACTAACTAAAATATTTCTAGAATTTATTTGTCATATTACATATTCCAAAGTTTTGTTTGTATATATATATATATACATATATATATATATATATATATATATATATACTTCCTAGTAAGATGATTTCACTTGGACTTATATTTTCCACTACTATTTATAGAAAAAAATTGACTAGAATAACATGCACATTTGTTTAATATCAGATTTGGTGCTAGCCAACAACAGATGCCATGTGTGTACTTCCTTTGTAAACATAATAAAGTGTGGTGACGGCAATACCTATGGCAATGAGTGTCAAGCATAGTTTGAAGTTGTTTCTCTTTTGTTTGTTTGTTTGTTCTTTGTTTTAGAGTTAGGGATGTCAATGGGTAACTCAAGTAAATAGTGTGGTCTGAAAATATAAAGAAATAAGGTAGTAAACCCTGAATAAACAGAAAGTATAATTGCTAGAGTTAGGAAAAATACCAAAGGGGAAAAAGTATAAAATGGGTGCAGAAAAGCAAAGATAATCATAAATGCCTATTCTGGAAGGATACAGACTCCAACAAAGCATCTCGACAATTTAAGTGTGAAGGCATAATAAAAATAAAAAAAGAAATGAAAAATAAGACAGTATAGATTGTACCAGTAAGAATTTCTTCCTGTCTATGTGAAGTGTAGCCTCACCCTCTAGCCTGTCCTCTGTAGTAGACTCTCCAGATGAGCAGAGTGCTCCAAGGCCTAGTAACTGTATCTTCCTCTGAAATTTGTATGACCTTTTGCCTTCTCCGTGAGCGTCAAAGGATGAAATTCCCTATGGGTCAGTTAAGGTTTGCTCTTCATTATTTTGGTGATCTTTCTCTTTTTCTGGCCTTTTAGTAACTGAGGCTATGAGGGAATATGAAGCGCTACCAGCTCCTGCTTAGCTTTATGACCAGGCAGTGACTTCCTAGTCCTGTCTATTATCAAGACTACACCAAGATTCCCAGAAGCACTTCACACTTTCCTGTGATTTGGGCAGCCCTGGTAGTGTAAGGATAAATCCTTCTTAGACTATTAATTCTGAGACATCCATTGGGGATTGTCAGCCTCAGGCTCATGCATCTTTCTTCCAGCCCTCTCCTCAGTCTGCAGTACCCCCACATCTTATTTATCATGGGGCATCCTTCTCCTACTTGTATATTTATCACCTGGCCAGTCGTGCTTTACTTCTCTGTTTCCAGTGTCTATATTCAGGAGGAAAGATCATGGCTATGGCAGCTACTGATGATACCAGCCTAACATGGCAATCAGATGCAACTGTGTGCTAGGTGGCAGGACCTTTCAGGAGCTTCATGGTGAAGGTATTGCACAGACTTATTTTCTTTTTTTTCTCTTTTTTAAGTTTATTTATTATATATTATATATATGTATTTATTATATATATGGATATATATATATATACATGTCATAAGAAGGTACCAGATCTCATTATAGATGGATATGAGCCACCATGTGGTTGCTGGGAATTGAACTCAGGTCCTCTGGAAGAGCGGCCAGTACTCTTAACCTCTGAGCCATCTCTCCAGCCCCAGACTTATTTTCTTACTCTTTTACTAGCTTTCTTAAGAAGGGAGTTTACTACCCTTATTTTTAGCTTTGCCTGATTTGCACAGAGTGATTTCTTAATCTGTCCAAATACTTTAAAATCAAAGGACCTTGACCTAGATGAAGGCCCTGCTAATATGCTGTTCACTTTTATGAATCTCTGAATTGGATATTATTTCCAAACAATGCTATCAAAAATCTCTAGACACTTTAACCACAAAGACTCTCAATCCTTTGACCCCAAGGATAACAAACACTTTTGTTCTCTCAATTTTCCTAAAATCATCCAATTATCTTCACAGCAGGAAGGGCAGTGGCCAGGGCTGTTTCCTCCAGGGGAAACCCCACCCCAACTGCTAGGATGTAGTCAGTCATTTGAGTGACTAATACTCCCTTTGCTGCTGACAAGGAAATCCAGTCATTTTTAAAATATTTTAAACAATTTGTTTGTTCGGATTGAGATTATACCATGTGGGGAAAAGCAACTCAATAGTTTAAATATTTAAATAAAGGCATTTTCTAATCATTTATGGACAAATATTTGGTTATAGATAACCTAATTTATATCACACTTTGTATCTCATCTAAAACATCTGTGCTTGAAACATTGTTACAGGAGAAGAATAGACTTTTTTATTTTATTTCTTTTATTGTTAAAAAAAATTACATTTACTCCCATTGTTCCAGGCCCTCTCGCTCCCCCACTACCCCACCACCCTCCCCCTGCTTCCTTAAGATGGGGCAGGATACCCGGCCCTATGGGAAGCCCAAGGCCCTCCCCCCTCCATCTCAGTCTAAGAAGATGTGCATCCATATGG
>JAQHUG010000372.1:63178-100085 GCA_028555095.1 Dicrostonyx torquatus | reverse complement strand
TGGAATTCTGGAATAGGGAAGGCTCAGAGAGCTGCCGCCATGAAGCCGCCAGGGTCAGACATGCTGAATGATTCCCGGTAAGACCACTACCTCGTGGTGACACACAGACTATTAGAAATGGGCTGAATCAGATGTAAGAGTTAGCCAACAAGAGGCTAGTGATAATGGGCCAGGCAGTAACTTAATTAATACAATTTTCATGTGGTTATTTCGGGTATAAGCTAGCTGTGCAGTCGCGGTCGGGAGCCAGGCACTGGGAACAAACAGCCACACTCCTCTCAGGTACTGAGAACACAACCTACCTCCTCATTACTATAAATTTCTAGCAATAGCATTTAGACAACATAAGGAGACTGAGGGCATTTGAATTGGAAAGGAAGTAGTCAAATATTTGTTATTTGCAGATGATAGGATAGTGTAGAGAAGTGATCCCAAAAATCTACCAAAGAACTCCTACAGCTGATAACCACCTTCAGGAATGTGGCAGGATACAATATCAACTCAGAATAATCAGTAGCCCTCCTATACTCAAAGAAAAATGAAGCAGAGAAGGAAATCATAGAAACATCACCTTTCACGATAGCCACAAATAGCATAAAGTATCTTGGGGTAACACTAACCCAGGGAGTAAAAGATCTATTTAAAAAGAAATTTAAATCTTTGAAGAAAGAAATTGAAGAGTATATCAGAAAATAGAAGGATCTCCCATGCTCTTGGTTTGGTAGGATACACTTAGTAAAAATGGCAATTCTACTAAAGGCCATCAATCTATAGATTCAATGCAATCCCCATCAAAATCCCAACAAAATTCTTCATAGAACTTGAGAGAAAAATAACTAACTTTATTTGGAAAAACAAAAAGCTCAGGATAGCCAAAACAATCCTATTTAATAAAGGAACTTCCGGAGAAATTACCATTCCTGACTTGAAACTCTATTACAGAGCTACAGTAATGAAAACAGCTTGTTATTGGCATAAAAACAGAGACGTTGACCAAGGGAATTGAATTGGAGACCTAGATATTAATCCACACCTATGAGCACCTGATATTTGACAAAGGAGCTAAAATTATACAATGGAAGAATGAAAGCATCTTTTAAAAAATAGTGCTTGCATAACTGGATCTCAAGCTGTAGAAGAATGAAAATAGATCCACATCTATTTCCATGCACAAAACTCAAGTCCAAATGGATTAAAAACCTCAATATAAGTCTGTCCACACTAAACCTGATAGGAAAGAAAGTGGGAAGTACCCTGCAATACAGGGGCACAGGAGACCACTTCCTACATATAACCTCAGTAGCACAGACAATAAGAGCAACAATGAGTAAATGGGACCTCCTAAAACTGAGAAGCTTCTGTAAAGCAAAAGACACAGTCATTAAGACAAAAAGGCATCCTACTGAATGGGAGAAGATCTTCACCAATCCCACATCAGACAAAGGCCTAATTGTTGTAATAGGTGCAGGTTGTGTTCCCAGCACCTGAGAGGAGCATTGCCGTTTGTTACCAGTGTGTGGTTCCTGGCTGCAGCCACACAGCTAGCTTATACCTGAAATGATTACACACAAGCTGTATTCATTTAAACTCTGCCTAGCCCACTATCACTAGCCTCTTCTTGGCTAACTTTCACATCTTAAACTAAGGGAATATACCCATGAGATGCCCAATCATACTACAAAAGCATTTGTTCAACTATGTTCATAGCAGCACTATTTGTAATAGCCAGAACCTGGAAACAACCTAGGTGCCTCTCAATGGAAGAATGGATAAAGAGTGGCACATATATACACATTAGAGATCTACTCAGTGATAAAAAAACAATGACATCTTAAAGTTTGCATGCAAATGGATGGAAATAGAAAACACTATCCTGAGTGAGATAACCCAGACCCAAACACATGAATATGGCATATACTCACTCATTAGTGGACTTTAGCCATAGACAAAGGACATTGAGTCTATAGTTCACAAGCCTAGAGAAGTCAAATAATGAGGTGAACGCAAAGAAAAACATTTATAGATCCTCCTGCAAATTGGAAGCAGCGAAGATCACTGGGCAAAAGTTGAGAGCATGGAAGTGGGGGTGGGGCAGGGGTAGAGGTGGGGGTAAGGAAGAGGGGGAGAGAGAAGGGAAAAGGGTAGGATTGGGGGGAGCTTGGGGGAGTGGGATGGTTGGGATGGAGGAAGGGTGGATATGGGAGCAGGGACGAAGATTTCTTAATTAAGGGAGCCATTTTAGGATAGGCAAGAGACTTGGCTCTAGACATGTTCCCAGGTATTTAAGGGGATGTCTCCAGCTGGGTCCTTGGGCAGCAGAGGAGTGGGTGCCTTAACTGGCCTTGTCCCATAACCACACTGATGAATACCTCAAATATTACCATAGAATCTTCGTTCCATGATGGATGGAGATAGAGACAGAAACCCACATCAGAGCACTGGACTGAGCTCCCAAGGTCCAGTTGAAGAGCAGAAGGAGGGAGAAGATGAGCAAGGAAGTCAGGACCGCAAGGGGATAGCCTACCCAATGAGACAGTGTGTCTGATCTAATGGAAGCTCACCAAGGCCAGCTGGACTGGGACTGAACAAGCATGTGATCAAACCGGATTCTCTGAATGTGGCTGACAATGGGGGCTGACTGAGAAGCCAATGATAATGGCACTGGGATTTGATTCTACTGCACATACTGGCGTTATGATATACTAGTCTGTTTGGATGCACACCTGCCTAGGCCTGGATGGAGGTGGGAGGGCCTTGGATTTCCCTACCCTCTCTTAAAACTGGAGGAGGTGGGGGGAGGGTGAGTAGGGGATTGGCAGGAAAATGGGAGGAGGGGAAGAGGTGGAAATTTTGAATGGTATTATGTATAAAGCAAAAAAAATGAACTGTTTGAATTAAAAAATAAATAAAATAAATAAAAATGAAATGCCAGTACAAGTTATCCTCAGAAAAAAATATTTAAAATATATCTATATCATTCAAAATATATTATAGGAATATGTGTCCAAAACTACCAAAAAATGCCATAAAGCAAACAAACTTGGTAAGGTATGGTCATTGACTTTGCTTGGGTAGTTTTAACTATAGAAGTAGTTAGGGCTGTGCATCAATAAATCTACTAAATACCATAAAATTATATAACTGTGGTGATTGGGAGAGTCTATTAGAGTTGGAACTTTTTCTCTGCCCAACCCCAATTTCATACATTAAAGTCTCAATTTTCAAAGAGCTTGCTTTTTGAATATAGCCATTAGAAAGGGAATTAGTATTGCACAGGTTCTTAATAGTGATGGTATATCCCAATGTAACTGAAAGCGTATTTCTTAAAAATAATGTCAGAGAAGTATAGAACCAGAAGTACAAAGAAGTGTATGATAAAACAAGAAGGCAGTTACTTATGGTTATTAAGAACATTCCAGGAGAAATTATGCCTGGAACAACTTTTTCATCAATATTCATCCATCAAAATTAAAATAAAGTTAATTTATGTTGTTCAAACCACTCAACCTCTTATATATTGTTGTGACATCTTTCCAACATTAATACAATGGCGAGACAAGATGTACTTTCAATAAGAAAGGCTTCTAAGGATCATGACTGGGTTTGTGGTAAACAGTAAAACACAAGGAGGTTCTTTCAGAGCAAAATATGTACATATTGAAGAGTCAGAAGTCAAGGGCCCTCATACAAATAAATATTTCTAAATGCAAGGCCAGGTACAGAGAAAGTGTGTTTTGAGGGGAAAGAAATTTCTCCCTTTCTCCTGTGGTCAACAGCAGAAGCTAAACATAAAAGAGAAACCCTTAAGGTGAACACACAGCAAAGACTCAGCCCTGGGAAAGGAATTAGCAAACACATTGTTTGTGTAAAGACTTCATTCACAAAACATTTTTTCTGCTGTACAAATTTTATACACCATATAAAATTCTTATGAATGCACTAAGCATCAGAAATTACTTAACTATAAATTCCTCCTATTCATATACCAAAGAATTCCCACTAAAGAAATGCTTTACCTGTTCAAGATTTCTTCAGTTAATGACACAATACAATGGTTCATGCTAGAGAAAGACTTTTAATGCTGGAGATAGGAGAAAGTATTCATCTATCCTGTCATATCCACTGAGCCTAAAGTATTCACACTAAGGAATTCAGGAAGGATTTTTATGTGAATCTCCAGCCTTCTTAAACAACAAAATGCTTACAATGGCAAAATATGAGTAAATATGGAGAACTCTCTGGCCATACCCAATTGCATCCTCCCCTAGAGTTCATAACAGACAGGTCCATGAATAAGACAAATATTGCTAATGATAGGTTAAAAGTACACAATTTGATTCCATAATATAAATTACATCAGCATTGTACAGGAAATATTTCAAACAACATGTCTGCTTTGATTAGATAGCAGAAAATTCATAATCATGCTACTGTGTAAGACTGGCAGGTAAGGAGAAAACCATCATTCTAAGTAACATTATATGGCACTAGAACATCCACACTTGAGAATGATGTTCAGAGTATCTGGGGGCAAACACCACTTGAATGACATCAGAGAGGGAGGTCCTACAAATGTGTTGAGGATCGGCCTCGACAAAAATACTTCTTACCAAGGTAGGGGCATGTGAATTGAATAAAATATAAGTAAAGAATATAAAGATGCATAAAAAAATAAGACAGAAGCATAGAAAGTATTGGGAGGACATTCCAATGACTAAAGGCCTGAAATTCACCTGTGTTTATTTTTGTATAGATTTTATACCCAAAATAAAGATAGAGAGAAGGTAACAAAAGACTTTATTAACATGACACAAAATAGGCTAATAGGGTAAACAGTGTTTCAGTCAGTTTTTCACTTACTTTATTAATGAAAATAGATTTTTTCACATTATATATTCTGACAATTGTTTCATTTGCCCCAACTCATATCCTCCCTAATTCCATATTCACTGAAATAATACCTGTTCTTTCTTTCTCTCATGAGAAAATAAGCATTAATTAAAAAAAAACAGAAAAGTACAAAAACCAATAGATAAACAAAAAAACCAAACAGACACACATTTGCTCACATAGAAGTCACACAAAAATATAAAATGGAAAGTCATAGTATATAAGAAATATAAGGTATAAGAGAGAGATGGGGGCAGGATTCTGTCTCAGCCATTCTTCACCAATCATATGTCATTTCAGCTAGTTCTTGGTTCCCTTAGCAAAGGAACAAAACACCCATCCAACTAAGGCAAACACAGGAATCAACAGCTAGAATTATAATCACCCAAAGTCTTGATGCCTAAATCCCAATATAAGAATACAATCATGCCAATACCAAGCTGTTTTCAATACTGTAGCTTTGTAATAGAGTTTGAAGTCAGGGAAGTAATGCCTCCCAAAGTTCCTTTATTGTATAGGATTGTTTTGGCTATCCTGGGCTTTTTGTTTTTCCATATAAAGTTAGTTATTGTTCTCTCAATATCCATGAAGAATTTTGTTGGGATATTGATGGGGATTACATTGAATCTATAGATTGCATTTGGTAGAGTTGCCATTTTTACTATATAGATCCTATCAATCCAGGAACATGGGAGGTCCTTCCATTTTCTGGTATCCTCTTTGATTTCTTTCTTCAAGGAATTAAAGTTCTTGTCAAATAGTTCTTTTACTTCCTTGGTTAATGTTACCCCAAGGTACTTTTTGCTATTTGGGGCTATTGTGGAAGGTGATGTTTCTCTGATTTCCTAGGTACTTGGGTAACAGAGGAGAGGGTGCCTGAACTGGCCTTGTCCCGTAGTTACATTGATGAATATCTTGATCATCACCATAGAAATTTTGCCCAATGGATGGAAATAGAGCCAGAGACCCACATTCACATCAGAGTAAGGGATGGAGCTCCCAAGGTCCGTTTGAAGAACAGAAGGAGGGAGAAGAAGAGCAAGGTAGTCAGGACTGTGAGGGACTGGCCCACCAACAGAGACCTTGTGCTTGATCTATTGGGAGCTCATGAAATCCAGCTAGAGCAGAACTGAATGAGCCTATGACCAAACCGGACTCTCTGAATGTGGCTGCCAATGGGGACTGACGGAGAAGCCAATGATAATGGCACTGGGACCTATCTCTTCTGCATGTATTGGCTTTTTGGGAACCTATTCTATATGGATGCACACCTTCTTAGGCCGGGATGGAAGGGGGAGGGCCTTGGGCTTTCCACAGGGCAGGGTATCCTGCCCCATCTTAAGGAAGCAGGGGGAGGGAGGTGGCATAGTGGGGGAGCCGGAGGGCCTGACTAGGAGAAGAAGTGTAAACTTTTCTTTTAACAATAAAGAAAAGAAAAGAAAAAAGAATACAATCAACAACAGAAAGGGCTGTATGTTACCACCAAAATCCTATGACAGCAAGACCTGACTATGTACATTCCAATGCAGCTAAAGCACTAGAAAATGACCTTAAGAACTTTATGAAGATGACGTTAAAAAGAAAATGAAATTATCAATTAAATAAATAGAGGAAAAGGCACCAAAAATAGGAGAAAACCAATAAATCTCTTAAATAATGTCAAGAAAACCAAGAAAAAGCAAGAGTTTGACAGAAACAAATAAAACTGCACAAAACTGAAAATGGGAATAGAAGCAATAAAGCAAAAAAACTGAGGAAATTCTGGAAATGGAAAGCCTGGGTAAATGAACAAGAACTACAGATGCAAACAAAACCAACACAATACAAGAAGTAGAAGAAAGACCCCCAAGCATTGAAGATCATGTAGTGAATTTAGATTCAGCATCCAAAGAAAATGTTAAATATAAAAGTTTCATAACACAAAACATCCAGAAATCTGGGACACCATTAAGAAAGCAAGCGAAGGCAAATAATGATATAAGAAGGAGGAATCCTAGCTCAAAGATACAGAAAACATACTCAACAAGAGCATAGAAGAAAAATTTCCAACTTAAAGAAGGACATGCTTATGAAGGGCTAAGATTATAGAACACCAAATATGCTGGACCTAAAAGAAAAGTCCTGTGGCCACAAAATAATCAAAACACCAAAGACACAGAATAAAAAAAGAATATTAAGAACTGCATAGAACAGATGCCAGGTAATGTATAAATCAGACTTATTAGAATTAAGTCCAACTTCTCAATGAAAACAAAAAATGCCAAAAGGTCCTGGAAAGATGTGCTGTAGACAGTAAGTTACCATAGCCCAGACTGCTATGCCCAGCAAACTTTCAATCACCATAGATAGAGAAAACAAGATATCCCAAGTCAAAACCAAATTTAAACAATACCTATCCAAAAAATACAGGCAACTTCAACCCAAGGAAGCTAGCTGCACCCATGAAAACACAGGCAATAGATAATTCCACACCAGCAAAACCCAAAGAGGCAAGCATATATACAACGACCACCACCACAACCAATGAGAACAACAAAATAACAGGAATTAACAATTGTTGGTCATTAATATCTCTCAATATCAATGGACTCAATTCACCACAGGCTAACAGAGAAGTTATAAAAACAGGATATATCCTTCTACTCCATATAAGCAGCACACCTCAATATCAAAGACAGACATTGCTTCAGAGTAAAGGATTGGATGAAGATTTTCCAATCAAGTGAATCTAAGACACAAGCTGGTATAGTTATCTTAATATCTAATAAAATGGAATAAAATCAAAATTAAGCAAAAGAAATGAAGAATATTGCATATTCATCAAAGGACAAATCCACCAAGATGATATCTCAGTTTTGTATATCTATTTTCATATACAAGGGCACCAATATTTGTAAAAGAAATATTACTAAAGCTTAAATCACATATGAATAGTAGAAGACTTCAACACCTTGCTGTAACTAATGGACAGTCACTCAAACATTATCTAAACAGGGAAATAAGGGAACTACCAAATATTATGAATAAAGTTGTCCCAGCAGATTTATATAGATCATTTCACCCAAACACAAAAGAATGCATCTTCTTCTCAGCACCTCATGTAACTTTCTCTAAATTTGACCATATAATCAGCCATAAAGCAAATTATAAAAGATACTAGAACAATAAAACAATAGAGAAAATGAAGAGGGTACAAATTAGAAAAGAAAAAGTAAAAGCATCATTATTTACAAATGACATGATAGAATACATAAGTGACTCCAAAAATTCTAGCAGGAAACTCCTACATCTAATAAACACTGTTAGTTGAGTGGCAGAATGGATAAATGGATACAAGATTAACTCAAAAATTTTGTAGTCCTCTTATGTACAAATGATAAAAGGGCTTAAAAAGAAATCAGGGAAACAACACCCTGGTGTGGGAGAATTGTCTGTATTATGTCAGTCATGTTTTAAATAAATGCTGATTGGCCAGGCAGGAAGTATAGGTGGGAAAAACCAGACAGGAAGTAGAGGTGGCACAAGGAGAATTCGAGGAAGCAGATCACCAAGGAAGCAACATGTAAGCTGCCCGGCTGAGAAAAGGTAATGGCCATGTGGCTGACAAGATTAAAACAATTCGTTAATGTAAGTTATGGGAGCTGGGTGCCGGGAATACAACCCACACCTCTCCCCCCTTTATACAATAACACTCTTTACAACAGCTGCAAACAATACAAAATATTGTGGGGTAACTCTAACCAATCATGTGAAAGATCTGTTGACAAGAACTTCAAGGTTTTGAAGAAAAAAACTGTAGAAGATACCAGAAGATGGAAGGATCTCGCATGCTCATGGATGTCGTGCTATAGGGTTAGCATAGTAAAAATGGCCATCTTACCAAAACCAATCTACAGATTTGATAAAATCCCCATCAAATTTCCAACATAATTCTTTACAGCCATGTGAAAATAATACTCAATATTATAAGAAAAAACCCCAGTATATACTGTATCCACAATTTTGCACAACAACAACCACAAACTGCAGCAGTTATTACCATTCCTGATGGCAAACTTGACATAACAGCTATAATAAAGAAGCCACATGGTATTAGTATAAAAACAGACACATTGAATGATGAAATCTTATTGAAGATCCAGATATAAATCAACATACCTATGGACACTTGATTTTTGACAAAGAAGCCAAAACTATACAATGGAGAACAAAAAGTATCTTCAGAAAATGATGCTGGCATAATTGGATGCTGGCATACTGTAAAATACAAATAGATCCATATCTATGACTTTTCACAAAACTTAGGTCCCAGTGGATCAATATATCAACATAGATATGCTTACACTCAATGTGATAAAAGAGGAAATGGAAAATAGCCTTGAAATATTCTCATAGGAGATAACTTCCTGAAAAGAATACCAGTAGCACAGACACTAAGATTGGCAATTAATAGATGCCACCTCCTGAGACTGAAAAGCTTCTGTAAGGAAAAGGATATTGTCAAAACGACAAAACAGTAGACTAAAGAACGGGAAAAGATATTCACCAAAGCTGCATCTGACTGAAGATTGATGCCAAAAATATATAAAGAACTCAAGAAACTAGAAAACAAAATACCAAATAATTCAATTAAAAATGGAGTACTGTTTTAAAGAGTATTCTCAACAGGAGAATCTCAAGTGGCCAAGATACACTTAATAGTTATTCAGCATCCTTAGACACCAGGGAAATGCAAATCAAAATAACTCTAAGATACCATCTTACACCTGTCAGAATGTGTAAGTTAAGAACAACGAGAGCTTATGTTCGAGAGACTGTGGTGTAAAAGGAACACTATACCACTACTTGTGAGGGTGCAACATGTAAAGCTACTTTGGAAAAAAATATGTCAATTTCTCCGAAAATTAGAAATCAATCTACCTCCACACCCAGCTATACCAATCTTGGACATATACCCAAAGGATGTTCAACCATAACACAAGGACACATGTTCAACTATGCTGAATATTTGCAATATTCAGAAACTAGAAATAACATAGATGCCCCTCAACCTAAGGATGGATTTAAAAAAAAATGTAGCAGGAGGAGGAGGGGGCTGTGTTCCTGGCTCCCAGCTCCCAACCGTGGGCCTGCTTTTGGTCCTGGCTAACTTATACCCGAGATAACCACACAAAAATTATATTAATTTAATTACTGCCTGGCCCATTATCACTAGCCTCTTGTTGGCTAACTCTTACATCTGATTCAACCCATTTCTAATAGTCTGTGTGTCACCACGAGGTAGTGGTCTTACCGGGAATCATTCAGCATGTCTGACCCTGGCGGCTTCATGGTGGCAGCTCTCTGAGCCTTCCCTATTCTAGAATTCCATTTTGTCCTCCTTGCCTATCTAAGATTTTTGCCCTATCAAAAGGCTAAGGCAGTTTCTTTATTAACCAATGAAAGCACAGAAATACAGAAGGACCCTCCTACACCATATTCCCTTTTTCTGTTTAAACAAAAATGAAAGGCTTTCATTTTAACATAGTAAAATTACATACAGCAAAATAGTTGTCAAGCAAGAATTACAGTTCCAATATTTATATCTATTTTATCTTTTATCATAACTAAGGAAAACTATAGCTATAACTATCCATTCTTCAACTCCTTCAAAGACTCCAGAAGGATATAATATTACCTAAGTAAACAAGAAGTAAGCAACTTCCAAACTCTAGAAATGACAGAGGCATTTCAGTGCCTGGACAGTCACCCAAAGTTCCTCTGTACCATTGGGGCATCCATCTTCAGCCTACAGGCCCATAGCATTCTGTGGACATTTCAATGAAGCAGGAAAATTTAAAGACGGTTCATTCACTTTCTTTTGTGTCCTGCAGAATGTCTCACAGACTCTTTTATGAATCAGGAACCCTGAAGGATCATCTCACCTTTAGGCAAGTTCAGCAGTCCTCTCTCTGAGGGTTCTTTGTAGACAGTTAAGCAGTCCAGGCAAGAGCAGTTTCTTGCCCAAATGGATAGTAAACTCCATAAGGAGCCTCTTCAATGCCCATCTTCTTCAGGAAGTAGCTTGGTGCTGTCAGGAGCAGACATGTCTCATTGTCATGAAAAGCTCTAAGTTACTAAAACATTAAATGCCATGTTATGTGTCTTTCAAAGATATGAAGAATGCATATCTAAAATATATTTATGCACATCTAGAAAATCTAACTAATGACTACAAACTTGACTATTATCGATGATTATCCATTAACAATCTATACTTCCTAATCATACATTACATTTTTAAATGAGCTACACAATCACAATACCTTAATCAAGATCAGAAATACATATAACAAAATTAACCTTAAATTTATCTCAATAAATCATGATTTATACCAATGTAAATTATTCCTATCTATATCATCTCCCTCTTTTAAATATAGAAGAAAATTTATAAACAATATTTGGGAATACGGGTCCAGTTATTTCTCTCCAAACTGCTTCCTGCTGTATGGGGGCACTGTTTCCAGTTGGGTGAAGTAATTTTCTGAAGGTGTTCACAGTGACCTTTCAGGAGGGCATGGTCTATCATAACATATTGGTGTAGAAGGAATCCATAGGTTCTCATCCTCTACAAAAACAAAAGAAGAACTTCTTTTCGAAAGCATCATATCCTTAGACTTAAATTGTGATGCAATAATACCTTTATAATATCCATGCTGGTTTAGCTTGGCAGCCCATATAATGAGATGTCTCTTTGTACTTAACTCGTTTTCAGTCCAAAAATTCAAAGAAAACACAATAAAATACATAATCCAGACATTCTGTGAATTTTCCATTTTTATGTGGCTTATTTTTATTTCTTTTAATCTATAACTATCTATAGTCTGTCTCTTTAAAGACTTTACCCCCCACTTTTATGACTCTATATTTTTCTTTTTCTCTCCCAAGCGTACATATGTCTATCTAACATAATGACCAATTTAAAGGTCTTTTATGTCTGAATATGTCCTATTGTAAATCTGTAATTCTTTACTATCCAGGAGCAGTTCTTAAAATGCTAAGCAGTTCTTAAAAAGTTTAGCTTACACCATGTAGGGGGTAATTATGGTACCTCCTGTTTCCTGCCCAGTCTAAATCTTAACTGCCCTATTATTATGGTAATTATGATCCTGCCTGAGATTAGCAAAGTTCAGCATGGCAGAGCTGCTTCTGCCTCAGAGTCAGTTTTCCCTTTAAGGCAAGGCACACAGTGAGTCCAGTTGCCATCAAATAAACAGTAGCACTGTAGTCACAAATCCCATTGAAATGGTCTGTTTCCCGCAGGATAAAGAAGTCGCCCTTGTGGCACAGACTGTAAAATGGTATTTTAAAACTGCCAGTTTCCAGTAGACTTGATCCTGCTCCCTACCCAAGCAGGAAGAGCTGAACCCCAGGCATGGTCTCAGCTACTTTGATCCTGACCCCAAGTGGGCACCCAAACATCCGAGCCCACAAGTTCTCCATAGCCAGAATTTGTACCAGCTGCAGGGCCCAGGAAGCCTCGTTTCAAAATCACGCAGCTTTTTTGCTGCTGTTGTTGAACCAGGAAATCTCTCTGAGGTAGATTTAACAAACAGCAAAAAGCTGTGTTAAAGACTTTCCTTTTTAAGTTCTCTCAGATTGTTAAGTGGATTTAGCTGGGCACGTTGGCACCAAAATGGAGCAGGAGCAGCCTTCTTTTGGTCCTGGCTAATTTATACCTGAAATAACCACATGAAAATTATATTAATTTAATTACCGTCTGGCCCATTATCACTAGCCTCTTGTTGGCTAACTCTTACTTCTTTTTCAGCCCATGTCTAATATTCTGTATGTAACCACGAGGTAGTGGTCTTACCGGGAGTTATTCAGCATATCTGACCCTGGTGGATTCATGGCAGCAGCTCTCTGAGGCTTCTTTATCCCAGGATTCTGTTCTGTCCTCCCTGCCTATCTAAGATTTTTGCCCTAGCAAAAGGCCAAGGCAGTTTCTTTATTAACCAATAAAAGAAACCGAATACAGAAGGACCCTCCTACACCAAAAAAATGTGGTACATTTTTATGATAGAGTATTACTAAGCTGTTAAAGTAATGACATCAGAAAATTTGAAGGTGAATGAGTTGAGCTACTAAACATCATTCTGAGTGAAGTAACCCAGACCCAGAAAGACAAACATGGTATGCACTAACTCATATATTGATATTGCTATAAAGTAAAGGATAACCATTCTATAGTCTGCAGAGCCAGAGAGACTAAGTATCAAGAGGAACCAAGTGTGGACACCCAGAACTCCCTGGGAAGAGATGACTGGAAAGGGGGGTATTTGGGGGTCATGTAGAAACCTGATACAAAGTAAACTCCCACAAATCTTCAATGATGACCCAAACTAAGACTTCTAGCAGTGGATAGGTTGCCTGAACTGGCCATTTCCTGTAATCAAGTTGTTGACTACCCCAATTATTATCAGAAAGCCTTCATCCAGTAACTAATGAAAATAGATGCAGAGACCCACAGCCAGCTATCAGTGTGAACTCAGGGAATCCTGCTGAAGAGAGAAAGGAATGAGTGTAATAACAGAGAAATCAAGGACATTACAAGAAAACCCACAGAAACAACTAATCTGGTTCATGGGAACTCACAGAGATGGAATCAGGATAGACTTAGGCCCTCTACATATATGTGACAGTTGTGTATCTTGGTCTCTTTGTGGGACTGAACAATGGAACCATGGACTGTCCCATAAAATTTGACTGGCTCTTGGAACCTATTCTACATACTGAATGTCCAACCTAAATAAAAGGGGAGGTGCTAAATCTTACTGCAACTTGGCATGTCAGGCTTTGTGGATACTCATGGGAGGCCTTCCCCTTTCCAAAGAGAAACAAGGGAGAAGTGAATTTAGGTAGGGGGTCACAGAGAGAAAGTGGGAGAGCGAATAGGAAGAGAGAAGGGAGGGAAAACTGTATTCATGATGTGAAATAAATTAATTAATTAAATAAAAAACCAAACTAACAACAACAACAAAAGTTTACTCACAATCTGAAATAAGATGGAATTGCCTCCATATGTTATTTTTTGTCAGTATTTTGGAGTAATGAAAGGTACATGCACATACACCACTCTGAATTATTTCAACTTAATTGTCATTGCAATCTATAACTGGGACTGTCAGGCCTTCTTAATTAAACTTCTTTCTAAGGTTAATTCATAACAAGTGAGCAACTTTCAAAGCAAAGGCATTACATATTTTCAAAAAGCCAAGACTAAGCTTATGAGACAAAAAATTTTAAAAAAATTAATTAAAAAGCCCTCCAACACTACCATTGCATTCCTTTGGTGTTGGCCATTTATTTCTGAGTTTGGGGACTGCCCTTAAGTGCAGTTTGTATACCCAGTAGGACTTCATTAGGAAAAGAAAATTCTCTTTTTTAAGTAGATGGATTAGAGATGGAGATTGAGCACATTTCTCCTTTCAGTTCTTGGATATGTGTGGCTTAGACCCATGCAGGCCCTGTACATACCACAGTCTCCATGAGTTCTCATGAGAATCTGTCCTTGTTTTCTTGATGCCCTTCATCCCCACTGGCTTTTTGCAATCTTTCTGCATTCTCTTCAACATAGATTACAGAGTCTTGAGGGGAGAGGTTTGATAGAGATACACCATTAAGGGCTGAGTGTTTCAAGGTCTTTTACTCTAGGCACTCTTTCCAGTTGTAGGTCTCTGTACTTGTTCTCATACACTGCAGGACAGGATTCTCTGATGATGGCTGAGCACACATTGGTCTAGGAGTACAACAGATTGCCATCATGAGTCATTTTATTTCTATGTTCCTTTAGCATAACAGTAATGTTTTGTTTTCTTCCAGGTTCATAGCCTGTTGAATCTCAGGTTCTTGGTCACTCATTGTCAGGTGCGGATTTGACCTCTTGGTGGTAGAGTAACTCTTAAGTTCAATCAGATACTTTTGGTTACTCCAATATATGTACAACTATTGCACCAGTGTGTCTCGCAGGTGGGTCACCAATGTAGATTGAAGATTGTAGCTGATTGGTGTTTACTTTTCTCTTTTAGTATGCAGAACATTTTCTTGTATCATGAATAGTAGCCAGTAGGGATTATGTCTGTAGGTAAACACAAGCTCTAATTTTCCATGTTTAATAAACTATGCAGGTGCTGTCTTCAACATTATGGCCCTTCCATTTTTTTATAGAGAGGAACCAATAGCTATGGCAATATCTTGGATTGTCTGAGGACTTTCATGGGGCTCCATTGGACAACTCAATTAAATGTAACCCATTCCTGGCATTTGGTGGCAAAAGGCGTCCAGTTGGTGGTTTGTCTGCAAATCTTTATATGTGAATATACAACCTGAAGTAATCACAGAAACTACGAAAGTAAAAAATACAGTGTAAAATTATACTCTGTGTTTGTGTGTGTGTGTGTATGTAGTGCCAGGGAGGAAAATAGTAGGATGTGTGTGACATGAAGTGAAACTTTAACATGAAAATTTTTTGTTATATTTTACACATCAATAAAATTGTGTCTTAGTATTTCTATATCAGGCTAATTTCATTTAACATATGGCTTTCCATTCCATTCATGTTTTTAAATGGATATAATTTCAATTTTTAATGGAAGATAATATTTCCACAAATATGCATAGAGTATTGTTGAATTCACATATCAGTTAAAGGATATTTAGGATGCTTTCATTTTTTTGTTTATTATAAACAGTGCTGAAAGACTTCGGATTTCTGCCTCAAAATTCTAGTCCCAGTTTCAGTTTTTTGAGTAATGTTTAGACTGTTTCCCATAATATCCTTACTAATTTACATTTCAACTGTGTGTAAGAACTCCTCTTTCTCCATATATTCATCAGCACATATTTTGCTTTTGTGGGTTTCTTTTTCTGTTTTATAATTGTCATTCTTACTGGAATAAAATGAAATGTCATGGTGGTTTTGATTTACACGTTTTTGGTAATCAATGTTATTAAACATTTTTTCATACATCTGTTGCTCACTTACCTGTTTTATTGGAGAAATATCTAATTTGGTCAATGGCCCATTTTAGTTGGTTTATTAATGTTATTAACATTTATCTTGTGGAATTCCTGACTATAAAATCACACTTTATTTATTCTTGAAAAGTTTTAAGAAAAAATTTCTGAATATTTGCTATGACTTTCATAAAATTGAACTATGATATAATGTGCACAGAAATTATTTTTACATGATTATTTCACAATGGTATAAATGTCACATTCAGACAAATATTAATCCACATGTGTACAATACTATAATTAAAAAGTTATTTATAAAGAGCTTCATGACACTTCCACCATCATTTCCTTCTTACATATGTGTTTATTCCACTTGATTAGCACTTTTGTTAAGCAATGTTTCTTATCCTTTACTTTTTAAAAAAAATCTTCCACTTAAAGACATTGTTGTCATGTTTCCTTCCCTCAAACTCTGCCCCATCGAAATTTATTTTTCCTTCCTTTTTCCTCTAACTTCTAATTTAATAGCATCTGTTATCATTAAATCTGTTCTGAAGAGTTGCATAAGTCATATTGATATTCATCAAAGGAATCTTTTAATTAGTCCTTGATATTAATAGAATCATGATAGAAAATAAAACTGATAAATAAGTGTTTTAACTAAAGAAAGGATAACCATATAGGTGCTTTTTTACAATTATATTTTTTCATTATTTGATTATGAATTATTTATTTTTTATTTTAAAATAAAGTGAATTAACTGTCATTAATTTCATTCATCCTGCATAAGTCACAGATCTCCACTCTGTACACTAGAATTCAATTGTATGCTAAATTATGCAAAAATGTATACCTCCTATTCATTGTATCTATAACTCCTATTCATTCTACCTTAAATGGATTATTTAAGCATTTGTTCCATGACAATTTTTTTTGTTAGCCTTATACTTTGGTAGAGGTGCCATCAGTAAACACAGATGAAGGCTTTTTTTGAGTCAACACAGATGGTTAAATTTGAACCAGGCTCGCTGCCTTTCCCTTTACTCCATTTCTCACCCACATCAATCCTCAGTACACAAGGCATTCCCAAAAGAACAAGCACAAAAGGACAATTATTACATTTCAATTCCACATTCTCCTCATTTTGCATATAACTTCTACACATATAAAAGAATCTCTTGCCCACGTGCCATATGCTAGGCATGCCTTGCTTGCAGAGTCTGGTATGCTTGGTGGAAATCATAGATGTGCATTTATTTCAACTTTGCCTGTTTGTACGGGTCGAAGGTTTTCTTGGGACTGCCCTTGTCCTGTTACTCGGTATGTAAAAGATTGCTTTTTCTGACGCACCTTACAACTCAACTGCGTCTTCTATCTTGTGTTATTCTGAGCTCCCTGATCTGTGTAGGAAGCAGTTACCGCCGCGATTTCCACCTCAAAATGTTGGCTTTTTATCTATTTCTCTGAGATGTTCCATCCTCAGGCTCAAGAACAAATTTATTCTGGTTCGGTGATATTATATTCTCTTCCTCAAGCCATTTCACATCCTCTGCACCATCTGTTCAAGGCATATCTTCCCTACAGCGTTTGCTACCCAGAGGAAAGTATTCAGACAGAATTACTTCTTTTTTGATAACTGCATAACTTCAAGAAAACTTACAAACATTCTTTGCTTTATGTTTATGCTTCTTGCAAATTCCCATGGTAATGGAATAAAACTCCACCCCCTTTTTAGGTAAATTCTATTTTATCGATAGCAACCCTTACTTCCGTGTTCTGTTGATATTTTCTTTCCCTTCCTTTTCAATAGTTTAATAATTTCAAGCATTCATTGAAGTGACTGTTGTCAGAATAGTGTGCCTGCTTATTGAACTTCTGAAGAGAGGAAGAGAAAATGGATTTGATCTTATAAAGTAGATAGAATATGATTATCACAGTAGTATATTATTCCTATAGAAACTAAGCATCGTTACTTCCTCCGAAAGGCCTGCTTGTTGTCCAAATTGTTCATTCAGTTGAACACACTTTGGAAAATAACAGTTATTTTATTGAGTACTGAATTCTCCCATTTTATTATGTCTCATCTTGAATTTCACTCATTCAAACTTTTTTTAAAATCTCTCCAAACAGAGCAGTAGAGACAGTTGTCAACAAGTGTTGTAGGAGGACTCTTGTTCATTTCCCTGCGGCCAAGAATCCCAAAATAACCACACAGAAATTGTATTAAATAAATCACTGCTTGGTCTATTACCTCTAAATTCTTATTGGCTAACTCTTATCTTAACTTAACCCATATCCATTAATCTGTGCATCACCACAAGGTCATGGCCTACCAGCAAAGTTTCAATGCATCTGTCTCTGCCAGTGGATCCATGGCTTGTCCCGACTCTGCCCTCTTTCCCTCAGCATTTACTATATTTCCCATGTAGCTCTACTCTACCTATCAGTTCAAACTAATTTCTTTATTAACCAATGGTATTCATAGCAAACAGAGGAGAATCCCACATCAATCAATAATAATAACTATGATTTTTTAGTTATGTACACACAAACCCTTAAAATCTTATCAGTATGAGCAATTTCATAACTGATATAACATTTGTTAGAGGAGTTAGGATATCATGAGAGAGTTTTTCATTTGCTTGCAAAGTAATGAGAGAATGGTTTGTATCTTGTTAGGGTTTTCCTGAGGTAAGTATCCTAACCCTGTAATCATTTCACATTGTTGTTCATGCATTTGGGGTTTTATCTGCAAAGAGCAGCTTCCTAGGGCTGAAAGCATCATGGATTTCATGCAACCTCCAGGGACCAAAGAAAATTTCCATTGTTTACATGGTAAAACAATGACTTATGAGCCAAAGATGTATTTTATGGGTGAAATTATTGTTTGAGATATGCATTTTATTTTTAAATCCTCAAATTGAGTGACTAAACTAACAGATTTATGTTCTTTGTTTAGTATGTATTATAAAATGTTTCCTGCTGAGTTTCATACAATGTTTAAACAGTAAAAGAGACAAAATATCATTTTCCAGGGCATTTGACAATGTGTTCCAAAGTTAAGCTGGTATTAGGGTTGACTAGTCAAGTGGCTCATTAGAAGAACACTTTTTACTATAGCCTCTGTCCTGATTTCAATTCTCAGCACTACAAACCAAGAACAATAAAGTTAATGTTTTGTTAATAGGTATATTATATTGCAATTATTCTTAAAAATCAATTGCATTAGCTAAAGAGTATTTATTAATACTTTGCATGCATTAAATAATACTCATTTTACAAATGAACACTATTTCTCTTCATTTATTTAAATTCCCAACAGTAAACATAAAAAGCTGTCAATATAAAATATAACAGCATAATCCTGGAAAAGCAGAAAGTTCTAAATCAAATGTATAACAAACAACTTTTATTTTCAAATTACATTCTACCCTAGGTTTTTAAAAATTGTATATGTATGTTCATGAGTTTGTGTTTATGCATGTACATCAGGTATAAAGTTGCACACAGAACCAGAAAAGAATGTTGGACTCTTGGGAAATGGTGTTAAAAGAGGTTGTGAGGGATCTCATATGAGCGCTGGGAACTAAATCACAATCTTCTATAAGAGCAAGAAATGCTCATGACCACTGATCCAAAGGCCACAAATTGTTTACCTTAGACACAGCAATGGCAAAAACATAGTTTTATGTCTCTGACTGTTTTGTAGTATCAGGCAACAAAGTTTAAATATTTTGCAATGGTAAGTATGTTTTATAATATTTTAAACAATTATTAACTCATTAAGAGTGAAGTGTAATTTCTTTTATGATCTTTTTTTTCATGAGGGATAGGTAGTTTTCATACTCTTGTATTATAAAAACACTGATAATAAGTATTCCCACATGTGTTTGCATTAATGGAAATATTTGAAGCATTTGTCATATAGATTTTTAGCTTGATGTGCATAATAAATTTACGTATTTAAATAATTTGCTAAATTTACTATTATTAGCAGCATACTGAGTATGCCTGTTTCTTCATGACTCACCAGATCTAGACATTTATCCATATTGGTTTTGATTGATTATTTTATTACATTTTTTTATTGCTTCAAAAAATGCTTAGAAAAAATGTTCAGCTGAGAGTTTGATGGATTTAGCTGATCACACCAAAAAAAGGTAATCAGAGCAGCAGCTTGAGGAAGCAGGTCACATTGCATCCACAGACAGAGGCAGTGAAAGAGAAAATCTTGACAAGCAGTCGGCATCTTTGTATTCAAATTGCAGTCCTATCTCATGTGACAGAACTACCTGTATTCTGGGCCATTCTTCTTCTTCAAGTAAATATTTCTGAAAACACACCCATAGACACACTCCAAGATGTATTTCCATACTGTTTTATTACAGTGACAAAAAGAGCATGACAGAGGCAACTTATAGAAATGTTTGTGAAGGATTACTGTTTCAGAGTTGAGTTCGTCTCACTTATGACTTGAAGCATGCCAGCAAACAGGTAGAGCAGAAGCTGAGATTTGACATCTAATCCAAAGCATGAGACAACAGAAGAGATAACTGGGAATAGTATAAAGCTTTGAATCCCAGTGCTCACCTCCACGGACTCACCTCCTCTAAGGCTACACTTTCTATTCTTCCCAAACAGGTCCACCAAGTAGGGATGAAGTATTCAAATATATGAGCCTATATATGGGGACCATTTTTGTTAAAAAACACCATATGTCATGATTATAAGCCAAATTAAGTTTAGAGTGAAAATTAATTGCCTCACATTGTATCAACTAATTTTGCTTAAGATAGACAAACAACATGCAACAATATGACAAATGGCTTCACGTCTTGGCTCTGCCAACACACTACAACAATTTGAATGTGAGTATTCACTGAAGTCTGAGGTCTTCAATTCCATGGTTCTGTCTGGGAAGGTTTAGAGGTGATTGCCTTGTTGAGGAAAGTATGTCTCTAGGGGTGGGCTTTGAGAGTTTTATAGTCTTGCCTGACTTTGAGTTTGTACACTATGCTTCCTGCTTCTGCTTTCATGCTTGACCCTTGGTAGTGAGTGTCCTTACCATGATATCATCCTTCTGGAGTTGTATGTCAAAAAAACAAAAACATAAACAAAACAAAATCAAACAAACAAACACAAAATCTCTATCATTCTTAGGTTGTCTTTGCTCATATTGCTTCATCACAACAACAGAAAAGTAACTAACATAAATATGCATTGTCCTTGATAAGGATCGGTATTACGGCTATTCATTGGGAAATTTTTTTCCAAATTTATCCCTCTCATTATGAACATCATGTGACCCTTGGTTTTGGATTGTCTTTTTAAGGATACCTGTATGGAGAACTATGATTTGGAAAACATGGCATGGGCCTATAAGGAAGGAGTAAGTTTTATAGCCATTAAGAATAATAAATACATATTTCTCTCTATGGAAAAGTTTAAGCAAAGTACAACTAAATTCATGCTTGCTCAGTTGTGAACATGTCATCCTGACCTTCATTCATGTTATTGCGTGGGGACCTTGGTAACAAAGTTAGTATAAATCCTGGTTGCTTCTCTGCTCAGAGGGATAAAGTCTTTGTTACTATTTCCAGATTTTTGTGTCTTTCGTTATCTCCTAAATAGTAAGAGGCTAACATGGTATCTTGCAATAGAGGTAAGCTCTTAGGCTTCTCAGAGATATTGATGCAGCTGAAATCAACTCTGGTTAAGACATACTTGAATGAATAAGTGTACGTATGTATTTAAACAGAGTATTGGTTAGTACATCATGATATTCTAACAATCCCATACACAAGTGAGCTAAAAGCTTTTAATAGAGATAGGAATGAGAAGAAAGAAAAGATAAAGAGGGAAAGATGAAACACACACACACACACACACGAAAGGAAATTTTTAGCCTTATTATGAAATTTTGAAAAGAAAATTTAAAAAACCTTCAGAAATAGAACCACTCTGATTCTTGTTTGGGAAAGTATACAGGTGTAATTTAGTCAATGAGTGACTCAGAGGGTTGGTTTGACAAACAGTCATTCCTTACATATGAAACACTGATTTAAAAATATTAGTTCTTTGTATTATTTCACTGGTAAATTCATGTGAAGCAAAAAATGAAAAAGGCTGTGTTACCTGAGTTTTATACACAGATGTCTGGAACACTATTACTTTTCTTTGTATAACTTGTTCTAGTTTATATTATAGGAGAAGAATCAGATCTTCTGACTTGTGCTTTCATTGGTAGATTATACTAGATCTCTTGGTGGGAGATTTGTAGAGGTCACAGCCTCTCCAGGGCCTAGGAGCTTATCTTAATAGCTCAACAACATAGGGCTTCCGTTCCAGCAGAGCTTCTTGCCTCTACCTGACCTTATCTGGAGACTGTCCCTGGGCCTGGAGGACTGACCTTATCTAAAAGCTGACTTTAAACCAGATGTCTGATTCACCTTTAGTTTGACCCTAGGCACAGATTCCTGCTAAGAAGACTTGTGCTATGTGCTCTTCTTTAGGACCCTACTGGGGATAGGAGAGTGCCACTTATCAAATAAGGGTTTGCCCCTAGGCTTCCAAGTCTTATATATTCCTTATCCTCTGGAATAAAATAGAGCTGATTCACCTAAACCTGCCTCTAAGAAGGCTCATTGGCCACATACAGTTTCCTGTTGCCTCTTCTGCCTCTTTTCCCTCTCAGAATGAGGGCCAACAGATCGAGAGAGAAAGAGGTCACCTACAATTTCTCATGCTGTTGTACATCAACCATTATCATCTTCTTTCTCCTAAAAAGCAAGTAAGATTCTTAGAATGTAATTACAGTTTTCCTATGCACCATGCCTGATTCCGTCTGTTTCTTCAAATTTTTTTCTTTTTTTCTTTCTTTTTCTCTTTTTGGCTTGAAGTGGGAATCTATGTTTGTTTTGAAAAATGCATTCTCACAAATTATATCACTAAATTGAATGCTTTATTTTTGTTATCATTTCAACCATTTACTTTTCGCTAAGCAAAATCAGAATTTAAATGCCTATATACTTTATAAGGGGTATTTGAAGCTGACTCTCATTTCCCTGTGTGTTTCAGGTACTTGGCAAAAAAAAAAAAAGCAAACTTCTAACTATTTCAAAGAAAAGATTTTGCCAGACAAGAAAAAAAAATACAAATGGATAAGAGTAAGCCTAGCTCACCTTGCAACTTATGTTTTCTACTCTGTCACATACTCAAGTTTACTTTAGGAACTGAAGGATGAAGGAAAAAGTAGGGTAAGTTCTAGCTTCTTTGTTATCATTTCACATATATTTCTATTTTTACTTTCAATATTAATTAGGAACACACTGATTTATTATTATTTTATATTTTCTTCACTTGACATAATATCCAGAAGACATTCTGTGCTTGAGTCATGTACAACGGACACATGTTGTCAATGACATGTGTGTATATTTTCATCCCCTAAGACTGATTTGTAATTTTGGGGTATTCTTCACACATATATAAACTTTTAAGAGCTCATTGAACTTCTGTATTAATAACAAAATAATATTTAAGGTATAACATAAGGAAAACAAATACAAATACATAGCATGTAAATAAAAAAAAATCCATATCCCTAAATCTATAAAGTAGGATTAAGAGGACTTAAGAAAGCATTTCTTATGTTTTAACAACTGATACTGACATTTTTTTTTTAAAATACCAAACCAGCATCAGTAGTCATATTAAAAATTACTTCTATATTTGGAAATGTTCATTGTGATCACATTACTGAATGAAAGGCTAAAAGGGTCAACAGCTAGGGTGATAAGTATTAATAATTTTCTTATTCAGCAAAAACAATATAAAAAGCTAAAGGTATATGATGTGCTTTTAGTACATTTAAGAAGCTCTTCCTTTGTGCGTATCTTTGTTTCCACATTTATAATTGATGTCAAATGAGACACTTCTGAGTCTAGGATTCTACCTAAAGATCAAAGTAATTACATTGAGTAGCAATAAAAAATGATAAGTTTCTGCATGTTTCATGCTTTTAAAATTTTTTTTATTTATTTGTGCATATGGGTATATTTTCCATGGGAGTCAGATGAGGATATTTTTTTTCCTTGAAACTGGAGTCACAGGAGGCTGTGGGTCACTGGATATAGGTGCTGAGAACCAAATTCAGTTTCTCTGGAAGAATAGAAAAGACCCTTAATTACTGAGCCATCTTCAGCTCTATATGCTCGACTTTTAAGATCATTTTTTAGAGGATTAGCATCATGCATCATCACTATAGGAGTCACAGTGTTTCTAGATTAAACAGCCTTTTATCATTTTTAATATTTATAAATTCACAAAAAGGTAATACATAAAATATTTTATCAATTAAAAAGTTAATTGAAAAGTATTTACTAAATGTGAGTAATGAAACAGCTAAAGCCAAAGACACGCATGTGCATGTATATGTAAATAAAACTTATATCTAATACATTTATTATATAAACACAATGTAACATTTCATTCAAAAAACTTAAGTATCAGAGAGAAGGGAATAGACATACAAGCAACTGACATATAGAACAGAGGCTGTTATCATTTCCTAATGAAGGAATACAATTTTGTGATCTTAAATGAGTTGATAACCACCTGAAGGAATTGTGGAACATTCATGGGAAGCAGTTCTGAGCCATGAGGAAATTTTGTAGTTTCTACAGGCATAGAAGATGATGAAAAGAGACATTCCATGTGAAGGATAAAACATGAGCTAGGAACAAAAGTAAGAGAGCTCTGGGCATTTTCAGAGGATATGAATTATCCAATGTACTGTTGAAACTCAAAGCTTAGTGGTTGGAAATTAAAAAATAAATTAAAATTTATGAAATGAGGAGACTCACACTATAGGACAATTTGTTGAAGAATATAATTGGCATGTCAATCATCAGACTGAATATCTTTGTGTACATTACTTAGAGCCTTTTAGTTTACAACCTCAAAAATAACACTGAAATATTAATCATAACAAAGGATGAGTCTAGGAAAATCTTGACTAAAGTTCTTTAGTCATGGCATGAATGAAGACACAAAGACTCTGATTTCCTCCCAAGAGAAGTGCATGAAACTACCCAGGAAAACATCAAGTGAAACTTCAAGTCAAATTTAGATGATGGTGAACCTCATTAAAATAGCCACCACAGTTTTCTCCAGGTTTAATATAGTCAATGAGAAATTGGTGACACCCACTGTAAAGTATGGCTTTTTCTGAACAAAATAATATTTTCTCGCAACACTGATTCATAAAAGGAAAACATTATATTCTCCAATTCTGGTACATAACATGTATGTACAACGTGTTCCAAAAACAGGGCCATCTGTCCAGATAAATGAAGCCAACTTTAGGAAAAGAATCAACCTACTTGCTACAAAATCTGTCATCTAAGCTTAAAGTTTATAAAGCTTACTGATGCAAAGTAATGACAAAATGTGAATAGAAAATGTATTAGTCTAGAAAACTACACCCTCATTCCCCCAAAATGGATGATGGATATTTATCTTTTTTTAGTGTGTTGGTTACAAGTTGGTATGAAAAATTACCAGGAAAAATGTTTTAAAAAGGTGAAAAGATTCAGGAACTTGTTTCAAAAAGAAAAAATGGGAACCTGCAGTAGGGTAGTGGTTTTGTACACTGAAAAAGATTTGAAATAAGCCTGAACAATAGGCCAAACAGTTTTTAATTAATGGAAGCCTCTATGTATTTCTTTGGGACTGAAGAGTTGTGGGACTGGGAAAGACAGAAACCTTCATCAGCAATGGCCCTACTGCCGTCAGAATCTATATCAAAGTCTATGGTTCCTGTTTCCATCAAAGGGTGAGCAGATACCTGGGGATATGTTGGTATTGGGACCCATGCTGATCTAGACAATCTGCAATGCCCACTAGGGTCACAATGACATCCAGCTCTGCCTGTGGACAAAGATTAAGTCTGGTTCTGTGATCCTACCACAACCTGAGGCCACAGTGATGCTCAGGATCTGAGCCTCCACCTGTGTCTTGGTGCCAAAAGGCTGCACTGCTGCTGGGCAGATACAAACCTGAATGACATATACTGACACCTTAATCCATGTTACTACATGTGCTCAGGCTGCAGGTGTGGCCATGTCTAGGACTGTGGCTATCCACAGCCAAGATCTACATTAATGTCCAAGACTCCTGCTCTTACCTCAGTTCATGAAGGTGCCTAGGATCTGGACCCCCACATGGGGCCATGTGGGTGTTTGAGGGCCACAATGTAGTTGGGTCCATGCTGATATGAGTGACCTACACTGACAACCAAAGTCATAATGACATCTGGGCCCAGGATGCTGCCAAAGACCAGGTCTGGGTCCATAGTCCAAACACACCTGTGGTCTGCATTGATATCCATGGCCTGTATTGTTGTTACCAAGGGCCATGCAGACATCAAGGGTCTAGGCTATCAACTAGTACCATGTTAGTGTCTGAGGGCTGAGCCTCTGCCTGGGCATACAGATCTGAGTGCCCTGTTCTGCCACCTGGGGCCATAATGTCACTCTGAACTTGGCTGTTGTCAAGGGCTATGTCTGGATTCACAGCCCTGATGCAGCCTAGGTCTGTTGATGTCCACAACTCCTATTACCATCGAAAGCAGTGAGGCTAGGGCTACACAATTGGCCTGCCCCTCAATGACTTCAAACCTAGGGAGTGAGGACCATGTACCTCCCATGGGCAGCATAGTAGAGCTGACCCTGTTCACGGGGCAGAGGTGAGCTGGTCATATGGACGGCAGAGTAGGAGAACTGTCTCCATTCCTTCCTTTATATGCTATGTGGTGGCAAGGGTAAGGAAAATATGCCCCCCACCCTTTGACATCTGCAGCAGGTGGGAGAGCTGACCTTAGGGACATGAGAAGAGCTGTTCATGTCCTTTGAGAGCAGGCCCTACACCATGCTTGGGCAAAACAGCAGAGCTGGCTTTGGTGGTGTGAGTGCAGGTGAGCCAGAACTGAGGGCATGAGAGCAGGAGAACTGCCTCACACCTTGCTGCCTGCTGCATTGGGTAAACTAGCCTAGGTGGTGCTGGAAAGTTTGTCCAGGTCGTGCAGATGAGGGAAAGTTGATGGGCTGACCAACGCAGTTATCACCCATGCCCAAAACTAAGAATATGAGTTTGTCCACCCCAACATCCACCTTGTCTATAAATGCTGAAACATGTGAAGGGCCTGGACCTGCAGATCAAAAAGCTGCAAGATCTCTATGACACAGGGCAATAGGATATCCTAGAGGAGTTCCAGTGAGGGCCCAGTATTGACAATGTATCAGAAGTCAGAGGACTCAAGCCAGACCAGTGACGCATGACAATGAACACTTACAAGTAAAGATAAATGGACTGACTAGAGGATGACTCACTTGGCTATACTACAGATTCAATGCCAAGATGTTTTTCTTTTTTTGTTTCTATTTTTTTTTTGCTTTTACTTTTAAATTTTGTTTTATTTTGGGGGAAATATTGCAAGGGCAGAGGACAGAAGTGAGAGAATGAAATAAAGTGGAATCATGATATAAAATCCACAGCTAATAAATAAAATGTTTTAAAAAAAGAAAACATGGAAGCCCTGAGACGAATTAGAGAAGGGGAAAGAATATGATCAAAATTTATTTCATATAAAAAATCTAATAAATCATTTTCTAAATGAAGAAATATAATATACAATTGGGATAGTTGGGTAATAAATTTCAGTTTATTAGTCAGTGTAATTTTCTCACCAAAACCAGTGTCTTGCTTTACATTCTAAAATTTACATGTGTGGCTTTTTTTTTGACACAGAAGCTGTAATCCATTCCAAACTAGCTCAAAATATCTGTGTACAGAATCTGCCTTTCAAAAGACCACCAGAAGACCAGGAGTACATTTCCACAGTAGACCTGGGGAGGAAGATCTCTTAACATTTACATTTTAAGTGTAGCTTCATTGTTGATGCATATACAGACTTACAAGTTCAAAAAAGCTATTACTACAATCAACACTTAAGATGAATACATATTACTTATAAAAGTATCCATTAGATCAGTAAAGAAAGGGGCCTTCATTTGCCTAAATACTGCTGATGCAGCAGTATTCCCTTTAAGATTTCTTGGTCACTCCTGCTTTCTGCCTATTTTCTCTTGCATGTAAAAATATATATGTAACAATAACAGTTTGAGAAGAAGAGGCCATGTATTTGAAAGAGAGAGCAGGACTGGTATGGGGGAGGGGTTTGAGGAAAGAATGGTAAGGTGGAATTGATGTATTTATATTTTAAGTTTTCCAAATGCTTGTTCATTTGCAGGTGAGCACTTACAATGGAATTATAAACATGCACTAAAATTATCTAGTTATACTTTACCCAGGAATTAAGGTGTGTTTGTTGTTCCAAATTTCTTTATATCTTTCATTAAGTAGAAGATGATATTACTGAATGTTACCTAATTTTTTAGTATGTAGAAATTTTTTTAACACTTTTTCAATCAACTACACAGAAATTTATTGAACTGATTTATTATGATTTAGTTTACAATTTTGCTACTGGTATACTATAGATTTATTGTTTTTGATTTTACCAATTTTATTCTCTAATAACATAAATGAAGAATTTTTCCTCCAAGATTTGTCAACATAATGAGTTTTCAGATTTTTTAAGATTTTCATATTCAAGTTTGTAGATGTTATATCTGAATGTAATTCTACTTTGTTATAACTCTTAATGAACAAAGCTTAATTTTTATCATTTCTTCGTTCCTCTTTTCCTGAAAAACCCATCTTTGACTTCAACTTACTCTTTTCTAATTGACCAGTAGAAACTAAAATTCACTATGCATATAAAATTTCCTTGTACCATGTTTATAAAACTTCATAATCTGCCATATATAGTTGTTCTTTGTAGGAGGGGGGAGGGCCTTGGGCTCCCCATAGGACAGGGTATCCTGCACCATCTTAAGGAAGCAGGGGGAGGGCGGTAGGGTAGTGGGGGAGCAGGAGGGCCGGGAACAAGGGGAGTAAATGTAAATTTTTCTTTTAACAATAAAAAAAAAGGAATTAAGTCAATGTACTAAAGATTTGCATACAAAATTAATACTCTCTGTTTTGTATTTACTAAAATATATTAAAATTTTGACTGGATTACCATTAAGTTCTACAAAGTATGTAGAAAATTTTTAAGGCAGAAAATAAACAATGGCTTTAAATTTCAAAGAACAGAGGACATTTAAACATATGTAACAATAGAAAAATAATTTGTCATTTTTTACATCTCTTCTAATATTTCAGAGCTAAAATTGGGCTCAGTTAAGAAGAAAAGTTCAAAAGTTTTTAAATTATCTAATTCTCCAGATTCCAGAAAAATATAGGACACTATTTATTCACGAAGTACTCGTGTTTCTGTTTGCTTCTAGAGTAAGAAATGTACAGGGGACTAATGAGTTTTTCCAACATGGCTTTTGCACAGTGTTTATCTACCAGTTAACAAAACTATGCCAGTCAATAATGTATACTGTTCTTGTTTTATACAAGTTGCTTCCCATCATTTATGTCTGGCAGCTAGCAACTGCCTGTGTCTCCAGATCTAGAGGACTTAATGCTCTCTTCTGGATTCCACAGGTATCTGAATTCACATATATGCATAACTGAAAACAAAGTAAATCTCTATTTTTGACAAGTGGAGGACTGGGGGATTGTTTTTGTACCAAGAGTACTTGCTGTTCTTCCAGAGGCTTCAAGTTTGGTTCCAGCACCCACACCAGTAGCTTACAACCACCTCTATCTCCAACTCAAGAGGGAGATGAGATGCCCTCTGCTAAACTGTGTATTAACCAGCACTCACGTGTATATACACACAGAGACATACGTGAATGCACACAAAGAAAATAATAAATTTAAAACACTATAAAGTCCAAAGTTCCAGTTGCAAGTCATTAAAAAAGTTCCTCAAAGGTAACAATCACTCTCAGCTGCTAAACAACAGAAACTGACGACTGATCCTCTTTATGTTATGGGCCCACAGTAGACCTCATGAGGTAAATTTGACTCAATTACTGAAACTATGCTTGTTATGAAAATCAAGTCTTACATATATTAATATTTTTCAAAATTCTAATATTCAATATAAATATATGCCTTTAAAACTGTCACTAAACTGGATTAAGCAATTAACCCCATTAAGAAGATTCCCTTTTATGTGTTTTTTTCAGTTTGTAGGCTCATTTTTATTGAAAATATATTATTTTCTCATGCATTATATCATAATTATAGTTTCCCTTCATTCTACTCCTCGAAGTTCCTCTTCAGCTCCCTTCTTCTCTACATCCATTCAGTTTTTGTTTCTCATTAGGAAAGAATTGTTATGTAAAAGATAACTATTAAACATGACAAAATAAAATATAATAAGACAAAGCAAATTCTCTTCTGTTGAAGTTCAACACACAAAGTCAACAAGAAAAAGTTCCCAAAAACAGTCAAGAGTCAGAGACACACTTGATCGTATAGTCAGGAGTCCCATAAAATCACTAAGCAATTAGCGATGACATACATGCAGAAGACCTGGTGCAGGTCCATATATGCCCTGTGCTTGCTGCTTCAGGCTCTGTGAGTTCGTGTGAGCCTTGCTTAGTTGATGCACAAGACTGTGGCTATCCAGTGTCCTTCATCCCCTTGGAGTCTTAAAATATTTCCACCTCACCTTCCACAGGATTCTCTGAGCTCTGAGGTGAGGAATTTGATGGAGACCTCCAATTTAGATTCTCTTTACATACTTTGTTGGAGAAGGCTGCTTGTTGATTCCTGGTTTCCTGTCTAGCTTAAGTCCAAAATAAACACACAGAAAACGTATTAATAAAAATCACTGCTTGGCCCTTTAGCTCTAGCTTCTTAATAATGTCTGGCGGTGGGTCTCTGCATCAGTTCCCATCTAGTGTCAAAATTATCCTCTCTGATGATAACTGGATAGGTCACTGATCCAAATGTATGGTAGAATGTCATTAGAAATCATCTTACTATTTTTGTTTGTTTGTTTTATTTTTTTAAGGCATGTATGGTGTCACACTAGGTCTCTGGGCTATCTAGTCTCTTGTTTTTCATCACCCATGAAGTATCAGGTGTGAGTTCTTTCTTTTTAGTTAATTTTATTAAAATCTATATTTTTCATTTTACATATCAATCCTAGTTCCCACTCCATCCTCTCCTCTCATCCCTTTTACCTTCTGCTTCATCCCGCTCCATCTACTCTTCAAATAGGGTAAGGCACATTGCTTTGAGGAAGGACCAAGGCCCTCCCTACTATAGCTAGACTGAGCAAGGTATCCCACCAAAGAGAATGGGTTCCAAAAAACCAGTTCACGCAGTAAGATTAAATCCTAGTCCTGCTGCCAGTGGTCCCACTATTTGGCCTAGCCATACAACTGTTACCCACATTTAGAGGGCCTAGTTTGGTCCTCCGCTGGTTCCTTACCTGTCCAGCCAGAGTTTGTGAGCTTCCATTAGCTCCAGTAAGCTGTTTCAGTGGTATTCCCATCATGGTCTTGATCTCTTTGCTCATATTCTCACTCCTTCCACTCTTCAATTGGACTTTGGGAGCTCAACCCAGTGCTCTGCTGTGGATCTCTGCGTCTGCGCCTACGTCACATCAGACGTTCCCTGGCCACTCTCACAAACTCTGTGCCAACTTGCCCTTGAATATTTTATAGTTAGGACAGGTTGTAGGTCAAAGGTTTTGTAGCTGTATTGGTGTCCATGTTTCTCTTTTGGTAGCCTGCATGCAGGGCACCTTCTCTCACCAAAGAGACTAGAATGTGGGAGTAAAGTGTTCCATGTAGGTACCAGCACAACTTCTTGTTCAATGAGTTGTGTAGATGTTCTTCTCAGCAATGGTTTGCACTCTCAGTTTTCAGAAAGCAAACCTTTGTCTTAGCTTCACTCTTTGCAGTTTGAGAATTTCCATGGGACCCTCCTGGCCAACAACTCAACTGAATGCAACATAATCCTTTCACTGGAAGCTTTGCCCAGACAAAAGAAATGACCAATTGGTACTCTATATTCTGTATAACTTGGAGTACTCATTGGGATAACCTTCATAGATTCTAGGAAGTGTTCACTGCAATCAGTTTGTTTCCACAACACTCCCCAAAAGCCCCACAATTTATTGTTTCTCTTCATACTCTCACTCCTCATCCCATCTTCCTCCTCACATTGGTTCCTCCTGCTCTCTTTCCCACCTCTCCCCAGTCCACCCATAAAATCTATTGTTTCCTCTTCTTAGGGAGATTCATGAATACCCGCTAGACCTCTTCTCTTTATCTAAGGTCTCTGAATCTATCAACTGTACCTTGATTATCATTTACTTAATGGGTAATATCCACTTATACATGGGCGCATACCATATTTGTCTTAATAGGACTGGGTTACCGCACTCGGGGTAATTTTTTCTGGTTCTATTGATTTGCTTGTTGAGAATTGTCTTTTCAAGGTCTGTTAAGATTTCTGTTAAGGTTTTAATGGGAATTACATTTCATCTGTAGATTCTTTTTGGTAGGATAGATGTTTTTATGTTAATCTGATTGATCTATGATCATGGGATCATGATCTCCATCTTCTGATAAATTCTTCAATTTCTTTCTTGAAAAACTAAAGTTTTCAATAACATAAATGTTTCACTTGCTTGATTAGAGTTAATCCACAATATGTTTTTTTTAATATTATTTGACATTACTGTGAAAAGTGTTATTTCCTTGGTTTCTTTTTTTCTTTTCTTTGTTTTGGTTTTTTGAGACAGGGTTTCTCTGTAGCTTTGGAGCCTGTCCTCGAACTAGCTCTTGTAGACCAGGCTGGTCTTGAACTCACAAAGATCGGCCTACCTCTGCCTCCTGGTTGCTGGGATTAAAGGTGTCTGCCACCACTGCCCAGCCCTTGGATTCTTTTTTAGACTATTTCATTTGTACATACAAGAGCTACTTTTTAAAAATTATTTAATCTTATATCTAGTTGCTTTGCTGAAAGTGTCATCAGTTGTAGAAATTCCATGTTGAATTTTTAGTCTCTCTCTCTCTCTCTCTCTCTCTCTCTCTCTCACACACACACACACACACACACACACACATACACTATCATAGCATCTGAAAATAACAATACTTTGACTTCTTTTTAATTTGTTATCACTTTGATCACGTTCAGTTGTTTGATAGCTCTGATAAAACTATAATTATTACATTGAATAGATATGGAGAGTGTACATCCTTGTCTTGTTCATGTTTTAGTGTAGAATTGCTTTGAGTTTCTCACAATTTAATTTGTGTTAGCTGCAGGCTTGATGTAAATTGCTTTTATTATGCTTGAGCATGTTCCTGTACATCTAACCTCTCCAAAATTTTTATTATAAAAAGGTGATGAATTTTGTCAAAGATCTTTCTACATCTAATGAGATGATCGTGTAGGTTTTCCTCTTTTAGTTTGTTTACATGGTAGATTACATTTACTAATTTTCATATATTAAACCATATCTGTTTCTCTGGGATGAATCCTACTTGATCATGGTGGATGATCTTGATGTGTTCTTGAATTTGATTTTCAAGTATTTTGTTGTGTATTTTTGCATCTATGTTCATAAGTGAAATTGTTCTGCAGTTCTCTTTGCTAGGCCTCTATATTGTTTGGGTATCAGAGAAACTGTGGCCTCATAAAATGAACTGGCATTGTTCCTTCTGTTTCTATTTTGTGGAATAATTTAAAATGCATTAGGTTTAGCTTTTCTTTGAAAGTATGGTAAAAAAAAAAAATCTGTGCTAAAACTGTCTGGCCCTTGGGTTCTTTTTTGTTGTTGTTGTTGTTGTTGAAAGACTTTAATGACTGTCTCTATTTCACTAACAGTTATAGATATATTTAAATAGTTCATGTTATCTTGATTTAATTTTTATAAGTAGTACCCATCTAGAAAATTAATCATTTCTTTTAGATTTTCCAATTTGTTGGGGCACAGATCTTTAAAGTACATACTTATGATTGTCTGGGTTTCCTTGGTGTCTGTTTTTGTGGCCACCTTTTCCTTTCTGATTTTGTTAATTTGCATATTTTCTCTTCTCCTTTTAGTTTATTTTGACTAAAATTTCTTACTGTCCTGATTTTCCCAAATAATCCACAAAGAACCAATTCTTTCTTACATTGATTCTTTGTATTGTTCTCTTTGTTTCCATTTTGTTGATTTCAGCCCTCAATTCGATTATTTCTTGCCAACTAGTCCTCTTTGAATTTGATTACTGCTTTTTGTTCTAGAGCTTGAAGGTGTGTTGTTAAATTGCTCACCTGAAACTTTTCAAATTATTTTATGTAGGTGCTTATTGCTATAATCTTTTTCTTTGTACTGATTTCATTGTGTCCCATAAATTTGGGTATGCTGTATACTCATTATCATTGAATCCTGGGAAGTCCTACATTTCTTTATTTATAATTGACACATTTTTTTATTTACAAAAGTGTTGTTTGATCTCTATAAGTTTGTAAGCTTTCTGCAGTTTTTGTTGTTTCTGATATCCAACTTTAATTTGTGTTAATCTGATAGGATACAGGGAGTTAGCCAAATTTACTTATATCTGTTGAGACTTGCTTATTGTCTAAGTATGTGTTCAATTTTGAAGAAAGTTTTATGAGGTGCTGAGGAAAGGTATATTCTTTTGTGTTTGAATAAAATGTTCTCTATCTGTAATGCTCATTTGCTTTATAACATCTTCAAGCTCCAGTATTTCTCTGTTTAGTCTTTGTTAGAATGACCTGTCCATTGGGAAGAGTGGAGTATTGGGGGTCTCCCACTATCAATGTGAGGGTAAAAATGCAGTTTATCTGTAGCACTGCTTCTTTTACAAACTTTGGTGGCCTTGTGTTTTGGTTTGAAGTCTATTTTTGTTAGACACTAAAGTGGATACAACAATTTGCTTCTGAGGTCCATTTCCTTTTATATCTTTTTCCAATCTTATTCTGAAGTAGGTATATCCCTGATGTTGAAATATGTTTCTTGGATGGAGCAGAAAGATGAATAAGTTTTTTTCATCCATTTTGTTAGCCTTTTTTTAAGTGGGTATATTGATTGTGCTCCTATGCTGGATGGAGTCTGAGAGTCTGGGTTTGAGATGATTATAAGCCTACATGCTGATTTCTGGCTTTGTTTTTATTGGATAGGTGTTTTGTTCCTTGGTTTCCTGTTTCCTCTCTGGATGTTTGGAATGTGATAGCTGTGTGCTGCCTGTTTACTAGTATGATGGTGCGTTCACAGGAAATGCCTGCTGGTATTGGAGTCTGGGATACAGAGATTGAGTCAGGTAAGTGATTAGGAAGGGATGGTTTGTGGAATCATCAGGAGATGTGTATGAAGTGCAAGGAGAAGCTGCAACTGGTGAAATATTGCCACATTAGGGACAAGACTGAGGGGATTGAGTCTAGGGGAGGAGAGAGAGGGGGGGGGTCTGAGGATCTACCTGATTTTATGGCTGGCAGGTCCTGTTCCTTAACAAGCACAGTTTCAGGTGAACTATAGCAGTGAAATCTCATGAAAACAAGGTAGGAACATAGAACCAAGTTCTTGGTGGAATTGTAAACCTTATATGTCTGCCTTCTACGTAAGGCAAACATTCCCTGGACCACCTTCATTATACAAAATATTCTTAGTGTAAAAGAATGTTTGATTTATTTAAAAAAAGATTAAAAATGAGAATGAAAGAACACCCTCTGATAACTTTCTTACTAAATGGCTATTCTTGAAGTAATTCAACACTTTTAATCTATTTGGGAATTAGGAAGCAGAGAACTTTCTGCTAAGAATATACCATAAAACACATCCAAAATAGGATTTTCAAAGTACCTGAGAAGCCTCTCTCCGCAGACACTATCTAAAGTAGCCATATAAAGTCATTACTCAGTCATACACTTTTTACTGTATGAGTCAATTCTAATTTAGGATAAATATGACCACAGGCACATTTCCATATATGGTTTGTATTTAGGATTTCCATCAAGATATCACTTAGTGCTGGGCGGTGGTGGCACACACCTTTAATTCCAGCACTCGGGAGGCAGAGGCAGGTGGATCTCTGTGAGTTCGAGGCCAACCTAGACTACAAGAGCTAGTTCCAGGACAGGCTCCAAAGCCACAGAGAAACCCTGTCTCGAAAAGCCAAAATATATATATATATATATCACTTAGTTTGAAAAATATAGCTAGAAAATGGCCTGGCTAACTGAATAACTCAGAAATTTTGAGATCTGTAAGCAGAATAAAGGTTGGAAATTTCTTTTTTATTGGTAATCAATATGATATTTCTGGTGGGTTGAAAATAATTTTACATGCTAAAAATACCTTTTATTTGTTACTATATTAAATAAAAAAGTTACATTAATCACATATATGAGTGTGTGTCTTATGAAATATCGTTAATATATCCTATATGAAGGCATCCTTCTTTTTATGAAAAAATCATTGCTTGATGTTTTCTGAAAAAAATACAGAGAATGTGTTCTCTATTGGCTTGGGTAATATATTGTACAAATTTTCACACTATTATGAACAATGGTATAAAAGGATCTGTTGCTATTTATATTATAAAAAATATGTTGTAAACTTTATGTAGCCTTTTCTATGTAGAAAAATCTACCACTAGAAATCCTACTAATCAGGTACATAAACTGTATTATTTTTGCCATCATTCAAACAACACAACAGCTGGCTCTAATTAGTAAACTGAATGTAAATGAAGGCTATAATTTTAAATGGTGTTTTCTAGTAGAAATATAGGTGGAGGGGTTGAGCTTATTTGGGTATAGATAATCTGTATCAGACCAGTTCTGATTTTTCCTATCATGCTATCCTGAAACAGCATAACTGTTAAGTTCCTGAGCTCTCTTGTACTTTGGCCATGTTTTGCTTGAGAGTTAACACGACCAGGCACTACTAGCATGTTGCTTTAATTATGTGCTAAGATGTTACCTTAGTATTGAAGATACAGTCCCCCACACCCTCTCA
>JAQHUG010000371.1:1704492-1726125 GCA_028555095.1 Dicrostonyx torquatus | reverse complement strand
GAAGGAGGGAGAAGATGAGCAAGGAAGTCAGGACCGCGAGGGAATGGCCCATCAACTGAGACCGTGTACCTGATCTGTTGGGAGCTCATCAAATCCAGCTGGACCAGGACTGAATGAGCATATGACCAAACTGGAGTCTCTGAATGTGGCTGCCAACAGGGACTGACTGAGATACCAATGATAATGACACTGGGACTTATCTCTTCTGCATGTAGTGACTTTTTGGGAACTTAGTCTATATGGTTGCACACCTTCTTAGGCCAGCATGGAGCGGGGAGGTTCTTGGGTTTCCCACAGGCAGGGTACCCTGCCCCCTCTTAAGGAAGCAGGAGGAGGGTGGAGGGATACTGGGGGAGCGGGATGGCCTGGAACAAGGGGAGTAAATGTAAATTTCTCTTTTAACAATAAAAAGAAAAAATACCAATCCAAATTCCCACTCCCTCCTCTCTTCTCACTCCCCTCCCACTCCCTCCACATGCTCTTCCCTCAAACCTCTCCTATCTTAAAAGAGGGCAAGGCACACTGCCCTGTTGTAAGTCCTAGGTCCTCCCTACTACATCCAGGATGAGCAAAGTACATCTAAAGAGAATAGGATTCCCAAATGCCAGTACATGTAGTAGAGACAAATCCCAGTGCCATTGTCAATAGCCTCTCAGACTGTATCCTTTCTAAGAGTTTCTCATACTTGACCCTGTTATCAAATCATTTTTAAATATATAATATAAAAACAAAGCTAAGTGTCATGATCTCAAAAATATATGTACAAGTTAGCTCATACAAATTTTGGAGAAGTCTATCCATATTAGAAACAAAAAAGCTGTTAAATTTCTAGATGGAGGTATTTCTGCCATTATTCTGGGGTTGGTTTACAATTTTCAAATTTATTTATTTATCAAAGAAAATTAATTTACCTCTGATATAAATTGTTGTAGGGATAATAGTCTTTATTGGCCACACATGTTGCAGTTGCATCAATAAGGCAGGTCCTAGAACAGTACCTAAAATATCTTAGATTTAGCTTGCAGGTAGTCACAAACCACGAGGTTACTAGCTGGTTTGGACCAGGCATTTGAGAATGTGAACTGAGAATGCAAGCCAGCACAGCCCTGCTCCCAGATTTAGAGTTAGGCCTGATCAGAGATGGCCTGGTATAAGGCACAGAAACTGTGGAGGAGTTTTGACACAAAGTCATGGGCAGCATTAAATCAGCCACTTAGTAGGCAAGATCAAGCCACGTTGAGTGTGGGCCAGCTGGAAATTGCCAAATAACCATGTGACATGCTAGTCAAATGTTGTGTAGCTGAGCACCTTTTGGAAAAATGGCCACAGTGTCAAACTGCCTTTCTAATACTTTTGATATATGCATAGGCAAGCACTACTCTCAACAGTAGTCTGATATGCTTCTCTTTGAGTGCATGATGATGAATGGAGAGACCGACGACTACTTAAGATGTTGAAAAACTGCAAGTTCAGTGCTCAGCCTTAAGTAGGACAACTATACCACTCCCTGTAAGTCTCAGGGAACATCAGAGAAAAAGTGGAAGGAATGGAAGAGCTAAAGGATGGGGAGAAAGACTGGGGAATGCTCTCTTTTGAGTTGTGCCATCACAAACTCACAAAAACTGTACTTGCCTATGCTAGTCCTGCACAAGACTGGGTCTGGCATCAGTCAGTCATAAATGACTTCATATCTTGATTTTGATAAACTATGATCCCCACTCTACCAGTCTTTCATCTTGGTGTCTTGTTGCTTAGCCTTGGCTGACTCCAAATCCACTGTATAATCGAGGATGACTTTGAACTTATAATACTCCTGCCTTAACAATCTGAGAGCTGGATTTGTAGGCATGCATTATATACCTGGCTATATGAAGAGAATTTGGAAAGTAGACATTATCATGTTTTGTTAATTAAACAGAGTAGTTTTGATAAAGTGTTTTATTAGTATCTGTTTATTAATCTTTTGGTTTTGTTCTCTTCTTGAGGCTGTGAGCTAATAAATATCTGTGTCTATTTCTTTGCATTACAAACACTGGGAATGCAGGAGTAGCTAATCCTCCTCTCATCTGTTTTATTATGACATATGTCAGGCTTTGAAGCTTTCAGTTCCTCTTTTATTCACAATGGCCCAGTGTAGTCTTATACATACTATGGGAAATTACTTGCCATTCATCATTCATGTTGCATCTGCTTTATTTATTTAAAAATGCTAATAAATATTGAAAGAAAAGCAGGGTTTTGTATGTGAAAAAATAATTCTAAGGCTTTTAGGCTGAACAAAGTTTTTATATAGAATTTCAGGTTTTCAGTTGCATAATGACCATAGCAGAAAAATACATATTGAAAAGAGAAACGAATTAATGTCGTAGTTACTTTCCATATTTGTGATCAAGAAACTTGAGGATAAAAGGGTCCCTTGCATGAAGGAAATAAGAACATGAACTCAAGGTCGGAACCTAGAAGCAGGAATTGCATGACCATGAAGTAGAGACCATGAAGGAATGCTTTTTACTGACTTTCTCCTCCTCACTTGCTCAACCTGTTTTATGATGACTTCCAGTGCATGAAATGAGTTCATGCACTATCCTCAGTGTGCTAGAGCCATCTACACCAAACATCAATCAAAGAACTGCCTTCCAGACTTGCCTATATTCCAGTCTGATAGGGAATATCTTATCATTGGGTGTTAACTTTTCTTAGATAACTCTATCTTGAGTAAAGCTGAAAAAACTTTTTCTAGGACACCAGTATTTTTCTAGGCAGTTTTTGCTTACAGCCATTAGCAACAAAATAGTTCAGAATTGTTTCCTAATGTCTTTAAATTTTAAACTGATTTTAAAAGAGTTTTTCCTAATTAGAAATATAACAGCCTGTTTTTATCTGTAAACATGAAACAATATTATTTCTCAATCACTTCATAGCTATTAGGAACAAGTAAAAGGGTATTAAATCCACAGTGCCACTTACCTTGCAGGAATACCAAGAAGTAAGAGGTTTGTATATACATTAGTGGAGTATAATTTTTGGTAAGCTAGGCAGAACTTATATATTTAAAATACCAAATTTATTCTCAAAACAAATGTTTCAACAAACAGTAGATTACTATTATCATATTGTATGAATATCTTCTTGGATTCTCTTATATATTCTCTTTAGCTGGGACTGAAGGATTGGCTCAATGGTTAAGAGCTCTTGCTGCTCTTGTAGAGGACCCAAGTTCAGTACCCAGAAACCACACTGGACAACTCACAACTTGAGTCATTCCAACTCTAGCTGATCCAATGCCCTCTGAAGATACACAAGTAGTATATATGCACACAGGCATACACACACAGGCACACACATGTGCACACACACAAATAGAAATACATTTTTAAAAAAAAAATTGTGACAGGTTTTATCTGTGTAACAGCCCTAGATGTCCTGGTACTCGTGCTACAGGCCATGGTGGTGTTGATTGCACAGAATCCCTCCTGCCTCAGCCTCCCAAGTGGTAGGATTAAAGGTGTGCTCCATCACAGCCTGGCTAAAATAAAATAATTTTTAGTTAATCAATTTTTTAAAATGATCTTTTTCAATTTTACAGACCAATCCCAGTTCCTCCTCCTTTCCATCCTTGCATCCCTCTCATCTTCGCCTTCACTTCACCTCCCATCCATTCCTCAAAGAGGATAAGGCTTCCCATCTGGAATTAACAAAGTATGACATATTACTTTAAGGCAGGATCAAGATCCTCCCCCATGTATTTAGACTGAGCAAGATATCCCTCCAAAAAGAATGGACTCCAAAAAGCCACTTCAAACACAAGGGAAAAGTTCTGAACTCACTGTCAGTGGCCACACAGACTGCCCAAGCCTCAGAACTGTCACATTCTGAGGGCCTAGTTGGTCCTATGAAGGTTCCCCTGCTATCAATCTTGAGTCAGTGAGCTCCCACTATCTCAGGTCAGCTTTTTCTGTGCGTGTCCCCATCATGGTCTTGACTTCTTTGCTCATATTTTTCTCCTCCCTCTCTTCTACTAGTCCCCAGAAGCTCGGCTCTGTGCTTAGCTGTGGATCTCTTCTTCTGCTTCCATCAGTTGCTTGGTGAAGGTTCTATGATGACAATTAAGGTAGCCTTCCCTCTGACTACAGGGAAAGGCATCCTTTCCATGATTACTCAGCTGGGGTCATTCTTTTGGATTTCTGGGAATTTCCCTGGTACCAGAAAAAAAAAGAGAGCATGTGAGGAGGGAGAGACAGGATTGCAGACGGGAAAAAGAGGGGTAAAGGAGGAGACCATGAGGGAACAGATGGGGAAAGGACAGAGAGGTATTTTGATTATGGGTGCCAATATAAGGCTAGTGTAAAACCTGGAACCAAAGAAATAAAATATTTCTTAACAAAGGAATTCTCTTTATCTTCTATAATATCTTATAAAAATACTTTTCCCCCACCTTCTGAAACAGGGTTTCATTACACAGGCATGTAATTTGTGCATAAAGCAAGTTGAACTTGAATTCATAGAGATCCTTTTGCATCTTGTCTTCTGGGTGTTGGGATGAAAGTTGTGTTCCATCATATCTAACTTATCATACTTTGACTTACTTTTTACATTTTTTTGAAGTGGGAGGAACAGAAACAATTCCTTTGAGTCTGTTATAGTTAGCTCCCATTGGCAATTTCTAAATTAAGTAGATACAAATAGAATAACCTTATTCCAATATTTACTTATCAGAAATAAGATTGGAAGAAGAAAATGCCTTCTGTATATCTTTTCTATTTTCCCTAATTTTCATATCATTATTATCATTATTATTAAACTGTGTTTGAATGCATGTGCATGTGTGTATGCATGATATGTGTGTGTGAGAGAGCACGAGATGCTATAGATGAGTGTGTAGATATCAGAAGACCACATTGTAAAGGTGCCAGTTTCCTTTCACCCTTATATGAGTTTAGGATCTTGAACTCAGGTCCCAGATATGTAATGCCAATGTCATTACATAGTGATGCATTTTCCTGGCCCTAACTTTTTCTAACTACTCTGAGTATGTATTTTAAAAAAGTAATTCTAGTACCATCTTGAGTATCAGATATGTATGCTTATATATTACAGTTTAAATGAATATATTCTGGTATATGCAGTCTGTTACCACTATTAGCGTCAGTGTGTCTGATTTCTTCTTTATGTCTAACAATGAATTTATACACTGACTATCTAGACTATCTGCATATTGATAAAGAATCCAAGTTGAAGGTTGATAAGTGTCATCATCATATCTATCACACTATTAAAGCTGCCTGACAATTGGAATCAGCCCAGCATTGTCTTTCTGATGAGCATGACAATCTTAGGGTATAAAAACACAATGGCCAATTTCTCTGAGTATTTTTACTGGTTTCATAAGATTGGGAGTGTGCCTAGCTTGGGAAGCAGGTAACCAAAGCTAAAAATGAATGATTTTCAACTTCAAATGGCTATTATGTGAAATGCACAAAAGTAACTTCCATTCTCCTCTGTGAGCTGAACAACAATCTATAGAAGCAGAAGGTGGAAAAAGCTAAAACTGAATTTTTGCTTATGAAAGAAGCACTATCAAGTTTGATGTAAGGTGTTGCCATGATGGATTTGGAGAAACAATTCATTTGCCCCTTCTGGCTTCATTGAAAATCTCCTCTGGGCACTTAGGCATCGCATCACCTCAGTTCTTTGAAAAAGTTTAGAGCTGTGAAATGAGGTCTAAGTTGAGTAAATCCTAAGGGCGAAAGATGGGCAGCTATATGGACTTTATCTTTGTCACATGCCATTGTGTAACGTGTGCATAGCTGAGCAAAGGTGTACACAATCATGGACACACACACACACGCTTGTATATGGACATTTTATTTTGTTAGGCTTCCTTACAACAGTTACCCAGCTAAGTTAACCTCCCTTTCTGTCAGTCATACACAACTCTTGCTATTCTAATAGCAGCTTTCCCTAGTAGTGAGCTTTGTTCATGTTTTCACACTCACAAGTAAAATTACCCAGATATTTTGTCTTATTTTTCTGTATTTATTCATTTATTGCTTAAAATGTACTGCTGTTCTATTATACAAAAAGCTATTTGTAGACAAGGATTACATAGTTAATTCTTAGAATTGTATATGCTGTTGCTATGGAGAGAAAATTTAAGAATAACTATATGTTGATGAGTTAGTTATATGCCTAGTTTACATAATAAAATGCATGTAAATAAATGCATTTTGATTGACCTCTTGTCACAATAGGCCAATTATGTTTCAATAAGGCTAGGAAAATGTTGTATTGGTTACTTTTCTGTTGTAGTGACAGACTACTCTTACTGAAAGTAACTAAGAGGGAAAAAAAGTTTTACTGTGACTTCCAGTTTCAGAGGGGAAATAATTCATTATTATGGAAAAGACACAGCAGCAGAAATATGAGGCCAACGTGGTGGTCCGGAAGCTGAGTGAGTGCTCATATTTTATCCAAACAAACTAAGGAGAAAGAGGGAGAGCAGAAACTGTTATGCTAAAATTTCACAAAGCCCACGCCCAAGGATCTACCTCCAAAAGATTCTAAACTCTTCTCAAATAACACTACCACTACCAACTGGGTACCAGGTGGACAATGGGGGACGTTTCATCATCAAACCACAAAAATATAGATAAATATGTGTTTAAGGAAATGCTTATAAAATTGGTATCTTAGCTGGGTTTCTAGTGCTGTGATAAATACAACAAAAAAGGACTTAGAAACTAGGCAGGGTGACACATGCCTTTAATACTAGCATTCAAGAAGTAGAGGGGAGGTGGATTTCTGTCAGTTCAAGGCTAGCCTAGTCTACAAAGTGAATTACAAGCTCTGTCTCAAAACAAGAAAGTTAGATTCTATCTTAAAAACAAAACAAAACAAAACACAAATACAAAAAAAAAGAAAGAAAGAAAAAGGAAGAGACAAAGCAGCACAGGTTACTTGGTGAAGAAAGAGCTTATTTTACCTTAAATTATTTACAGTCCATTTCTGTTAAGTCAGGGTAGAAATGTGTTAGGAATATTTCCTAACGCGTGCTCTCTGCTGACTCAAAAATTCCAATCAGGCCAAATCGTCATGAACAGAATTAAAGGATATCCAGGTTTTAATGGGATTCCTGTGCTTTTTGGGTGGTCCCGAGGGGAACCGGGAAGCCAACAATGCGACCACGGGGCGTGGGGGAAGATGTGGGGGAGTCAAGGTTTGGGCAGGCTGCCTTGACCCTCCTCCGAGGAAGGGGTCAAGATTTTGGTGGGCTACCTTGACACTTCTCAGGGGCAGGGTCAAGGTTTGGCGAGCACAGGGGCAGGAGGCAAGAGACCTGGACTTACAGTTAGGTATGAACTGGTTGTCAAGAGTTGAAGCAGAGACCAAAGAGAAGAGTGCTTACTAGCTTGCTCTGTCTGCTTTTTTCTATTATTATTATTATTATTATTATTATTATTATTATTATTATTACTATTATTATTATTATGGTTTTTCATGACAGGGTTTCTCAGTTCTGGAACTAGCTCTGTAAACCAGACTGGCCTAAAACTCATAGAGATCCTCCAGCCTCTCCCTTCCAAGTGCTGAGATTAAAAGTGTGTGCCTCTACCGCACGGCTCAGTCTGTTTTTCTATACCACTACCACATTCGCTGAAGTGACACCATATTCAGTAAGCTGGACCTTCCTACATAAATCGATAGGATGCCCTACAGATATGCCTATCAAACAATCTGATAGAGAGATTTCCTCAATAAAAGGTTCCTTCTTATCAGATTACTGTAGCTGTGTTAAGTTTATGAAACAAACAAACAAAAAACAAAAAAAATGCAAAAAGCAAACAAAAAACCTAGCCAGCACACTTGGTTTGAGCTGTATATGCTCAATAGTTCCCTTTTAAACTTATTGACATTCCTAAAGCTTAAAGAAAAATTATTTTTGCCATCTCAATAACTAAATACTCTTTCTGCCAGAGCCATAAATTCACAACGATATTCACACTCACACCTTCATTCTGACATTGAAGCATTGTGTTTTTAACCCCCACAGATCTCTAGGTAACAGTATTAGAATAGTTCTTGGCAGTTTTAACTAGACAAAAATGTCTGTGATTATTTAAGTCACTGGCATACTAGTATTTTTATGCTAATCCTCAAATTCTGATGAAACCTTTCTTCAAAGGAATATAAACAGGTTAAAACAGCTACACTTTGTGTGTTGCTTTTATTTATTTACTTTTGGTACACTTGCTGGGTAAACATATTGATATAGCAACATCGGTACTGTAACCTAGACAATAAGAAGAAAGCAGCACTGGGGAAAACAGAGGTGCCTCAGACTCCCCTAGAACTACATGTTACTTAGTAGATAAATAAATAAAAGCCAAAAGTACAATGTCAAATAGGTTTACGATAAGGGTGAAATTCAGTTGGATGTTGTTCAGACTGTGTGAATCACTGAGAATGTCATTAGGTAGAAAACAGTCCAGGCTGTTGTTTAAAGAGGAAGAAAGCTACATATGGCAGGGCACAGAGGGAGGGAAAGAGAGGTCTTGATGCAATCAAAGCAAGAGGATATCAGATGTGCTGAACTTGTAGAAGCAAATAATAAAGAATATGGTAGACATCTGAAAACCTATTTGGGATTTCCACGTGTCAAAGTGGTATCATTAGATTCACATTTTAGGTACATTCAGACAGGCTGCTATGTGAAAAATGCATCATAGGGAATTATGCAAACTAATTAGGAAATCTCCACTGATTTCCAGATAATACCTGATCTGTCCAGAGTCAAACTGGAGGAAAGATGGAAGGAAATGGGTAAATTTATATTATACAGAATTAGGCGCTGAATTCTAAATGGTTAAATGCTGAGTGTAATATAAATACTTGTGCCATTTGGGGAAACGGCTCTTATCAATATTTTCCTTGTGGAACTAGGAACATGGTGGCTTTTCACAAATCAGCTTAATGGAACACTAAAGACAGCTGATCAAACTTTGGAACAGTGTTTCACATCTGTGTCTCTTGTCTAAAATTAGATGCAGATATTTTATAATAGGAGTAGAATAAATTTCAGAGTTCATTTTGGTAGACTGCTTGACTAACATCCACAAAACCATGGTTTCTTTCCTAAGTACCACATAAAACTGGAGATGTTGGCCTACTATAATCTTAGCACTCATGACATTACAAACGAGGATAAGATGACTAAGATAATCCTTGCTATATTAGTTTCTTTTCTTGTTCCATAATAAAATAACATGTTCAGAAGCAACTTATAGAAAAAATAGTCTGTTTGGACTTAAAGTACCACAGAGTAACAGTCCATCAAGGTGAAGGGGAATGGCAGAAGACCGTAGGCCATAGTCAACAGGTATATCGGCAGAACAGAAACCTCAGGGCTCACATCTTCAAATATAAGGAGGGAAGTGGAGTTACTGAATAGAAAATGTACAGAGCTTTTAATCTCAAAGCTGGTCCGCAGTGATGTGCTTCCTCTGAAAAGTCTGTAACACTTAAATCTCCTCAAATAGCAACACCAACTGGGGACAAGGTTTTGAATTCCAGAGACTGTATGGCTATTTCTCATTTAAAATACTACATTTGCCTCCATAAGCAATTTGATAATAGTGTAGTATACTTGAGACCTTGTTTCAAAAGAAATATTAAAATAAAAATTAATGCAAGTAGAGGCAAGTTTAAAATGTATAAAGTAATAACAAATGTACCTTGTGTAAATATCTATTTTTATCATTATAACATATTCTACTTTAATAGTTGCTTTTAATGTTTACTTTTGTATAATTGATATAATTTACCTAAAAAGTACTGGTGTTAGAACTGACTTTTCATAGACATCAATTCTTACTCCACAATTTATCATTTCTTCTTGTCCTTGAACTATCTGTCCAGCTTCTGTGAGACTCATTTTCTCATATATAAAATGGGACTATTAAATCACATATTACAATAGTAACATTAAATATAATATTTCTTAATCACTTGGTTAAAAGTGTGTGTGCCAATACATGTTATCATGTGTATGCATGTACCTACAGGCAAGTGAAACATAGGTGGACAAGACACATACATAAATATATGGGAGAGGGTGCTGTTGACAGAGGTTTCTGTCCTGTCTGGTCCCACAATCTTTCAATCCCAAAGAAACACATAGAGACCTAAATTAATTATAAACTTGTTGGTCTGTTAGCTCAGGCTTTTTATTAATTAACTCTTACATCTTTCATTAACTCTTAGTTCTTGTCTGTGTTACCCAAGTGACTTGGTACCTTTTATCAGTGAGGCAGTCTCATCTTGCTTTCTCTATGTCTGGGTGATGACTATAGACTGAGCCTTTTTTTCCCCAGAATTCTCCTATTCTGGTCACCCCACATCTACTTCCTGCCTGGTAATCCCATCTATACTTCCTGTCTGACTACTGGTCAATTAGCATTTTATTAAACCAATACAAGTGATAAATCTCTACAGGGTGCAAGATCATTGTACCACAACAGATTACTGTGTGTGAATGTGTGTGTATAAGTGGGAAGTGAACCACAGATAGCATTCTCAGGATCTGTCCATCTGTGATTTGAGACAGAGAATCACTGGATCTTCCTAGTTAGAAAATCAACCTCAGGGATCTATCTATTTCCTCTCTTGCCATGGGATTATAAACATTCAAAATTTCACATTGGTCTTTGGGATCAGGCTCAGGTTCTCATGCTCTTCAAGTAGTTACAGACTGAGCTAACTTGCAAGCTTCCAAAGCATATTTGATTGGTAATATAGAAAATTTCTAGTTGGATTATAATACTTACAAAAAAGTAATTTTTCTTAAACATTTTGTATTTGGATTATAAAGCTCTCTCTTTACTTTGAAGGCGTATTAGTTGAAACGTTTCCTCTTTCTAAATTTTAAAATAGGTAAATGTCAAATAAATATCTATGTTTTGATGTAATTTGATATATATAATACAATATACATTGCATGATAACTATTACGATAAAATCAATTACCATATCTCTCTATATCTATAGCCAACATTTGTGTGGTGATGGGTTAGAGTTCTTGATTGTCTCTATCACTCAGTTATTAAATATAAATGAAATAGCAATGTGGCTAACATTAGTACCTATGATACACTTGTAGTGGTTTGAAAAGAAAATGGCCCCAAAAAAGAATGGCACTAGTAAGAGGTGTGACCTTGTTCAAGAAAGTGTGTCGTCACTCTGGGGACAGGCTTTGTAGTCTCTTTGCACAAGCTTCAGTCAGTGCGGCAGTCTATACTTCCTGTTATCAACATGTAGCAGCTACTTCTCCAGTACCATATCTGTCTGCATGTTACAATGTTATCCCATGACGGTACTGAACTAAACCTATAAATAGTAAGCCAGCCCAAACTAAATGTTTTGTTTGTATGCATTGCCATGGTCATGGTATCTCTTCACAGCAATAGCAACCCTAATATAGACAGCACATTTGACTTACACACCTCACAGCTGAAATCTGTAACCTCGGACCACTTACTTCGCATTTCCCCATTATAAAAAGTCATTGAATCTCTTCACTGCCTCCCCTGTATCTTTCAATATCCTATGGTATTTAGTTATTTTATGTGGTAATGGAATATCAATTTCAACGATTTGATTATTCTTTGTACACTAGAGATAAACTCTACTTGAGCATAGTGAATAAATGACCATTCCAGTGTGATGTTGAGCAACTCTGCTAGAATTTCTTGTCTTTCTTTTAAAAAGTCTGTATTTTAAAAGGATTTTGACATATAATTTTTATTTTATTTACAGTAAGGATTCCCATATTATTGTTTTTTCCTTTTCCTTAATTGCTTCTTCTTTTCTGATCCAAGAAACATATAATTCCATCCTAGCTACAGACGTAGCACCCCTCTAATTGTACTCTTGTCTCCCTAAGTTATACTTTCTTTATTCCCAGAGGTCATTACCAACAAAACCTGGATTTGATGAAATTTACAGTCCTGTTTTTCTTTTCTCTTTAATCAATCAAAGTGATTCCTTACATAAGTTGAAAATAGAAAAGAGAATTCTTATGTATTTCTGGCAAAGAAATAAAAATTGAAAAAGAACAGATGGCCCATGGGTTCACATACAAAATTGAGCATTGTTCCCCTCTTAAATTTCAGACTCAAAATTATCGATTTATATATACCAATTCTGTAACGAGGAGAAAAAGAAAGCGATGAGAAATTTCAAATAGACACAGTCATGTTACTACTTGCCCTACTCTTTAAAATGTATTCCAAAACAGTGAAGGAAAGCAGAAATAAAGACAGCAGAAAGCGGGGAGAGAGACTTACAGATGAAAGAGGAGAAATGTCACGTACACAGTCACCTTTTGGCAAACAACTCTGTTCAGAATAAAACTATCTGCTTAATTCCAAGGTGTTTGAAATAATATTTTATCCATTTTACATATTGTGATTTAAATAAGTACATTAGTATTCCAACACTAATAAGAATCTATTTTATAGCATGAATGGAATAAATAAAACAGTGATTTTAAAATTAATGACCTCTAAATTTCTTAAGAAGTGTTGAATACAAGTATGGTTATTTAGTTTTGGAAGACAATGGCATTATAAATTTTAACAACATGTTAAAAGTCACATAATATCTAACAGACACTGGGAGATTTCTAATTTAAAATCTCCACCTTTGGTGTATTTAATGAACAAGTACATTTTATAATATATAAACAAATTTTATTTGTCTTTGAGATATGTTTTGACAAATACATTTCTCTGATGATTGTGGCAGACTTGGACAGTCCCTGAGCTAGCTAGTATGTCTTGCTTAACTTAGATTTCCTTCCAATCTAGAAATTAAATTTGTTTCTCCACCTTTCAGCTAACCACTAATTATATTTCCCCTATATAGCAGATATACACTTCTGTCAACTAAATCTGCTTCTTTCTTCTGCCAAAGTAGCAAAATTTCTGTGGCAATTAGAAATAATTGTTATGATTTCTCCACCTATCTAACTCTGACTTCCAACAGAGCATTGTGTCCCATTAGCCTTTAAAGACAAGAGTGTGGAAAGAAAATGTGGTTTTTTGAAAACAAAACACCATGAAGTTTAGGATCCAGTAATCTTTACAAATTCACTCTTTGGCTCACATGTAATAGAGAATTGGAACCAACTTATTCTATGGACTGGAAAGTAAAGATGGAAAGAGTCTTTCCAGTCAAATAATCTCCCTTCTTATACCTTTAAAACAATTGTTGTTCAAGACAACAAATTATTTTAAAAGACCATAAACTTGGTCTATTGGTGAAATAACTCACTGTTGCAGATTTCTCTCTTTTTAATTTGATTGGTAGTTATGATCAAATGAAAATAGGATGGGAGGTGAGGTTCATAGTGAAACTGAGTCTTAGGAAGAGTTAGAATTTAAGAGAGAACGAGGGAAATTGAATCAATGAGAGTTTTTAATTGAGGGATGTTTCATTTTTTCTTTGTAATTGCCTCAAAACCAACCATTCCCAAATATCTCTCTCGGTGCCTTCTCAGAGAATTTAGCAAATCAGAAAGTAAGGAAAGGCATTATACATGCAGGTGAAGAAAACTTTCAAGGCAGTCTCTCTTGCCCTAATTAAGAAAAAACTGTTAGAATAGGGCAAGAAAAAACACATTTCCACAGCTAGATCTGGCTTCAGTGATCAAAGGCTTCCTCTTTGGGGAAACTAATAATTTTTCAACCAGTGACTGTTTGTCAGTAAAAAATACATTAGGATGTTTTAGGCATAGAGTGCCTTTTGCACAAATTTGATTAATACTCCATGTATTTTTTACCTGGACATGGCCTGGAGAGACCCGAGACAGAAGCTTTGTTTGAGGTATTACCTGGTAAGATTGGCTTATGAACATTTCTCTGGGAGATTGTATTGATTGCTAATTGAAGTAGGAGGGCCCACTTTGAGCAGCTCTATGCATAGGCAGATTGTCCTGGGTTGTATAAATGAGCCAACTAAGCGTGAATCTAGGGATCAGCCAATGGTTCCAGCTATTTTTCCTTGGCTGTGAGAGAGTTCCCTGGATGGAAATAATGTTGCATGGAACAGTGAGCAGTCATCTCTTTATGTCTTCGCATTGAGTTCCTGCCCTGACTTCCCTCAGGCCTTGTGACCTGAAAGTCTAAGATTGAACAAACTCTTTCTTCTCCAGTTTGCTTTCAGTCAGAGCATTTTATCACAACAACAGAAAGGAAACCAGACTAGCTATTATATCTAGTACTTGACTTATTATGTAATACTTGACAAACATCCTTTGGATCAAACTTTGTTTTCAAAAGCAGCAGATTTACATTAAAGTCTCAGTTCTCCATGCCCTCACTCAGAAAGACTAAAATTGGTTACTGCTTGTCCTGTAGAAGGTTCTGATCACACCATGAGGGCTGTTCTCCACACGTCCCTGATCAAATCCAGTTTCTGCCCTGCTGTGTTCTTTGGGGGAGCTTGAATTGAGATACCCTTTTCACCTGGCTTTATATAGTCGGGGACAGTGGGAGGTGTTGGCAATATGCTGAAGGACTAGGCGAGAGCTTGGCATGTTTACTTCCCTCACTTGTTTTCCTGCCTTAGCACTGCAGCTCTATTGGTAGCTGATTTGGAATCCTCTAGGCTGGTATTTTCTGGTTTTAAACTCCTGCCAGGCAGCAGGCTCATGGGCGGTAAGATTTCCTACTTCTCTATCACCCTCACGACACTCTTCCTGTTTCCACACTTCTGGGTATAAATTTAGTTCTTACTGTGACTATGACCAATTCATTTTCTTCTTACTGGGGTTATAAGACTGGCAGGTATATAGGGATCCCATTGGCACATATCACAGAGAAAATTATTAGCCTTAGAACAGGCTGAGTAGACATCAGTTCTCATTGTGGTCCCACTACTTCTCCCTCCCAGCTCTGCATGAAATCATAATAATTGTCATGTTATTGTAGGTTAGCCCCAAAAGCCCTTATAAAAGTTTAACTCAGAAAAGCACAGAAAATTAAGTGAAAAACATTTGGCTTGGCTCAACTTATTAAAGAAATTTCAATAATTTATGAAGTAGTGGGATTGATTATTCTTTTATTCATTTGTTAATATTCTGAATTGTTTATAAGTTAGGGTAATCCTAGACTAAAGACTTCAGCAGTAGACTACTGGCTGGTAGAAAATGTTAATCATATCTGGCTAGCATTTTAAAGAGAGTTTAGCGGAAACTGTTGTTGTTACTACTCCAGGAAACATGGTGTGATGGCTTAGAACTCACAAACTGTGGTCCTTTCATTTCACCTGTCATAAAGAAGCTATAGTTACTTCTAGAAGGATAGACTTCTAGAGAGAACAGAGAAATTGTTGCCCTTCTCTCAAATTTTTAGAGGTTGTTTCATATCAGTTAATCTTAACATAAAATTAAAAGACAGATGAATCTAGATAATGTAATTTGTAGGGCTCATGTCTTTGAATGATACAAATGGACATGACTGAGTAGTTACGGATGGGAGATTTATTGAAAATAAATCACCTAACTCCATAATTTTGTCAGAGATGAATAAGAAAGTCTCAAGAAAGATCAGCAAGGGGCTAAATGTCTTTCAAGTGATTCCCAGGAGTTACAGAGAAAGCATTTAATTTCCACAGAAATAATGTATGACAACACCTGCAGAGTATGAAAGGTGAAGGAGACTTTTCTGGTCTCTATCTATCTGTGCTTTGATTGTGTAATCAGTCACTAAGGGAAACAGCAATGATGTGACTTCCTCGACTAGTGATCCAGTCTCCAGAGAAGATAATTCCCAGAGCTGGGCCCAGTGACAGAAAAAGCTTCTGAACAAAATGGCAAAGAATGATTACAAACATCCCACCAGAACAGCCACCTGAAACCAGTGATCTGGGATCACCTAAGACTTAATCATAGAAAGAGACATTTCTTGATAAAAGGGGTTTGACCATCTCAGACTGGCTAACACAGAACCTTATCATGTGTAGTAAAGGGGACCCATTTAATTGTCTGTTTTTTCAAGATGAGTATCATTTCTGAAAAAGTGGTAATATATACCTTTACTTATTTAATTATGCTGGGATGTGTGTGTGTGTGTGTGTGTGTAAAGCATGGCTCACATGTGGAGTTTCTAAAATTAAACTTACATCATTAGGCTTTGTGACAGGCACATATAACCTCTGAGCAATCTTATTGGCCCTAAAACATAGTTATTAAAACAACTATCTTGAAATCCTCTATATATTATTAACTGACACAGTATGTTTTTATTTTCTCCTTTTGTGAACTAGTACTACTCAGATGTTCACCTTTAACTGACAAAGTGTCTTTTTGAAATAAAAACATCACCAAGGAAACGGATTTCACATATTTTATGTTTGACTCTTTCTTTCAGTTCTGGCTGAATTTCAAATAAGTAGGAGTTGAGACCTCAGAGTGGCATGATGGGAAGCAAGATTGAAAACTCCTGCGAAATTTCAATGGTGACTTCAGATAGTGCCCTCCTTCCCTCCATACACAGTCTCTGATAGAACTACAAACCATTTTCTCCTTGCAGATAAGTAGCTGTGCTTGGGACAATGTAATTGTCAATAATACACTCTCTATTCTGGTCTAAATTGTACAAAATGTGTGTCTATTGGAGTAGCTGTTGCACGATGTGTTAGGGCTTTGGTATACATTAGGGTAGCATAAGGTATTTGTGTCAGTACCACTATGTCTCTTCTTACTAAAGTAATTAACAGAAAGTAGACAAGAATGAGGGCCAAAATTGTAATTGCACAATAATTCATTCTATATGTCCCGTTGTGAAACATGTATTTGTCTATGATGACATGAAGAGGATAGCAGAATCCTTTTAGATACTTCTGGACCTATATGTCTCATCAATAGAGAAAAAGACACAGCAAAAGGTGTGTACATCATGGTGGTGACAGCCCAAGGCATTGCTTTTCATTTGCGGTGTACAAGAATAGCATACGGGTATGTCACAGATTAAAGTACATTGTTTCTGGCATATTTTTCAGGTAAGCAATAAAAAGGAGAGATAGTCACTATGTAATTTCATTGCAACAAAAGAAACCTTATAGATATTTATAATGAAATACAGTTTGAAAACATTTCCCTGCCTTCAAAGAAATATTGCATTAATATAGACTGTAGGTGAAAAGTGTAGGTCCTCATTACAGTTTCCAGTCACTGTAGACTGTACTCAGGATTCTCTCTTTCTACTGAATTCTGTCCATTAGCCAGAAAAATATTATGAACTAAATTGAATCTATTCATTCTTGTTGAAAAAACATGTCACTCTCTTCCCATTATGTTTGAATCCCCAAATCATGTTATTACGAAACAAGAATGAGGTAAGTGAGTACAGAGACTATCCAGCAACCTGAGGCCTCTCTTCTTGGTGGTCTCTTTCATGTAAGGTAATAAAAAGCAGCTTCCATTTCCAGTCCCCACAAACTGGTACTTGTGGTTTAGGATTGGCAAGAGACTTGTCTCTAGAGGGGACCCCAGGTGTCCACAGGGATGTCCCCTGCTGGGTATTTGGGCAGCAGAGGATAGGGTGCCTGAACTAGTCTTGTCCCATAGTCACATTGATGAATATCTTGATCATCACCATAGAAATTTTGCCTGATGAATGGAGATAGAGTCAGAGACCCTCATTCACATCAGAACAACAGACTGAGCTCCCAAGGTGCAGTCGAAGAGCAGAAGAGGGGAGAAGATGAGCAAGGAAGTCAGGACCGCGGGGGGCTGGCCCATCAAATAAGACAGTGTGCCTGATCTATTGAGAGCTCATCAAATCCAGCTGGACATGGACTGAAGGAGCACATGACCAAACCGGAATCTCTGAATATGGTTGCCAATGGGAGCTGACTGAGAAACCAATGACAATGGCACAGGGACCTATCTCTTCTGCATGTATTGGTTTTTTGGGAAACTAGTTTATATGGATGCACACCTTCTTAGGCTGGGATGGAGGGGGGAGGGCCTTGGGCTTCTCACAGGGCAGGGGGAGGGAGGAAGAATGGGGGGAAGCAGGAGGGCCTGGGATAGGGGAGAAAGTGTAACTTTAAAGTTTATTTAAAAAAAAACTTGGCGAATCTATAGAAAAAAAATACAGGATCAGTTTAGATGGGTGTTGTGTACAAGCTCATTAAAAGCCAATCTGTTCTTGAAGTGACCTGTCCAGAAAAAAAGTTACTTGTCATCTTATGTGTATGTAATACATGACATACATATGTTGAAAATTTTGAGTCATGATCATGAAAAATCCATCACATGACAGCTCCTCTATCAACCAGAATAGGATCTACCCATTTTCTATGCCTCTATTTAGCTCTTTAACCCTCCGAATTCATAAAACAGAACCCTGAAAATTTGGCTCTTGGGGTAAGGGTTTGCATCCGCTTGCTTCTTTCTCTCCTTCGAGTGGAATCCTATCTTTTCTTCATGCTTGTAATAAATCTATACTTCATTTTTCTTCTCAGAATCTGATCGGAGTTATTACTTGATATGAAAAAATAGCTGGACATTACATGACACGACACTCAAGACTCTATTATAGGTCCATAAACCCATCATTTTCTTAGTTTTCATATATATATATGAAAACTAAGAATATACATATATGAAACTCAGGAAACAGAATTTGATAATAGATTATTTAAAATTAGACAAAACCAGGAAAAGAAAGCCTGGGTTTTTCTCCATTTCTCCTGTAGCAGAGCATATGTTAGCTGTGAGCTAAACTGTCATAACTATTTGAAATCTTTTGCTTTTCCTGGGAGGTAAGTTCTTTTTCTGGAGCCACAGCTGCATCAAGTGGTGGGGATTTGTCTAGCGTGTATAAGTGTACCCTTTCAAAGAGGTAGCCATTTCTCGCATTAAAATATTTAAAAATTATTTCTATGTATATACATTTGAACAAATGTGTGTGTCAGTGTGTATGTGTTTCTGTGTGTGTATGTGTGTGTGTGTGTGTGTGTGTGTGTGTGTGTTTCTATCTGTGTTTGTGTGTCTGTGTGGCCAGTAGAGAGCACTGGATTTCCTGAAACTGGAGTTGGAGGTGGTTACAAGTCTGTAGACATAGGTGTTGGGTGCTGAAGTCTTACCTCTGTGGTTCTCCATCTTAACATGGATATTGTTTCCTTTTATTTTCTGGATTTTAGACTTTTTATTGAGGCTACAAAGGAAATTTTCTTTTTATCATAAGGCATTACCCTAGCCTGGCAAAGGGAAGTTCCTGCTCTCTTCAACAGAGTGTCATATCAACTGCTGAGCAAAATTTTTGTAAACCATATTACTGATGAATACAGGTGGATTTCCTATTTTAGTGAAGGGCAATTGTGCAGATCCTGCTTCCCTACAATTATTATGCTTTCAGGGACAAAAAAGGTGAGGACAAAAAAGCTGGTTTAAGCAGGAATTCATTCTCAACCTTCAAGTCTGGTAATTTTTAGCTAGCTAGCTACCAGAAGGGATCCTGATTCATTCCCTAGACTGTTTCTGATCAATCCTGCTCCTCTGCCTTCAATGCTCCTTTAGAATAGTTAGAACTAGTTTTTGGGAACTGAAATGTTACTTCATAAATGAAATCTTTTCTAAGCACTCATTTATTTTTCAGCTTAGCACACATATTTCCTTCCTTAGACTATAATTTGTAATGTTATGTAACTTTTCATTACGTATGCACACTTCTCCTGTGTTCACTGATATGCTTCCTCTCTATTCAGTTTTACTTATCATTAGAGTTCTTAAATATTCACCAGCTGCCTCAGTCCCATCATCTCACACTCATTGTTTTTGTCTTAGGACACAGTGATGAAATACATCTTGTCTGGGCTTTCTGCAACTACCGACTTGCAATTGGGGGTTCTATTTTCGAATAAGATATTATAACCTAATGAAATGTAATATGTGTGTTGTATGGCTTTCTACAGATATATATTGAGAAATTTATAATCATAGCAATGACATCAACAGACTGAGAAAGGACTGGCTGAAGGAGTTCAGATTTCTATTCATCTGTTTCTACTTACTGAAACACAGGGATTATCTAGGTAATTTATAGAAACATGTATAAGAAATTACTTGACTTTTCCCTCTTCTGTTTAATTAAGAGAATATTAGAATCAACATTATCACTATCCTTAGGACAACTGATTACTACTGTGTTATGTACAATTATTCCTACTTTAATTTTCATGATTTCAAGAAAAGGTATTGTGTAGGCAAGCACTTATGCTTCATGGTATCTGTAGGTCATATCATACTAGTAATAAACTGAAAAATGGCAAAGATGTGGATGGAAAGCAGGAACTCTTACATACTATTGATTGTGATACAAATTGGTATAACATTTATGGAAGAGTATGGATGCTCTTTAAAACCTATGTTAGATTTAATGTGTATAATTATCTATTTTACTTCAAAAATATATTTAAAGGAAGTCCACATACAAAAGGCATAATTACAACTCCTTTGTGATTTTTGTTTGTTTGTTTAGCTTTATATTGATGATCCAAATGGAAAGATACAGATTCAGCAAAGATTTTCAATAGATGAATGGACAAAGAAATTATGATACTTATGCACACAATGCAGAATAACATAGCCAGAAAAAAATCACTTGAAGGAAAATATATAGATTTGGAGGGAATTACATTCAGTGAAATTGCAGAATAAAAAGAAGATAAGTATCATGTATTAGGTACTTTTCTCTTTCTGTGGCAAAATGTCTCATAAGAAGCAAATTAGTTGAAAATGAGTTTTCTTGATTTGTAGTTTGAGATGATACAGTTCATTGTAGCAGGAAAAGCATGACACGACATCGGGAAGCAGGAAACAGGAGGCTACTGATAGTATTGAATCTTCAGTTAAAAAAAGAGGGAGGGAGTAAAAAGCTGAGTTATGACAGCCTTCCTGGATTACCTACTTCCTTCATCAATACTCCATCTTGTAAAGATTCCAAAACCTTGCCAAACAACACCGCCAGCCAGGACCCAGTGATCAAACACATGACTCCATGAGGATATTGTTTATAATATACATTATGATATGTATTTTTTTCATAATCCAGCACAGTCTCTATTTAAATGGTGCTAAGAATAACTAGAGTTGGAGGTGGAACAGCTGTTAATCAGGGTTGTATAATGAAGACAACATACATGAAGGAATAGGATGATCGAGTTGGAGGAAGGACAGAGAGGAAGAACATGGAAAGATATATGTTAGTAGAGGGAGCCATTGTGGGTTTAACAAGAAACTTGGCGCTAGAGAAATTCTCAGAAATCCACAAGAATAATCCAAGCTAATATTCTAAGCAATAGTGGAGAAAGTCCCTGAACTCAGCTTCCCATGCAATCAGACTGATGACTACCTTCATTGTCATTATAAACTGATCAAAGCAGGTAGACTCCACTCCCTATGGAGGGATACCTTGCTCAGCTTAGATATATGGGTAAAGGCCTTAGTCCTCCCCATTGAAGGCCTTACCTTCTCTGAGGTATGGTTGGGTACAAGTTGTAGACATAGTTAGGGGAACTGGAGGAGGGGAGGGAGGGAGAACTGAAATTGGCATGAAAAATGGAAAA
>JAQHUG010000371.1:1685613-1697682 GCA_028555095.1 Dicrostonyx torquatus | reverse complement strand
TGGTTTTTCGAGACAGGGTTTCTCTGTAGCTTTGGAGCCTGTCCTGGAACTAGCTCTTGTAGACCAGGCTTGTCTCGAACTCACAGAGATCCGCCTGCCTCTGCCTCCCGAGTGTTGGAATTAAAGGCGTGCGCCACCACCGCCCAGCAAAAGAATATTTTTTTGCACCACAGTTTTGCCCAGAATCACCTGTCAAACATGTAAATGCTATTCCAACTGTCCTATGGAGATTCGTGAAAGATTAAAATTAAAATTGTGTTCCCATATTGCATCCTATGTGTGGATGCTATTCAGAGAGCAGACATTATCATATTCCAAAAGGTCTAAATTCAGAAATGTAGGGACACAGTAGTTATGAGTACTTTCAGGTTCTAATTAATGTTGCAAAGCCACATTATAATTCAGGGCTCATGATACATATTATTTTGGGGAAAGTAGTGTTGTAAGAATTAGATGCAACTTGTAAGATAACCCCTAGACCAATGGCTACCAATGACAAGATAAATGTACAGTATTAGATAATGAAGAGTTTCATCCTGGGCTACTGGCTCAAAGGGTCTGAGTGGGACTTCCTCATGTTATGGTATTTTACATAGTGAGAGCTTGTATTTTAGAACAAAGGTTTGCACTTGACATTTGGGGACCAGATAACTTTAAAGAGTCTTATTTACATTGCCCGTTGGGCCCTTAGCTGTGTCCCTGGTCCCTACCTACCAAATATTTACAACGGCAAGTTGAAGCAATGGAAAATATCTCCACATGTTTTTAAATGACCTTTAAGGGAAACAATTAACACTGAATTTAGAACCATAAGTCTAGAATGTTAAACTTCATTTAGAACCTGTTACAATGAAGACTTCTTTGCCCAAACACTACAAACCTAATTTTGGGAAGTATATCCACACAATCCACGAAGTCTGTACTTTACCACAGGACGTTGAGTGAAGAGAGGCTCAGAAGTCATATTCTGAGTCCCAGAGCTCCGAGTCATGGTTCTCAAAATCACCCTTTTCTTCCTTTGATTCCTAAATCTGAGTTCAGTGGTTAAGTATATTTCTGCAATTGCTTCCTTTCCATCGTTTTATCTGGAGTGAGCATGAAAATTCCATAGGGAATCTGGCAGAACTTGAGAATTATGCTATGGAAGAGGATTCTCAAATTTCAAAGAAGCAGCAAAAGTTATAAAGACTTTTAAGTTTTAACCTCCTCTGCAGCCTCATTCCTATATGAGGATGTGACACCTGTTTTTAGGATACACTGTTTCATTGAGTCATCCATATAAGACAGGCTTTTGTAGACCAGACTCCAAGGATGCCTACCACATTCTCTAATCCTCTGCTACTTTTTATATGAAATGTGTGCAAAGTTAACTTATTGCAACAATAAAACTTTTTAACCTACAAGTTATAGCAAAAATTGTATATCTGTAATACCCTCAGACATTGCTAAAATATATAAATCATGTGATGGTTTGTTCAAAAAAAAAGAGGATAGTGTGTGATGGGAATTTAAGCACTGGTGAGCAGATCTAAATCAGAATCCACCAGTTCTTCTTCTAGTCCAAAATCACCTTTCCATCCCCAAATGCTTAAAAAGCTTCTTGTTCTGTTGTTACTTCCATAGACTCTAATAGGGCTTTACAAGTCCAGTGTGTAACACTGAATTTAAAAATAAGATTCATAGCTGCAGACACACTGGCTGTGATAATGTCCAAAGCTGGAAAACCACTGTAGTCATCTCAGACTTGGCAATGCCTATTGCAGAAGTGGCTTTTAGATCTTCAGTTCTGTAGGTATTTGTGCACAGCTTCTGAGACGCTGGAGTTGCAGTCTCTACAGTCAAGCCAAGATGTCGGGAGATGATAAATCAACATCTTTTAAAGCGTCCCAATGATTCCAGTATATAGCACAACTTGGAGGCCACCATTATGGATTTGTACCACGCTGAATTTTTCACAAATTATTATGAGCTTGCAGGGATTAAAATTTCTTGAAAAACTAAACCTGTTTATTTTTCTTTGTGATGTGTGTGTGTATACATTTGACAGTTTCTCAATGTGTATCACTATGTAGAACAGAATAGGTTGACCTTGAACTCATAAAAATCCACCTTCCATTTGCCTCTGTTTGCTGAGTGCTAGGATTAAAACTATGTGCCACCACACTCAGTTTATAGCTCCCAATTTTTAAAATCATATCTTATATATTCATAGCAGATACTGTTTAATTGATACACTCAGTTGGTAATTGAAATGGACTAATCTCCAACAATTATCTCATTTGCCTGTATAAAACAAAGGAGGGTGTGAAAAGCTCAACACACTTCAATATACACTATATATGTGTATACTAATGTACAAGTATACTTTATTTGCATATACATATATGCCTTTAGATACCCACAATATATTATGCTATCATAATATATAAGAAATATAAGAAAAAAGACCTGAAGGTTTTTATTTATAAATTTTATAGTTATGTTAACTTGATGGAAATAACTTTTTCTGTGAAGACTTCATGTGATGCCACCATATTCTCCCAACATCAAATCAATACATAATAGGAAGTTTTATTAAGAAGTTTAAAAATCAGTACCATTTTTGTATTCTATACTGGTTGGTTTTGACACAGTCTTGATTTATCTGGGAGGAGAACCTTAACTGAGAAAATATTTCTTTTAGATTGCCTCTTAATAAGTCTGGAAGGCATTTTATCATCTAATGATTAATAGGGTGATCAGCCCACTGTATGTGGAGACACCCTGGGAGGTGATCCTGGATGTTCTAAGAAAGCAGGCTGAACAAGCTTTGGGGAGCAAGGGAGTAAGCTGAATCTTAATGTTTTCTGCTTCATTTCTGTCCTCCAGGGATCTGCCTTGACTTATTACCCTCACTTTTGATTGTGATGAAATATAACCAGAAAGTTGTAAGATGAAGTAAACACTTTTTTCCTCATGTGGATTTTGGCCATTGTGTTTTATTAATGAGATAGAAAACCCTGCCTGAGGCAGACATTGGTGTCAGGTTTGCAGTGTATCGCTATGATTGACCTGACTGTATTTTGTGGAAGAACTTTGGAACTTGAGCCTAGAAAAGTGTTCAGAGCTTAATGAGCTACGGTGGGAACTTAGAACATAATGCAGAGAGCAATGCAAACAATAGAGACCTGGCTTGTAAAGTTTCAGAGAGGAGATAGAAAGTTCCTTAAAGACTCCTATAGGGCCATTCTATAATTTGAATTAAGAGCTCCTGGCTCTGGCCAATTGGAGCTAAAGAATCAACTGTGATTAAGAAGAGATAAGAACCACTAAAGTGAAACATATGTTCTGCTGGCACAATTTTACTGGTCAGCTGGGACTAAAGAATCAGCTGTGATTAACAAGAGAAAACACTATTGAGGCAGAATCTTCTGAGAGTGTTTCCTTGAGGCCAGCACATGGACGTTATGGTATAACAGGGACCAATGCTGTACCTTTTACTGCTAGCTGAACTTGGTAATGTGTGAGTCTCGCAGATGATACAGGATTTTGAAGGCATACCGTAGGATGAGTACCAAGGACAGCAGCAGCTGTAAAGCAGAGCTGTTTGGAGACTAGGTAATGAGCTATGAGTGCAGTGGAGGACAGAACAAGAGCTGGAGCAGTTTCAGTTCTATACAGCCTAAAATTGTGAGTCTCAGAAGTCTCACACCGAGCTGTAAATTGTCGGATGTTAGTTTTTTACCTTGCTTTAATTGTAAATGTGCCCAAGTTCTTCTCTCTTGGAGTAATATGTCACTTGTAGTTTTATTTTATAGGATCTTAAAGCTGCAAAACTTTAAAGTTTTAAATGTTTGAGTTTTTCAAGACTGTATGACTTTTAAAGGTTGGAATGTTTTATATTGTGAAATTGATATTAATATGAGGTTGCAGGGATAAACAAAATAGGAAGGGTTATTGTTTAATGGTATTGTATTGGTTTGTCACATTGACCAGGGGTCATTGTCCTGGTTGATTTTGGGGTTTTTGTCAAGTTGATACAAGCTAGAGTGATCTGGAAAGAACCGTTTTTGAGAAAAAAAAAAACCTTTATCGGATCATCTTTGGTAATTCTGTAATTCATTTTCTTGATTAATGATTGTTCCAGGAAGGCCCATTCTACTGTGGGTGATGCTACCCCAGAGCAGGTGGTCCTGAGTAGATTTGGAATATATATGTAACTTGTGTCTTCCATGACACGAATATGTCAGTTTGGCTAAAGATCACAAATTGACAACAGTCAGAAACTCATTTTGTTCAGCCACATAAACAATCTGCACACACACATCATCTACAAAGCTTGCAATGTAATACTCAACTATGCTTAGGATAATGAGAAAAAAATTTCATAAGTGTATGTGGTTTTTAGCTACTACATTTTATGATTCTGATCATTCATGATGTATAAAAGTGAGGACTGTGGCACTGCTAAACTGTTTAGATTTGAATTATCTAGGAGACACATCCAAATACAGATACATGAACGCAGATAAATGAACCTGTTTGTGAGAGTGTTTTAAAGACAGAATTAATTGAGGAGGAAAGGCCATTCTGAATGTAAGTGCACTACTCTTCAGACTGGCTTCCAAGGATGAAAAACAGAGGAACCAAATAAAAATCTACCTCTCTGCTTCCTGGCTGCAGATGCAAGTGAACTGCTGCCTCAGGTCTCTGATACCATGCCTAGTCTGCTGGAGTGGACTGTGTTCTCCAAGTATGGGCCAAAATAAACCACTGATAATATGCATTTCTTAAATTGTTTATTGTTAGACTTTTGGTCAAATAAATAAGAAAACTAACTAACATAAAGTTCAACATTCAAAACATAATACAGGTAATGTTTGAATTTGTATGAGATTGTTTCATTTCAGCATATGCTTTTACTCTAATTTTTATTCTTTCACTAATTTTGAGAGAGGGGGGATCTGTTTGTGGACATAAACATGTGAGTGCAGTGCATGTAGAGGACAGAGTAATGTCAGATTCCCCAAAGTTAGAGTTCGAGGTGGGTGTGAACTGCCCCACATAGATGCTGGGAACTAAACTTAGGACCCCCTCAAAATGTATGATGACAGGTATAACTATGTGGCCTCTCCCTAGACTTCTTCACAACTTTTGACTTTTACTATGTTACATTGTTACACAAAATGCTATGTAATTGAAGGTTTAGAAAACACAGAGAAATAAAATATAAGGGACAGCCCCAAAATTAGCAAGACTAGCAAAGACAGAAGGAACCGAATAAATGTAGAAGGCCTTGACTAAAATGAAATATGTTCCTCTGAAAACAGGAAGCCTTGCTCTTTGACACCAAAAAATCCTGAGAAAAATCAAGCAGGCACATGAAATAGCAGGGAGATATCTCTTCAAGTTGATACTAAATTATTTGTGTATGGAAATCTGAAATGTTAGGTATCAAACCAATTAGAAGTTATATAATCTACTGATGACACCAAATGTCAAGAATTCCACAATGTGTTGATCTCCTGTAGTGGTCTCCTAAAGTAGAGAGGCTATTGAAATCATTTATTTTAAAATTTTATTTATTCATTGTGTAGGTATACACCCGTACGTGTGTAAACATGATGTAGCATGTGTGTAGAGGCCAGATGACAATTCTTTTCTTCCTCTTTAATATGTTTTCAGGGATAAACTCAGTTTGTAAGGCTTGCTCAACAATTACCTTACCTGCTGAGTCATCTTGCCAGCCCATAGTGTACCATTTTTGTATTCCTATGTTATTACACAGAAGAAAGACTTACTGATACTTCTAGCCAAGATGAACTTGATCTCAGAAAAAGGATTAACTTTCCTACTTAGTATCCAATTGACTGGCTTTATTCTTTGTTTCCTAGTTGTCAGACACAGAGGTTTAAATACATGAAAGCATTGGTGGCCTCTGTAGTTTTGTGCTGTTGAGGTTCAGCCCTTTATATAAAGTACCATCAGGTTATCCATTATTAATTCTTTCAATCTGCAGTAAACAATGAAGATGTAGTCTCATCTCCTTCCTTTCCACTGAAGGCACTCAACCTGCCAAGTGCTTTTGAAGACATCACAACTTCATCCTCTCTATGTTCTGTGAGGCTACAACTGGAAACCTCATCATGAAACATTTTTGCACTGTGCCCTAGTAGAAGTCCCAGCATGCTGTTTATTTCTAAGCAAATAGAGTTTTAAAGATGCATTGTGCTGCAGCTTGCTGGACAATATTCAGAGATCTGGAACATCCTCTATAAAACCACTAACCACACAGTCCAAAGCACAAACAAATCAAACAGCACTAAAACCCCACTCTTCAATCAACACTACATCCAGGCCTGTCATATCCTTAAAACAGCTGCACTGAGAAGGACTGCTCTATATAGGCAGAGAGGTTTTCTTTTAAAATAAGATGCATGCACAACTGACTTTCAAAAAAAGAGAATAATAAAACTCTGCAATCTTTTCCAATTTTCTCTCTCCATATTTAATGGTGCCTGGCATTTCTATGGATGACATTTAATATCTGAAAGGGCATAATTTCCTTCAGTGCATGGAGGAGTTTCTGTTCTGTTTCTGGAAGATACAGAAAAAAGTCGTGTCTTTACTTGGGATCTGTCTTGAATTCTTACCAGTTTGTTTGGTTGGCTATTTCTCTTCGCTTAATCTATCTGCATTGTACCTCCACCACATCTACATAAATTCTCTATTTGGTATTCTTCTACATGTCTGTTGTCGCCTACAATAGCAACAAAAATTAGCTATGTTACAGATGAGGTGGTAGGAGCAGAATCTAGTCTGTTGCTTCTCCAGATGAGTTCTTCTAAGATCAAGCATCTTGTAAGGTACCTGGGACAGAGGAATCTGCCTCAGGGAGGCTGGAGGGAGCCTTTGCATCTTAGGCACAAGGCTAATTATTAATTTTATCTTAGGATGTCCCTTGCTGTGACTCTTTTGGAATATGTCAAAGTGGCTTTTATTTGTTTAAAGCAAGCAACAATAAAAGATGTTTGAAATGAATTTGAGCCATTTCACAAATAAAGAAAGTTGTAAAAGATCAGAATTTGCCATTGGCAGAATCTGAAGATCTGAAATGTTGTTGTTATATCAAGTCTAAAGAAACAAGACAGGAGGCATCAACAAGCCAGAAAAAAATGGATGCCCTGAAATTAAACGGTTATGCTACCAAACTGTACTGCATCAGCACTGAGAACACCATTTCAGGCCTTCTGAAAGTTTTGGGGAGACATAAAATTTACTTCCTGTCTAGGAGGAAGAAGATCTCGTAGTTTCCGTTTGGTTAATGATTATGAGAAAGGAGTGGCTATGACTAGAGGGCCAGTCTGATAAGAAGTGGAGGTTTCCATTTTGTTTAAAAGGAAACACATAATTTACACCTCATTTGAGGGATGATTCATCAGTTAAGATCAGTGGCTATTCTTGCAGATGATCCAGGTTCAGTTCTCAGCAGTCACACAGCCACACATAACCTTCTGTAACTCCAGTTCCAGGAGATCTGATGCCAATTTTAAGCCTCCATGGGTGCCAGGCAAGCATATGCCTAGACAAACATGTAGCATACTACTCATACACAGAAAATGAAAGTCAATAAATCTTTAAAAATAAAAATAATTTTATCTCCAGAGTGAGTACTTGATATTATGAGAATAAATAAAAGAGATATAAATATTTTCAAGGAAGACTTTTGGAATGAGTATTGCTTTATTTCTTTTCTTAAGATTGAGAATCCAAGAAGGAAAAAAAAGGAGAGATGAAAGCAAGATGTAGACCAGCTACAAAGAACAAAGAAAGAATTTCACAGGATGAAGGATGAGAGATGGCAGGTAATTGTGACCAAAATACCTTGTTCATTTGTATGTCTTTGTCAAATAAAATGAAATAAAATTTTGGAGAGTGGTTGGCTCTATTAAGTTTAGGAAGAGTGCTATTTCAAATGGACCACATGTCACCACGTAACAGACAAGGGAATGAGTACTTCTGTCAATATCTAGTTGAAAACTGATAACGTCCAATGATGTATTTAGAATAGCTGTAAAGGTAAGGCGCTAAAGAGTTGAGAGGTGTGTTGGGGATCGCACTTGCTGTGTGACTGTGAGGACTAGAGTTTAAGTGTCCTCTCCCCAAAATCTGTGCAAAACCCACATAAACAGCACAAAAGCCTGCAATTCCAGTGCTACAAGGAAGATAGGGGTAGAGACATAGACTCCGCAATGGCCTTCAGGTCAGATGTGTATGTCACCAAAGCAATGAGACCCTGTTTTGAGGGAGGCAGCAGCACCTAAGGTTGTCCTCTTACCTTCATGTGTGCGCTGTGGCACATGTATATGCATAGTCAGACATGCTTATATCAGATGCTAGAAAAGGCAGGTAGAAAAGCATTTTAATAACATTGTGAACAGGTTTACAGAATTAAATTACTTTATTAATTTTATCTTAGGATTTCCCTTGCTGTGATGAAGCACCATAACCAAGAGCAACTTGCAGACCAAAGGGTTTATTATATCTTATAGCCCTAAGATATACGTCATCAATAAGGGAACTCAGAGCAGAAACTCTGGAGGCAGGAATTGAAGCAGGGGTTATGGTGGGACTCTGCTAACTGGAATGTTCCCATTGGCTTGCTTAGCCTAGTTTGTGTAATTTCAGGACCATCTTCCTGGGTGACATTGCTGACATTTGGCCGGACCATCCTGCATCAACTATTAATTACGAAAATTCATCGCAAACTTGCCTCTAGGCTCTGTGATAGGGGCATTTTTCTTAAAAGAATTTCCTCTTCCCAGATAACAGTATCTTGTGTCAATCCTAATGATAGATATTTGATAAGAACTAGAACTCAGAACTGCTGATCTCAAGGAATGTTTCATCATTAAAATTAAGTAAAGTCTAGGTGTGGTGATGTTCACCTTTAATCACAACACTCAAGAGGCCAGCCTGATGTAAACAGAGAGTTACAGAAAAGCTGAGCTATACAATAAAGAGACATGTCTCAAAATTCAAAAGAAAAAAGATTAAATTAACTATAAATAAGCCACCCTGTTCATTTATTTCACTGAAAACTAATGGGTAACACCTGAATAGCATAGAAGAGGTAACTCAGCCAGAGAACATATTTTAAAAATAGTACTATTTGAGTTCCTTGCTTCTCTTATAGCAGATTCTATATTTTATTAGCAAACTTGATGATAATCTGATGGCTTTCAATATGACAAACATTAATATGAAGTTGAAATTTCAACACATATAGTGTTTGCATATCAAATATCTATTGATTTCTAGCTTATATTAGACATTATTTTCTAAATGTTAAATTCAATGTATCTAGATTAGACTATCTTTTACAAATAATTTATCTTAATTATGTGTATCTGGGGGCAGGGCACAGAAGAGTGTATGGGATCCCCTGTGGCTAGATTTACATGCAGTTGTGACTTGCCTGAAATCAGCCCCAGGAAGTAAGCCCAGCCCCCCTGTAAGTGTTGTATAAGGCCTTAGTGGCTGAACCATCTTTCTAGTTGCTAAGAGTTGATTATCTTAAACCTCTCTCTCTCTCTCTCTCTCTCTCTCTCTCTCTCTCTCTCTCTCTCTCTCTCTCTCTCTCTCTCTCTCTCTGTTCTAGGTAGTCCTGCAGATAAATAACACAAAATTCTCAAGTTTTATTATACTAATTTCATAGAAAATCAGGTAACAACCTTTGTTCTCCTAATTGTCTTTGGTGTAAGTGAAGCTTTTTCTCAATGATATCAGCCAGCTTTTCTATGCTATAATGTAGCTTTTAACACATTATTTCAAAAATAACACCTTTATCAGGCTCTTCTTCTGTTTATTCTTTCAAATAATCCAATACTCTAATAGTAGCTTTCTTTGAAGGACTTCAACACAGCATTCTTTAGGGAATATCAGAAATAATTTTCTTACCTACAAGTAGAAAACATACTGATTTTCAAGACAACTTGCCAAATAAATTATACATGTATTCCCAAACATGTGATATAAAGTCACCTTTATAATGTCAAGTATAAAGTTCATGCAGTTCTTAGAATAGAAACTTCATTAGAATAATTTATGGTGACCCATACTTCCTAGACCAGAGTGCTTTTAACCTGTCTTAGTTCAGGAGCATTACATTGCAATCTAAGTCCTCAGATGCTCCTTATTCCATCTAAAATTCTAAAAATCATTATTTAGAACCAAATCTGTATGTTAAAGGTTTTTTGTTTTGTTTTGGGTTTTCTTTTTTGTTGCTGTTGTTTTGTTGATTTGGTATAGAATATATTGATTGGTTAATTGATTGATTGATTAAAACTTCTCAAGGATTAAAGAAATTTCTCATATTATATCTTATGAACTTAGGGCAAGTTACCATAGTGGATGATGTGCAATTTGCACACATATAATATTTATGGGACATAAAATAGAGTGAAAGCAGAAATAATAGGAAGAGTATACTAAATTCTATTAATTAAAGAGATAAAAATAAACCCTGAGGTTTAATAATAAGTAGGCTGGTATCTCTAGAAAATTGAAGTAACTAAGAGAAGACACCAGCGGTTATCAGGCCACAGTGAAGAATAACATGTGGCGTGATCTATTAGACCACAGGAAGAAATGTCTGAATTATTGCAATCACCTGGCCTTCATGCAGCCATCATCCCAGGCTCTCTTGTTTAAGTGTGAAGATTGGATCTCAGGGCTCTCACTGTATCTTGATTAACAGCTCTATGGTTTCCTGACTAGAAGTTCTTCCTACTGGAAGATTATTATTATCTCATTCTGCCACACAGCTAGAGAAGGGTGTGTATCAGATATTAGGAAATGGGTCACACACACACACACACACACACACACACACACACGAAAAACAAACACAGACATGTTTATAATGTAAATATTATATATGTATATGAAAAATTGAGGGATTCCTGAATGTGCTGCTACTTACGTTCAAGAAAAAGTGGTGACTTGGGAAATATAAAACCACTTCTATGTCAGATATGTGCCAGAGCCTCTGGACCCCACACAATTTTCAGGGTGACACTATGAAGTAGAAATCTGTCTGTAAGGCCAGACTGTGGATCTATCCTCATGACAAATAGAAACTGAATTATTATATGAATCAGTACAGCAAACTCAGATTCAGCCCTAAGATAATTTTTTAGACTTACATTCTTTCTGTTTGTTATGCATTTCTTGGCTACTTCCTTACATAAATATCATCATGAAATATTTTAAACATTGGGAGGAAAACAGAAAATTAAGAAAACATCAAGAAAAATAAATCTCAGAAAGTTTGATCTTAATCAATATGTAATTTTCAGAATAATTTATTGATCATAGCATTTATACATATATAAAATTTGAAAACAATAAAACAATGTTATGTCTCTTTTATTAACACATAATTTTATACTTTGACATATAAAACTGAATTTTAAAATGAATTAAAATGTTGTAGTATAATAGAAGTCCTCATGTTTTCTTTTTTCTTACATAAAATAATCATGATTTACTCTTTATACTTTTATATTATATAATAACATATGTAGATGTAGATATCCAGAGATAGTATATAACTTAAGGATGTTCCCAGACTTCACAAAATTTCTAGATAAAATTTTGCTGTGTTATACAGCATATATATATATATATGGTGTAGATGTCAGAAAACAACTTTAGAACTTTAGAAAGTCAATTATCTCTTTCCATTGTGTGAGACACAAGCACTGGATGGAGGTCATCAGGCTTGGCTCAAGTGACATTATCACCTGACTGATCTTGCAGGCCCTGTAATCAGTATTTTTTAAATTAATTTTGTCTCTGGTCCTAAGGTATTCCATACACTGAATAATCCAGCCTTTTGCATATTTATTAATGAGTCTGTTTAATTTTTCTTCCTATGTATTTCATCAAGGTCTTTTTCTTCTAATATTTTGAAATGAAATCTACCACTACAGTGGTAGATATATCACTGACCTTGAGGTTCTCTTGTAAGATCTTCAGACACTCAACCATATGGAAGACCTGGTAATTATGTAGGGTAATTCTACT
>JAQHUG010000371.1:1663751-1675253 GCA_028555095.1 Dicrostonyx torquatus | reverse complement strand
AACCTGTTTATGATTAATGTAGACCTCTGAGTGTTTCTTTGGGACTTAACGGCTGGGAGACCAGTTGGGACAGAAATCTCTATCAACACACATGTATAGTCATTAGTGCCTGACTTTCACCAATTAGTTTTGTACTATCAAACACAAGACAATTCTAGCCCAGAATCTAATCTCAGTGAATTCTGTTCTACTGTCTTGTAATCTACATATCTAAATCAATGTGTTTCCAGAATTATTTTAACTCATGCTAATTAATCTTATATGGGCAAAATATTTGGTGTTTGATGTTTGAATGGAAAATCTATAAAATACCCTATTCTCATTAAGAAATTAACATTAAAATGTACATTTGAATACATGAGTATCTTAATTTGGCTAGAATAAAATCCAACAAATTACTGCCCAGCAGGAAGAGATCTTCAGTAACTCTCCTTACAGAGATGAAAAAGAAAAAAAAATTCAGATATACTTTCTCTGGGTTGAGCAAAAATGACAAATTTCAAGCACATGATAGAAGAGGCATCCACTATCATTGAAAGTTTGAGGTCTGGGAGAGATCTTAAGTTAACTGCTACATTTTATATATTGAGGGGAAGATAATTTAATGTGGTGTGGTGCTAGAGATAAGGACATTGTGGTGTAATTTCTATCTCAGCAGCATTCTCTCTGTATGACCACACAGCAACTTAAGCTCTTAATTTCAGTTCTTTCTTTCTTTCTTTCTTTCTTTCTTTCTTTCTTTCTTTCTTTCTTTCTTTCTTCTTGAAGTAAGAGGTTTAAATACATGACAAGAATGATCTCATTTCTGGATGCATTTGAAAGTAAAAAAAATACAGTAAAGGAGGAGTACATGTGTGTTTGTTGCTGTGTATGCATACATGGTGGTTACCAAATTGTTTTATTGTCTTCTCATCTTCTAGAGTAGATTTTGTCCACAATGGTATACCCTCTGTATGCCAGGGATGCTGGTGAAAGAGCCAATTAATGACTGATAGAGATAAAATTCTGGAAATAAAGCAAGCTGTTTATAAAGTTACTATCCAAAAGATGATATTGAACAGGGAATGACAGCCATTGCTGCAGGATACAAGTGAGGCAACAGAGTGGAATGGTGAATGTGGGTCTTGCCCTTTCCACTGAAACTCCTGGTCCTGCATATTCATAAACATTTTGCTATAAATTTTTTTGGCTCAAAGATGTATCTTATTTTTCCTTACCTGCTCTATTTGCTGGAAAATGCATTCCACAGCACCTAAAATTATGAAGAAAAATAATTTTTGACTTAGAATTCTGGAATCAGGCCAGAAAGTCAATCAAGTGTGACATCTATGCATATTTAGAAGAGCCAAGAATCTGAGTATGGTGCATTACTACTGAGTTATTTGATAATGTGATAGAAGACTCCTGAGCAGGAAGGTGAGGACAGAGGATATTGCAAATGAAGGAAATCAGTCTAGGAGAAATAAAATTTTAGATCTTAGAAATAAAATCCCTGAGGGAAGTGCCAATAAAATGAAAGTGTTGACTTCACCTCATTGTGTTCCTTCTTCATGGACCAGATAGAATAAGATAATCAAAGATGTTTCATCTAAACCTTTTGATAGGATTGGCCAATGCAAATGGGATTATTGGTATAAAGATGGTTCAAAATCCCTTATTATACAACATTTTAACAGCATATACAAAGCTTGACTAGAATATGCATTGTCAGTATACCAAGGATTATTAATGCATAAATAAGACTTAAAAATTAACAAACATAAAACACATTCATGACTTGCCTGTTTGTATGAAGTGAAGTTACATCCTAATATCAGAAATGATGATATAATTTGAATCATGCATATGTGCATTTAAGATTTAATTAGGAAAATAAATCTTTGAACATTACTGGTCTTTACAATTTTACTACCAAAATTAGGCATTAACTTTGAACTGATTTGTGTCAATCTCTTTCAACATATCAACCATTCACACTGTAAAACATAAAGCAAATGATGCAAATGCCAATTCAAAACCCCACAAATAGCAATGGGTGTCTGGAAAAGTATTATTATAATCATGTATTAATTTTCTACATAGTGAATCATATGCATAGTCATAACAATGCATGTAGTTTATTGTTTTTCTGTCTTTAGAATGAACAGAAAGGCACAATAGAAGATAAGATTATGCTGTGAATAAAACAAAAATGCTTTCCACCTTGGACAAAAAGAAAAGGGAATTCACAGGTCAAAGAGGAAAAGGTCAAAGGGAATGGTTGGTACCTAGCTAATCTTACAAGGGGAGCATCTCAGACTCACATGGGTTGTCTGACAAGAGAATCGAATGTATATTGACTGTGTAAGATGATGAAGGTAGATAATGAAAGAGAAAAATAAAAGACAGGTGCCATTGTTTGCAGAAGGGAAGGATTCTCTGCCGAAGGATTCTCAGTCTTTACTATCACTTCATGAGAAGAAGTCAGGTGTTCGACTTTATAACAGAAACAGAAATATAATTTTAGGAGACAGACAGTATCTTCATAAGTCTGTGTTGAGGGTTCACATATGTGTATATACATGTACACATACCACACACCACACCACCTCCACCCACCACTACCCACCCATGCACCTCCTACCCTCCCACAACACACACAAATACACACACACACACATTGTCTTGAATATGAAAGTTGGAAAGAACTTAAATTATTAAACTTAGCTTTGTTAAGGAGATAAAAGATTTTGACAAAATATTTCCAATTTTTTAACTGTAAAAGAAATGTTTCTTAAAAATGTCAGGCACTGGGAACTATCTCTTCTGCATGTATTGACTATTTGGGAACTTATTCTATATGGATGCACATCTTCTTAGACTGAGATGGAGGGGGGAGTGCCTTGGGCTCCCCATAGGACAGGGTATCCTGCACCATCTTAAGGAAGCAGGGGGAGGGCAGTAGGGTAGTAGGGGAGCGGGAGGGCCGGGAACAAGGGGAGTAAATGTAAATTTTTCTTTTAACAATAAAAAAAATGCCAGTTACCTGTATTTAGACACAATATCCAAGAGGAAGGTACAGTTACAATCAAATGCTCATTTGAGTCATAACATAAAGAGAATAGATGAATTATATGTCAAAATTGCGTTGAAGTTGTGAAATTATCATTCATGTACATAAAATCTTTTAAATGATAGCATTAAAACTATTCTAGTAAATGATTAATTTTAGAGAGAATATTCTCAACACCTGAGATTGGAGAACTATGAAACAATGTCCTACTTCCTATGCTCATGAGGGAGGTGGTGAAGATAAAAGAACCAATCGCAATGAGCCTCTGGTTTAGTCTATTTCCCAATTTTCCATCATCTAAAGCAAGTAAGACCATGAAACTTAAAGAATACGTGGCCATAAAGGCACAGGTCACAGACTTACAGCATAAAAAAAAAAAAAGTTTAGATCAGGACACGTGAAATATGTCCTTCAGGCAAGTAGTCTATTACTGAGCTGAAGGGGAGATGCAATTTGTGCGTAAGAATACAACAAATTATGTTTTTTTTGTTTTGTTTTTGCAGTCAACGTCTATTCTGAAGATGTGAGAACTATCTTTTGCCCTTACCCATTTTTTAAAAAAATAATGCATATTTAATAGACAAATTGGAATATTAGCAGACATTAGGCAAATTGATTTGGAAGACATATTTTATTTGTGATTCTCAGATAACAGGAATGAAAGCTTACTTTTGGGAAAGGCAGGTCAGCATTCTTTTCCTACTGACCCATCAATCATCACTCAACTGCTCTGTATTTATGTAAACGAGAAATAGTTAAATTTATTTTATTTAAGAATCAGCAACTTCTTGTTTCACTTATATAAGAGCAAAGTATTTAGTTTCACTCAAAAAAAGAGATGTTTGTCTGCAAAGTTTCTGAAACAGCCCCTTAAACAAATGTTTATGTTGAGAGGTGACAGACATGGAGAACATAAAATAGAGATAGTTAACATCGAGAATATGAATAAAGTAATTTCATTCAGAAGAAGATAGGAAAAGCCATTATCATAAAAAAATGGGAGAAACAATGGTTGAGGCACCTGGGGTCAAGACAGAAAAAAATCAAAGTTGTGAAGCTGATTTCTCTAAGTCAAATCAGAATGAACAAACAAGGAAGAAGTATTTGAGGTTCAATTCAGTTTAGAAAGAAAATGGCTTTCATGCTAAAATAGCAGAAAACTTTTTTAAAGCTTTCAAAAATTAGGGTAAATCAGAGGGCAATAAATTTTCTCATACTAAATAATAAACATTACGAGCAAACAAAGATTATAAATGAGAATTTGATCTTTAAGCCTAAACAACCATTGAAAACTGGTTTGCTGAACATATGAAACTAAATTTAGAATATTCTTATATAGATTTATGATTGTAAGTCTAATGAAAGGAAACAGTGTTTCTGGGACTAACAACACATAAATTAAGATTTTACTTCAAATAAAACAGTGGGGCACACAGTTGATAAATTCTGATACAGCCTGGATTTTGTCACAGGGACTTAATTATGGTTCAGCATGACGATTTACATCAATTTGGCTTTAAATCAAGACTACTCTCAGTCTTGCTGTTTATGCCTAAACTTATGTAAGAATCCTATGTAAGAGAAAGAAATAGCAAATATCATCAGAAGTTGGAAAAGACTAAGTGCACCCTCACCAACAGCCAGAACACACCTCTATGGTACCTGTTAACCACCCACACTGACAGCTGGAGCACAACTTTATCATGCTTATTAACCACCCACACTGACAGCCAGAGAACACCTTCATGATGCCTGTTAACCACCCACTGTGAGAATAAGAGCACACCTCCATAGTGCCTCTTAAAGTGAATGTGTTTGTTGCACATACAGTAAAATAACCACACCAATATTTGATACATGTGAACAATTCCTTCATCCTGTCCTTGCAAACACTTGACCAGGCAGATTTTCACATAGAACAGAAAGATTTTTAAGGCATAAAGACAACACCAGTTAAAAACTATATTACCACATGTGTAACTTGCACAATCTTTTTGAACAACTAGTCTGAAGAACTGCTCATAATTTGCTTTAAGAATAAATCAAGACCCTGTTCTCAAGAGACTGATAACACTGATAATTACCATGTCAATCATAGGAGCATGTTCTCAGCATTTTCCAAGCACAATAGAGCAACCCCCAATCTGGTCACAGGTTGCAGTAGAACGTTGTAAAGGTGATAGTTGAACTGAGTCTTTAATGTATCATAAAAGTTAGACAGAGAACAAGGGAACAATTTTCTTAGCAGAAGAAGAGAATGTGCAAAGGACAAAAATATGGCAGCTCGCAATCTGCAGCAAGGATACTCGTAATTTTGATAACTTCAGTGTGGAGCAGGCTGGGCCCGCTGGGATGTGAGACTACAGAAATCACCTTCAGGCCCAGTCACTAAAGGCTTTTTTATGGTAAGCAGAGTCCAGAAAGTCTAATGTGCTTCCTTATAACTGAAACATTATAAGGGGACATTTCTGCCCTCTCCCCAGTTAAAGTGCCCCATTTCCTCGATTACTCTGTTCAGTACACCTGTCTGACTGTCTCTCTCTAGAGTCCAGTTTTGCTTCTCTCCCTTTCCCCAGCATTCCTTGTGAACTTTGCAGTCTTCTGCTAGTTCAGGTTATATATTCAAATCTAAAGGTTTGGAGTTAGGATCTGTAATTAAGAGAGAGCATGTGGCATATTTCTTACTGGATCTGAGTTCTCTTACTTGGCACATACAGTAATTTCTAATTCCATTTATTTACCTGCAAATTTCTTGCATTACAGAAGAGGGGCAGAAATATCATAACAGTTAGAGGCCCAAACACACTTATCACTAGAAAGTACCTCTTAGGCAAGATAAAGAAAACATATTAATGAACCTCAGCAATGTATCTGCCCGAACAAACCGGCATAAAGACAACACCAGTTAAAAACTAATGTGAATCCCACCTTATATGAAGAGATATGGGTGTTCAATGGCAGCTAAGAAGAGAATCATTTTTTCTAGAGATGGATTTCATGCTAATTTTCTATTCTAGAGGAGTTGTTCCTGGGCACAAACACATATGAACAACACTAAATGGAATCAACAGTAAATATGTAGAGAGAGGTGTGGGTTCATTAATTTGAGAAGGAAAGGTAGGATACAAGATGAACTGGAGACCTAGTGTTGTAAATGCAGTGTTCATGTATGAGGTTAAAAAAAATTAAAACTGGGTGGTGGTGGTACATGCCTTTAATCTCAGCACTTGGGAAGCAGGCAGATGGATCTCTTGAGTCTGAGGCCAACCTGATCTAAAAGAACTAGTTCCAGGACAGGCTACAAAGCTACAGAGAAAGCCTGTCTTGAACACAAAGAAACAAACAAATAATTAAAAAGGAAAAAATGAATTCCTGATATTAGCATTTATTTATGACTGATATTCTAATTAGGCTGCACCAGTTTACCAGAAGCAGTGCAAAATATACAAATGTCTTAAAGTAAATCATTAAAAGAAAATTCATATGATGCATAAGCTGACAAAACTTGCATTTTTGACTAAAATTTAAGTGTTGTGATTCTGATAAAATCTAAGATCAAGACAGGCTTTTTTGCATCTGCCATCATCTGGACTTCTGAAATCACCAACAGTCCTGGTAAAAGTCACACCAAGCAGGAAAGAATTTTTGCTGATTTAATGATTTTTATAAGTTTTGTTTCTTTCTATAAATTCAATATTCTATATAAATGTTTATTTTGATTTGATAGCATCTCTCAAGCCAAAAAAAAAAAATGATTGAGAGCTCAGCTTCCCTGCTGGAAGAAGGAGGTGAATCGTAAAGTAAAGCCATTGCTTCTGATACTTTCCAAAGTGATTACTTTTGGTCTTTAACCATGTCTCTTTGTCAAGGAAGAGTTTAGAGTGAGGAGTACTATTTTTTAATTTACTGAATTTTATTTATTATGCCTTGGGTTAGCATGCATCTGGAATCAGAAGACAATTAGCAGCATAAGTTTCCTTCTTGAGCCTGTGTGTCTCAGGGACCAAACTCAGATTCATCTGTTGCTCCTTTACCTGCTGAGGGGATGTTTCTGTGGTCAGAAAGTATTCTGTTAAACAGTACTAAAAATTGATATTTTTGCACATTTTCATAAGCAAAGACAAATGGGGAGTCAAGAATATAGGAACTAAAGGAATCAATGAGCAGGCAGTTGCTAAAATTCTTAGCCCTGATGGCACAGTGGAAACACAGCTCTGAGCCGAATCAAGCTTCCGAAGGTTCAGCCACCTGCCAGCATGCAAAATATAATAATTCCCATTTCCAGTTGGCAAAGTACAAATGACAGAGGTTAAGGACTGTGTCCACAAATAGTGAGTCACTGGCAATGGAACATGAAATTAGGTCACCTGCACTTTTCAAACAACGTGAACTAATTTTCAGTAAGCATCATTATCCCCTTGCAAATTACACCACGTTGTTAATGCCGTTTGCCTTTAAAATAGATCTTGACAAAAAAAAAAAAAAGCTAAAAAAAATCTGTTTGGAAATCAAAGTTACTGGACTATGGTCCGACACACATCTATTTATTCACATGGCTTGCTATAGAGCTGTACCTTAAATAAGACTATCTTATTAAGAAAACTAGGATCCTGAAAGCCGATTTGAACTGCACAATTATTTCTTAGAAAAAATAATGTGTGCTATATTTTAAATATTTTGCATATTTTATTTGCCATATAAAGATAGGAGTCAGAATTTATACAGGTATAAATCCTTTCCTGTATTTTCTTTGCTAGCACTATTTAGGTTAAGTTTGCTTGTGTTTGAATGAGATTGCCACAGTGTATATGTGAAGTCAGTGATACTTTCAGGAGTTACTGCTCTCTGGTATGGGAGAATTGTCTCTATTCTTTCAATTATGTTTTAAATAAACACTGATTGGCCAGTATCCAGGCAGGAAGTATAGGTGGGATAACCAGACAGGAAGTAGAGGTGGGGCAATGAGAAAATGAGTATTCTGAGAAGGAGGAAACCCATTCCTCCCTAGTCCTGTTCAGACACCTTAGAAGGAAGATGTGACTTGCACTGCTGATAAAGGTATTGAGCCATGTGGCTAACATAGATAAGAATAATTGGTTAATATAAGTTATAAGAGTTAATACAGAGCCTGAGCTAATTGGCCAATCAGTTTATATCTAATGTATATTATCTGTGTAATTTTCTTTGGGATTTACTGGCTGTGGGAACTGGGCAGCATCACTTATTTCAGGTCTCCATGGCTAAATCGGGTAGGATAATTCTGGAAGATATATTGAAGAAGATCTGTAGCCAGATGTACTTTTTAAGACAATTATTTTTAAGTACTACTTCAGAAACAGATTTTTACTGGGAAAAATAACAATACCTTGCCAAATTTAGTTTCTGTAGATATTCTTTAGAGAAGACGCCATGAAATATAGACAAGAATAATTTTAATATGTCTATTTTTCATGCCAAGACCACCTAAATACCATTAAAAAAATTAGTGGTAAAAATGTGTACCTAATGTGCTGGGAGAAAAAATGTTTTGTGGAGAATTGAATAAGATAATTATAAAAAGATCATCTTTTTTCCTCAATTATTCACTGTAATATATTCATTATTTCTTTCTGCTTCAAGTCATTTTAAATGAGAAACATATGCATTTAGCCAGTAAGGTTGCTCAGCAGATACATGTGCCTGTTGCCATGACTGACAACTCAAGTTCTGTCTCCAGGATGGTATTAGTCATTTTTCTATTGGTGTGTTAAACAACATGCTTAAAACAACTTATAGAGGGGAGTTTTTATTTGAGCTTTTTATTCCAGAGAGATAAGAGTTTATCATGACAGGGAAGTGGCTTAATATGGTGGACAGAGCAGAAGATAAGTGTTTGCATCTCAAACTTCAATCAGGGAGCACTGAGAATGAGTTGGTAATGCTGCATGGCTTTGTAACCTCAAACATGCTGCCAGTGACATACTTCAACCATCAAGGAGACCACACCTTTTACACGTCCTCGAACAATGGAACCTGCTGATGAATTAGTGTTCAAGTGCACCAGACTATGGAGGATATTTCCATTCATCCCACCACAATGACTCAGAAGTGGAAGGAGAGAAATAAATCCTATACGTTTCTTTTGACTGACAGACATGAACTGTGGCACCTGCCCACTACCAGTCCTCTCTCCTTCCCCTTTATGGAGTATCAGAGAGTAAAGTAAAATATTAATTTATGGAGATTCCCTGCATAGAAAAAGAGTTAATTAAATATAAAATAATGTAAAGGATGAATTAAAACTTTGAAATTCTTTAAGGAATTTAACAGATAACAGGTCAGGAGATGGAGGTAGCTGACAATGTCATGTGAGGAAGCTATGACATCATCATTAATGACCAATAATAAAAACACCACACCACAGCTTTGTAAATACACCCCATTTTTCCAGATTTTCCAGGTACAGATTTTATATATTGCTTAATTTACATTAGTGTCTTCTAAAACTTACTATGTTTTAGATGCATATCCCAGCTAAGGAACATTCTCATGCATGAATATTTTTTAACTTGCTAAAGTATTAATAATTTTTTGTAATTAGAAGAATCAAAGTTCCATTTGGTTTTTACCACTTTAGAGATGTAATAAGGTATCTTATTTTCTAAACAATATAAATAAAAAGTAGTCTGTCATGTGGTCCTGGAGTGTTGGCTGAGTGCTTATGAGTGCTGACTTCTCCCGCAGTGGACCTATGTCTGATTATTAGCATCTACTTGGTGATATACAACTACTTGTAACTCTAGTTTCAGGGAATTCAATGCCTTCTTCTGATCTCTGTTCACATATTGTGCATATACATACATGCAGGCAAAACATTCATTCACATAAAATAAATAAATGCATCTTTTCTTCAAGTTCTATTTTTCTATATTTACTACATATTTGATGTTTTTCACTACTTATTTTTGAACTATATAATAATAGAGTTTGTTTAGAGTAGATACTGTGATGTTTTTATTGCGTAGTAATAAAAACGTATTGCGTGGTAATTGCATTGCATAGTAAGAGAGTAACTGGAATATCCATCTAGTAGTACATTATTCTTCCTATATAAGTGTAACACTATAATCATCAATCAGCTGCTCCTTTCACCTCAGGAAAAAGTCAACTTCTAATAACCACTATTGTAACATCCTTTGAGAATATCAAGATTTCATATTATACCTACGAGTGAGATCATATGGGGCATTTGTTCTGTGTCTGGCATATCTCATTTACTCTCAAGGGCCAACTGTATTGTTGAAAAAATATTTTACTTATTCATATATGTGATAGCCACTATTTATATGTAATGTACGTTAAGTACTCATCTCTTAAAGAGTGTTTATTTTGGCTAGTGTGAGTAGTGTTTGAGTAACATAAGAGTGGAGCTTTCTCTTTGAGATACTGATTACATCTCATTTGGATATGTACCCAGGAGTATGGTCACTGAGGTATATGGTAGTTCCACTTTTTCAATTTTCCATACTCCTTTCCATAATGGCTCTCCCAATTTAAATCAGTAAGATATAGCAGCTTCTGTTTCTTCACCATATCATTAACATTTGTTGAAAGGCTCTCAAATAAATTGGGTATTCACATGCAGAAATCTGAAAGTTGGTCACATTTGTCAGCATACATGAGAAATCAACTAAAAGTGGATTCAACACTCAAAGGTAAGAAATTATGAAAGTGCTGCAATAAAACAGGGGACATACTACATGATATTGATCTGCACAAACAAATTTTTGTTATTTTTTGACAGGGTTTCGCTGTGTAGCTTATACACCAGGCTGGCCTCACACACAAAGAGATTACCCTGCCTCTGCCTCCTGAGTGTTGGGATAAAAGGCATGTACCATCACTGCCTGACTCCCACAAGAAACATTTACATAGGACCCCAGGAGCACAGTCATGAAAAACACATAAAAAATTAAGTGGCATCAAAAGGAAAAACTTTTACCCAGTACAGGAATCAAGAGAATGAAGAAAGAACTTATAGAAAAGAAATGATCCCTGTAAACTATATAACTGACAATTGCTTAATGACCAAATTTCAGAAGAAAATCAAACAATTCAATTACAAAATAAAACACAGGAAAAAAGAGTGTTAAAAACAGCATGAAACTATGAGTACTCCTGTCTCAAAAGAAAACACAGAAACTAGTCACAGATATTTGAGAAAATGCTAAATATTATTTGTCAGGAAAAAAAAAGTCTATCTCATGATGAAATATCTCTTCTTTCCAGCTTCTAGTAAGAGATTCTATGAAACTGCTTTGGAAATGCATTTGTGAAACCAGTCAGTGCAGTTAAAACGCAGATCACCAGAGTCTATTTCATAAGAATGAACAAGTTTTCTGAATAATTACCATGGAACGTAGCAAAGAAAATTAGAGGACTCATGTAAGGGCTATACTTTTGTCTAATTT
>JAQHUG010000371.1:1631294-1659913 GCA_028555095.1 Dicrostonyx torquatus | reverse complement strand
ACACACACATATATGTATATATTTCATATGATATCAATGAGTTCAGACAAGAGAAATGCAGAGTATATTCAGCTCTAAGGTAGTCTGAGAAGTGAGGGTATACTCCTAAAGTGAGACTCCAATTCTTTTCAGTATACAGAATAAGGCGCTGTAGACCATTAGGGCAACATAGACTAGTTCTTAATAATAGGAAGAAAGATTTGACAGAAAAGGCAAATAGAATGAATGCAAAGAATTCCTTAACTCACTTATACCTTTGTAACTGTAGAGTACAGCCATGGTTTATGTCTCTTACAATTGCTTGGTTTGAGAACTTTGTTTCACCATCTAGACGTCTATTTAGACTTTGACTATACAGGATTTTTTGTGTTCTGATATAAAACCGAGTAGTTTTAATACACTTATATCTGAAAAAAATACTCTCAATTCTTTATTCATATACCGTATAATTTCTACTTAAGCTTATGCAATCAGTGTTTGTGCAGTCTTACTTAATTTCATGATTATTTTCTAAGAAGAAAATAGGATATTTCATTTTAGTGCATTTTAATTACAGAGAGTAATGTCTCAATGTGATAAAATTACATATGTACACAGCATATTGGATCATGTCACCATTGTCATCCTTCTTGCTCTGCTCCATTCTGAAACTTGTCTCTCCCCATCTTCTTTTTTCATGTTCTGTATATGAGAAAAAACATGGGAAAATTATCTTCCTGAATATAACTTATTTTACTTGATAAGATGATGTATAATTCCATTATTTTATAGAAATGCCATTATTTTGTTATTTTTGTTGTTAAATAATAATCTATTAGTCTAAATATTTCCTTCTTGATTCACATCTTTTCCAACTTTTCTTTAATCAACACTTATTTTCAATATATAAGACAAAATTTTCAAGAAATACGTCCAGGTGTTTGTGGTTTTTCAAGAATCCACTGTAAGATTCAAATGAATGTGTGAGGCCAGAGCCAGTCATAAGGAAAATCAAATAAGGATAATGGGTTGGTGGTCTTCCATCCTTTCTGTTGCTGTGATAAAATGTTTTGATCAAAAGCAACTTAGGTGTGGAAAGGTATTATGTTATCTTATGCTTCCCGGTTACAGCTACATTAGAGAGAAATCAAGAGGCAGGGATGTTTACTATTTCATGAATATTACCTCTCACACAGCAGATATCATGGAGGAATGATGCTCAACTAGCTTTCTTATACAGCCCAGGGCCAAATGTCTAATGATGGTGCTAGGCACTCCTCAATTAATTAACTATCAAGACAGCGATTCCCAGACATTTCCATGGACCCCTCCAATCTAAGTAATCCTTGCACTGAGATACTATTCTCAGATGACTCTGATCAGTTTCAAGTTCACAGCTAAAGCTGGGTAGAATAGCTGGTCTTCACCAGGTCCTTAACACAGAGATACTGGCCCTTTGAAAATAATAATAATAAAAAAATTCTGCTGTCTGGCAAAAGAGATAGTAAAAATGAATACTTTCATCTTACATAGTCCAGAAAATACTTTGCTTTGGATTCCTACCTTTATTTGTGTATTGTGTCAGACAGAGTAGCAGAAATAGGACAAAAAACCAAAAAAAAAAAAACAAAAAACACCACTTCTCACCACTTCTGAGAAGTGCAGCACAGAACTCCATATGATCTCCTGGAGGCAACAAATATCTCAAAGTTCTTTAACACCTTGTTACTTGGACTATCATTAATGTGATCGCTTCGGGTGAAATAAGATAAGGGAGAGAACATGAGATCAAAGAGAAGAGGAGGAATGAGACATTATCTCAGTCTGTATTTCCACCATAAAATTTTGAAGAGCAGAAAAGAATTTTCTGACAGTTTTCAAAATTGGGGAATTCACGGTTGTCTAGCAATTGGGCTGTCTAGTGAAAGATACTCTTTTGCCATGGTGGCTTGGTTTCTGGATATTCCGAAAAGAATGGCTTTGATGCCTTCCTATTGTGGAATATTGAAGATTGAAACAAATAAACTCTGAGTGGCTGTCTTCCTTAAGATCTTTAATCCTATGCATGCTCTAACTACTTCTCAATGGCCTAGACATTCTTATGAGCATGGCAACATTTGAATCAAGGAGGAGACACCTTCCAGCCCATCAGTTATGAAGGCAGGAAAAGCTAAAAATTGTTTTCTTAGAGTCTTCTCAGCTTGGCCCATTCGGTTTATACCAACCACCAGGGAGAGGGGAGGAAAGAGTTTACTTTAGTCAGTTCCATAAGCCTTTAAAAAAATCACAAAGAATTTTCCCCCACATCTCTGAAAAATAGGAGTACCAATATAAAATTATGATCCCACTTCCTACAGAGGGCTCTGCTTCTGGCTCTCAGATGTACACTGTCTCGTTATGTCCTCATATGGTAGACAAAGGAAAAAAGGCCAGCTTCTGGTAATTTTTTTTTAAATAAAAATTTATTTTCTTGCCAGGCGGTGGTGGCACAGGCCTTTAGTCCCAGCACTCGGGAGGCAGAGGCAGGTGGATTTCTGTGAGTGTGAGGCCAGCCTGGTCTACAAGAACTAGTTCCAGGGCAGGCTCCAAAGCTACAGAAAAACCCTGACTTGAAAAACAAAAAAATTCATTTTCTTGTGTGTGTGTATGTGTGTGTGTGTGTGTGCATACATACACACATACATATATACATATGAGTGAAAGTGCCTGTTAAAGTTGTTGAGATCAGAGATATCACATGCTCCTGGAGCTGGAGTTACCAGCAGTATGGAACTGTCAGATGTAGATACTTGGAATTGAACTCTAGCACTCTAAAGAGCAACAAATACTATTAACCATTGCCTACATATCTAGCCCTCAGTTAACTCTTTCCCTGGGCACATTAATTATATCATGATGGCTCCTCCCTAATGTTTCACTTAGGGGAATACCTTCTAATAAAGCCCATCAGCCATCACCATCATATTTTGAGTATCAATTTTCAGTATATAACAGTCTGTGCCACCAAAAATATATATAGTTAGTGATTCTACTACTGATAATTATGTTATTTTTAACACATCTATCTTTTGGTAGAGGATTTGCTGACTACTTTCTGAATTGATAATGGAATTGTCTGATTGCCTGCATGTTGTGGGGTGTGACAATAGCTTGATTTCCTTGAACTGTTATCTGCAGGGGATCACTGAAGTGGGCACTTCAAAACTCTCAGACAGTTCCTAAGTGATTGCCTTATTTCAAAATTGTTTGAGTTCTTTTCTTTCTTCTACCATGATTGTTAAACCAGTGGCAAGCAGGGTGCGAAAATATCTGAAATCAGTATCTGACTCTTAATAATTTCACCTTCCATTATACAAATAATTTTCCACTTCTTCAGTGATAGACTCTTCCTTTGCCTTTATTATCTTCTGGGATGATTTATACTGCTTGATATCAGGTATGGAAATAAGTTATCCCTTGTTTATTCCTACTAGGGGCATTTACTAACATGTAAAAGTATGTCCAGGGGCTTGAACACTTGTTTATGATAAAGTGCTGGAGAGTACTATATGAGACATACCTTATAAAAATTAAGGCACTTTAAACCAAACCCATAGCCAACAACCACTTAAATGCATATAAACTCAAAGCAATTTCAATATAGTATTTGATATCTTTGCTAGAGCAATAAGAAAACTGAAGGAGATCAAAGGCGTACAAATTTAAAAGGATGACGTCAAAGAATCTTTATGTGCAGATGAAATGATAGTATGCACAACTGACCCTAAAAATACAATGGGATAAGTCTTAAAACTAATGAACTCTTTCAGCAAAATAGCTGGATACCAAATTTGCTCATATAAATCAGCAGCTTTCCTATATTCAAATGGCAAATGTACTGAGAAAGAAATAAGGGAGACAGCATCTTCCACAACAGTCTCAAATGATATAAAATATATTGGGGTATCTTTAATCAAGCAAGTATAAGACTTTTGTGATGAAAACGTTAAAGACACTGAAGAAAGAAAGATCTTGCTCTTGCATTCTCATGGATAATTATGGTCATCCCTCTAAAAGCAATCTGCAGATTCAATGAGAACCTCATCAAAATTCCAACACAATTCTCAGATCTTTAAAGGACAATTTTCTGCTTCACATGGAACAACAACAACAAAAAAACAGAATAGTTAAACAACCTTGAATAATAAAAGAACTTCTGATGGTTTCACTTTGGCTGAGTACAATTGTACCGCAGAGATATAGTGATAAAACCAGCATGGAATTGGCACAAAAAAAGACATGTCAATTTTGATATCAAATTGAAGACCTACACATGAGTTCATAAACATATGAACACCTCAATTTTGATAAAAACATATACTTGAAAAAGGACTGTATTTTCTGGATATCTGCATTTGGCAAAATGGAAATAGGCTTATCCATAACATCATGTACAGAATTCAAATTCCAAAGGATCACAAACTTCAACATAAAAACAGATACACTAAATCTGATAGAAGAGAAAGTGGGAAATAGCCTTGAACTCACTGACACAGAAAAAGACATACTGAACATAACATGGTTAGCACAGGTACTACCATGAACAATAAATAGGACTTCAGGAAACTAAGAAGGTTCTCCATGGGTAAGGACAGTGCCATGCAGACATAGTGACAGAAGGGCTAAGAACAGTGACAGTTCATGCTGGTGACGACAAGGAGTAAAGAAAATACTTATATGTTGATGGTAGAGTGCAAACTTGTACAACCACTATGGAAGTCAGTGTGTTGGTTACTCAGGAGAAGGAGAATTTAGATACCCCCTGAGCATATACCCAAAGGATTCTACATCCTATTATAGAGATACTATAGAATACATGCTCAACCTTATTTATTGTTACTCTATTAATAATAGCCAATTTTGGAAACAACATAGGTGACTTTCAACAAAAGAATGGATAAAGAACATGGTGCATTTATACAATGGAATATTATGAACACATTTCAAAACAGCAAAATTCAGAGTTAAATGGATAGAACAGGAATTAATCATCTCAGAATAACCCAGACTCTAAAAGACAAATATGGTAGATATCCACTTATATATGTATATTGGCTCTCAAATCAACAATATCCTATCTGTAATCTGTAGAACCACAAAGGTTAGACTAAGGACTATAGACAGAGCCAGATAGATATTATTAGGAAAGCAAAATAGAATAGTTATGTATAGTTTGTGGCAGTGGAACAGGAGGTCAATTGGGGACAGAGAAAGGTGAAGGGAATTATGAAGAGGATGCAGGGAGATATACTTAAATGTAAAGGACATTTGAGGAGTTTCACACAAACCTAATATAATAGAAGAACCCTAAAGTATGAACATGTATGAAGGTGATCTACATGAATAGCTAAAAATGAGGGAGGCAGAGTACAAACTAAAAATCTCTTGTTACTAAAGGTAGCTTCCAGCCTGGGATTGGGTTACATCTTATTGAATTGTTGAGGAAAAGGGTTTCATGGGTATATCTCACAAACTGATAATATATATAGGCTGCTCTCCAAAAATGATAAAAAGTCCATTGCTGAAGACAACATTAATACAACTCATTAAACACGGAAGAGTAGCACTACCACCTATATAGAACTTTTAACCCTATTTGCTAGCACCCTTTGTTACAAGAAGAAACTCTACATGTTACAAAAGAGAAATGTAAACAACAAACCAATGACAAATCTTTTGATCTGTAGGGGGTCCTGCATGTAAAATATGCCAGTGAAATGGCAGCACAAAGCTATGGAAGTATCCAACCAGTATATGAATTGACGGAAGGACCATTCCAGGAGATGGATTCAGAAACCAACACTGCTGGAGTGACCAAGAGCCTGAGACTAGCTAGCCCAGGAAACTAGGGTGAAACTAAATACTACTGTTCTAAAAACAAAAGAAAACAAATCAGCGAACAGCAACAAAAACCCATAGCAATAAAGTGAGTAATAACATAATGCTATATATTTGTGCCTTACTCAGCAATCATCAAAGAGTCTTCTTCACTCAACAAATGGAAACAAATACAGGACCCATCACCATAAAGTATGCAGAGAGAGAGAGTTCTTGAAACACTCAGCCCCAAATGGGATATCTTCATCAAATCCTTCAATTCAGAGCTCAAAAAAAAAAAAAAAACCATAGAAGAAGAGGCAAAAAGAGTATAAGTGCCCGAGTGACTGGAAGACACCAAGGATATTAAGTCCTCTGTTTCATTAGGATCAGCAACCATATGTACTTATGGAGACTGAGGCAGCAGACACAGGGCCTGTACAAGTCTGCACCAGATGGGATCCTTGAGCTGACATCCATGACCCTGACCCTAACCAAGAAGCATTTTTGAATTGGTAACCACTTGCAAATGAAAATTCAGTCTCTTCCAAGGGAATCTCACTGGGGAAACAAGCTACTCTTAAATGTAGGTTGCATGCCCTCAGTAGATAACCAGCACAAAAGAATTAAAGAGCATCTTTGGAGGTCCTATTTCTTATAATGTCATGTTATGACCTTTCCTTTGCATAAAAATGTCTTATTACTATTACTTTATTGTAAAACAGTTATATATTTTAAACATATAAATTATATTTTTATTTATAAATATATAAAATATTTGTATATTTTATGTTATTTTTTTTACCCTACATAGATATGTCCTTTGCAGATATATTATGGCTTCCAGCTTACTGCTTTTATAGGATTCCTGAGTGTGTGAACATGTCTGTCTCTATTTCATGTGCATTTCCTGGGCTGTTTCCCTTCTGTTTGTTTGTTTTGTCCCTTCCAGTGTTAGTTTTTATTTTATTTTAGTATATTCTTTTGTTTTTATGTCTTTTAAACCTTTTCCTTTTCGAAGAAAAGAGAGAAAAAGGGTGTGTCTAGATGAGAGGAGAAGTGAGGAGAAGCTGAGAAGCTGTAAGAGGGAAAACACTATCAGGATATATTATGTGAGAAAAATATCTATTTTCTATAAAAGAGAAAATAAGAAGAACAAAAAGAGATTCCAAGGTCTAATTGCTGCCAGCTGTAGTGATATAGTGTCTAGTCTCAGCTTCCATGGTGGCATCTTAAATGTGGTGTTTTTCTGAGGGAAGGAAATTTCTATCTTCCAATGATAGATGCTATCAGGAATATGGAGTTAGCGCTCAGAAGACATTCATGAAGATGGAAGCCTTGTGATACATTTACCTTCCAAAACTTTGCTCATCATGCTTTATCCTGAGAGTAAAATTTCAACATCGAATCTTTCTCTGCAAATTACTGGCTATTGATCTCTGCAATTAGTCTCATCTATTTGGCTACTGGGCTTTGAAACAACTCTCATGTACTTTCAGAAGAAGACTTTCTGAAAATGACCAGATAAGACACTGATCTGTGATAGCAGAACATCATTAGGAATAATCCATTGATTTTTTTGGTTTGTTTGATTTTGGTCAGTAGTCTTTGGTTCTACCCTAGATTTATAGGCTATTCAAAGTCTTAACTGGAGGTTTCTACCAGGTCCCTCCACTCAGAGACACGGGAACCCCACAGAAGGGGAGGTAAGACTGTAAGAGTCATAGGAGAAATTGGCTCAGTGAAATTACTAAGCAGGACTCATAGGGACTCACAGAGTCTGAAGCAGCATACATGAGGCCTGCATGCTCTGTACTGGGTCCTCAGTCTGTATTTTATGGTCATTATCTTGGTGTTATTGTGGAACTTTTAACAGTGGGAGTGGTGTGTTTCTAACTCCTTGGTTTGCACTTGAGACTCTATTCCTCCAATTGGCTTGCCTTGTGCTGTGGTAGCTCTTTCTGCTCCTTTAGCCAATAGCCTTTAAGATACCAGCCCACTGGGATGTGGTTTCATTCATTTTAAAAATGCAACATCAGCCCTCTGCTCACTCTCTTGCTTCTGGCTCCCATTCAGACAGCTAGACTCTCTGTTTCCTGCTTGCAATGAGAGGACTGTCGTGTAGGATGGTGTTCTGTAAGTTTTCTCCCTTCCAATACATAATCCCTTTTAATCAAACTGGTGTAGGATTGTTTTGTGTCTTTAGCCTTGCCTTGCCTAGCCTTGATGGGAGGCCTTTCACCTTGTGTTACTGTATCTGGTTTTCTCCTGCTTGACTGTTGTCTCTTGAAGGCTGCTCTTTTCTGAAGAGGAAATGGGGGGGGGGGTCTGAGGGAGAAGGAAGGTGTGGAGAAAAACGAAAGTAGTTGAGAAGTATTGTGTGAGAGAAGAATCTATTTTAAGAAATTCAACCTGGGACTAAATATTAAACAGCATTCTCCTGTTCTCTTACCACCTGAAATACGCCCCTCCTCCATGTTCTGGAACATTGAAGTTAAAGGCTGTATAAGGAGATTGACAAGGAAATGAAGAAAATGAAGAAAATTGCCGGCCTGACTACATGTTCCATCATTACTAGTTTTCTTCTTGTTATCAGCCCAACATAATTGGAACAGACTTGCAGAGCTATATTGGGTTTACTGCAGAAAAGTTTTCATGCAATAATCCTAGGAATGATACATTCAGCATAAAGCAATATTTACTTTTTTCTTTACCTTGTTGTAAAATTTCTAGGATAGGAAACAATCCTTTATCTGATAATTAATTACAGACGACTGTTTTTTTATTGTTAAAAGAAAAATTTACATTGTCCCAGGCCCTCCCACTCCTCCACTACCCCACCGCCCTCCCCCTGCTTCCTTAAGATGGGACAGGATACCCTGCCCTGTGGAAAGCCCAAGGCCCTCCCCCCTCCATCTCGGTCTAAGATTGTGTGCATCCATATAGAATAGGTTCCCAAAAAGCCAATACATGCAGAAGAGATAGGTCCCAGTGCCATTATCATTGGCTTATCAGTCAATCTCCCCATTGGCAGCCACATTCAGAGAGTCCGGTTTGGCCATATGTTCATTCAGTCCTAGTCCAGCTGGATTTGATGAGCTCCCAATGTGTCCCCAGCAAGGTACTTGGGCAGACGACTATTTTTATTTAAAAAAAAAAAGAGCACTTTGTCTTCAGTAGACTGAGTTTCAGTTTCTGGAACCCACATGATAGCTCACAAATTTCTGTAACTCCAGTTTCCAGGGATCCAATCCTTTGTCTGACCTGTGCATGTACCAGGCATGCACATTATGTTCATACATACATTCAGGCAAAGCATTCATATAAGCTATTTAATAATGTTAATGAATAAATGCTAAATAAAAGAGTATATCTCGATGTCTTGTTGACACTGGAGAGAGATGTATACAGAAGATTACAATATGATACCATTATAGCCCAGTAATAAGCAAAGATGCTACATAAAGAATATGGAAACAAACTAAACAAAACACCTAGCTAGTCTGATGGCATGGATTCTTGGCAGAGATACTTAGGCAGATCTGCTGGCCTAAGTTTGATCTTAGGGAATCAGTTAGCAGAAGAAGATTGCTTCTAAATGGGTAAATTCTAATTTTGCACATGTGTTGCTATTTTTGTTAATTCTAGATAAAATAATTAATATTAGTGAAATAGTGGTGTTAATCATGGGTGGAATCATCAAATGATCTGTAGTGTAGGGAATATTAACCTCTGAATCAATTACAAGAGTACGAAAATATGGGCAATTAGAGTAAGTGGGCGTCTATCTGCTCAAGGAAGAATAAACAGGAAACTGTTCAGATGAAAGAACATGACCTGTGTATGTGGTGAGGGGACCCAATGGGATGGTGAATCAAAAGCAAAAATAGGAATATCTTTTTAAGTTGTATATGATCAGATTCTAAAACAGACGTAAAATCACCCAATTATCTGAATAAAGAAATAGAAAATTGGAAAATTCTTGAGCCAATGCATGTGCTGTTAATAGTGTAACAAACATTGCTCTGATCCAAATATCTTTTTTTTCAATCTTGGCTTTTTAATTTGAAATTCTTTAAGGGAATAGAAGATCTCACTGCTGTGGTAATGGGTGTGGATCTTAAATTTTTTACTCACTTCTGAACAGTATCTCTAACCTGAGATGCTAGAAATTGTAATCCAGATGCTCAAAATTACACGATTACTCTTACTAAAGTGATGCAGAAAATTAGTGGCCAGTGGATAAATTACTAAAAAGAATACAGTCAAGGAGTGAATCTGATGGCCTTGTCTAAGAGTGTGTGTGTTTATAAAAGCAACATGAAACTGTTAGAATCTGACTTTGGGAATGACAAAAAAATATTTCCAATACCATTCTGTAGGCTCTTGCTACATTCATGAAAATAACCATTTTTCTTCTTCAATTTCCAAATGTATGTTTATAAAACTATAGAATTTTAGGGCTTGAAGAAGCTGCAGAGAGCTATATATGTTGCTTTTCAAGGGACATACACTTGTTTTGGGGTGACTGCACAATGGCGGGGCGCTTTTCTTACTTGGATATTTTATGCCATCAGTGTTTAGCACATTTGTACCTGACTGGCTTACAACTGACTGCAAACTGAAACATCCATTTTCCTGAGTCTGTGAACTACCTTTGCAATCCCCATCACCTCTTACCTAGATTACTTCCATACAGCAACAATTCCTACTTTCCTGTTTAAGACTTCTTAAAACTTTTCTTCCCAAAGCTCCATTACTGAATGACCTTTTTATGAGACAACAAAAACATATAAAACCTTTCACTTACGTAATGGAATATTTTGATATGAAAACAACACACCATCTAACCATTCATCTAATATATAGTGAGAAACCAACTGAAATCTCTTGTTCAGTTCCAAATTCAATGAATTACAGTGAACTTCTTCACAATTAGCATGGCCATTATGAAGCTGTGGAGTGTTTTTAAGGGTTTTACACATTCATACTCAATGTTACAGAGTTAAGACTAGGGAAAAATAAGTGCTTTACATTATCTTTCATGAATCTTGTGTCCTTTTGCCTATATCCTGTTTTTCCTCATTACCTCATTTTTTCCTCACTTGGTCTCCTCTCTCAATTTCATATGGTACCCACATTTATACTTGTTTACACATATGCATGATAGGCTAGGAGACACAGAGGAGACACTGCTGGTTAACTGTTTGGTCATTGTATTAAAATAACTGTGTGGTGTTTTTATTTCTGGGGCAACTATAATAAAGTGATCTTATTTTTAAGATAATGTAGAAGGAGCACTAATAATAAGTCACAAATTCCATTCAACTAGATAAATATGTCTCATTTTCCTAAATTCTATAAGAGTTTACAACATGAGAACCAGTATTTATATATATATATAATACTGAACAACAAGATAACTTCATTTGTATTTAATATATTTGAAATTAGAAAATATATGCATTACACTTTTGTGTACATGTGTGTGAGTAGATGCATGTACATACAGATATGAATATCTTTGATCAAGAATGATTAAAATCATAAATGTAAACAATTTATATATTTTGAAAGAGGATCTGCATAAAAGTCCTTAATGCTATAATTATTTTGGTAACAGTATCTCTAATGTTACAGTTCATCATTTTTCATTAATAAATGGCCTTTTATTATGATTTTAGTTTGCATTGAATTTAATAACTTTAATAAAGAATTTCAAAGTTTTGTCAAATTACTATGGATAGCTCAGTGTTTGCAATGGTGTTTTTCTCTTAAGAAGCAACTCTCTTTCCATAAACTACTTAACATTTACTAGATGATGCCCTGGTATGTCTAGCATATTCACCACCAGCTCATAGGATGTTTATTTTTGTTAATTTAGTCTACACACACACACACACACACACACACACACACACACATGCACCCCACATACACACACACACATATACACACATAAATGCTTAAAAACACTCTTTTGACGCCTATGGTAGATGTATGCCCCCAAAGAGACTATCATGACAGCCATCACTTAATACTTGCCAATTGTTGCTAGTATTCACAACTAGCTCCTCTAAAACTTTACATGAACAGTCACATAGCACCTTGAGCCAAATTAGTCTCAGGTTCTATTTAAAACTCTTATGGATTTGGTGTAGAAACTCTCAAAAGGCATTTTACCTTGCTCTACTTCAATACAACTGAGTTTTCCAGAAAAAAATTAACTATTGCATTAAAAGGTAAAGCTCAGAACAATGAAGAATGAAGACACTGCTTTGGTTACTTGAAAAAGAAAGTTAATGACCTCAAAGGAAGTTTGTTCAAAAGTTATGACTCGCTAATTATGATCCCTCTGACACTCAGCAAAGATTCTGAATGACTTCTACATTAAATCAAAGGTTTGCAGCACTTAGGTGCTTAGATATTATTTGTAGTACCTGGCTATATATGCTTATGTAGATAAACACTGCATATTACAGTCACCTAGAATCCATTCTATTTTGATGAAAGTGAAAAGGAAGAATTTCAATGATTTTTAAATGTTACTATGCATCAGAACACTAGAATGTTTATTGAAGAGCCATTGCTAATTCTTGCCCACTGAAAAGATGGCTTTTAAGGGACATTGGAGAAATGACTTTTGTAAAAATTCTCAAGCACAGTGCTGTTGTCTCATTGGATTCCCATTCTGACAACAGTTGCTCAGCTTTTTCAAGGTCAACTTGTCTCCTCTTATTCTTGTACATGTCTTTCTGAATAATGACTGTTTTATTTCTCTCTTTGCTTAGAAGAATTTCTGGACTTCTTTTGTATACATTGAAACAGGCATGAAAATGTACTGATTCGTGTGTCATACACAAAGGGAAAGTTCTACCTCAGGTCAGTGTATTTCCCTGTCAGATCACTCTCAAAATTCATGTCATCATCTTCCCTTGTGCATGAGTGTTATCCTGCCTGTTCTTGATTCTTATCCCAGTCTAATACTCAAGGATCACCTGTTGTTCTATTATTTTAAACAGGTTTCATTTCTCTGCCAGCAATAGTTAATAATGTCAATTTGACAGGATACAGGTTCACCTAGTACTTCAACGACTTGATGTGTTCCTTAAAGGAACACAACTGTCCATCTGCATTTTCACCAATTTCCAGGCTTCACCCTTGTTTCACATCTGTGCACTATCCTAGTATGGTCAAATCTTCTAAACCTAGCCCTTGGTATTGTTTCCAACCTATAAATACAGCCCGAGCCAAACACACCATGCTCTTATTCAATTTGGTGAATTTTCTGTACCATATCCTGCTTGCATACTCCCCAGACTACACAATTTTCCTATTCAGTAGAATGGGGCAGTCTGATAAATTTCCTGGACAATAGCCCACCCGAGTCATAGCAACCTCCAGGCATAACCTGTATCACATATTTTTGCACTGGTTCAACCTGGTTAGTACCTACAATATTGCCTACCAGCACCATCCTCAACCCTTAAGCCTATCCTCAGTCTTCCATCTTGCATGCTAGTCTAGTTTTATTAGTGTCCATGACCCTTGCTCACACTTTGTATCCTCACAATTCTAGTCATAGCTCAGGAAATACAGCTTGCAAGCCACCTGAAAAAGAGCAGATACTTTTTCTGTGCATATGCTCTTTTGCTAGTGACTCAATAGGAATCATCTATATCCCTTCAATGAAACATCAACAATTAGACTGTGAAGGATTGACTTTCAAATTGACCTTCAAGCTCATCCTTTCATATCTGAAATCTACTAAACTTGTACTGAAACAAAACAAACAAACTGAAAAATCACAAAACTTCCATTCAACTGAGGAAGCCCGGAATCTCAATACCTAATCAATGAAAGGAGCTCACAAGTACAGGTCTCATCATAATATGACAAACACTATGAAAGACAAAGACAGTATGTGCTATTCCAAAATGCACCAGTAATAATGAATGCTCTCCCATGAGAATTACCTATATGAATACAAGGACACATAAATAAATTAAAACAATATTTATAAACTTTCTCAAAGAATTATAAGAGTTTAAAGAAGATACAAGCAACCCAATGAATATAAAAAGAATAGTAGCAATCACAAATGTAGGATGAATGAAATGCAAAAGTCAACTCAGAATTTGAAAATTGAATTTAGTTAAGTGATGTTAAGTATTTAGCAATAATCTGGAGCAAAGTTTTGTAAAAATTAGAGCATAAAAAACATGTTCCTGAAAGGACCAGTGTGAATCTACTGGGGCACCAGATACAGAAGTTGGTTTACATAGTTTTCTGAAGACTACTTCTGTCCAGGTAATATGTACAATCATTAGAATAACTTACAAGAAGGTAAGAAAATACAGAATCAGTGGCTATGGAGATGGCTCTGCAGGTAAGAACGCTTGCTCTTGTAGAAGATCTGGATTCAGCTCAGTACCCAGATGGCCGTTAACAACCATCTATAGTTGTCCCAGGGCATCTGGAACCCTCTTCTGACCTCTGCAGGCATCAGATATATAAGTTTTGCACATATATACATACAGGAAGACCATTGATATACTTGAAATATAACAAATAAATGCACTAAAAATGAAAGAAAATACAGAACAGAATGAGCATCAAACGTAAATTGTTGCAGCTCGAGTTTTTATTTCATCTCAGAACAATATATGTGCATTTGATAATTCAAATTCTACTTTTTCTTTTACTAAATCAAAGAAGGGTCTGGCCATCTTCTGTGCTTACTTACCTCAAAAAGAAACCTGTATATTTGAAGAAAATATCACAGGTTCAAACTGTGATACTTTAGAGAAAACCAAATTAAGATTTCTTCATTTGAAATTTCTTCTCAACTTCTGGAGAATATTGGAAGATTCCTGGGGTTTGAAGTTTTCTCAATTTATTTTCAGTCTTATACTTCTTTGTTGGTAAACTAAACATTATTTTTCTCTCTTTTTCATTTCCAATGCAATATGTGCTTTGGAGTCAGTTTGTGGTTGTCAGCTCTCAAGTTTATCTAGCAAAGACTTCACAAATATGTTAATTTGTTTATTGTGAAATTACAATTATCTTGCCAAATATGCTGTGATCTTTCCTTCCTTTCACTGAATTTTAGTGTTATGTTTGAAATTGTACTAAGTCAAGCAATAGGTGTGCTTATTTCATGTTGTCTAATTTAAGAAATTGTTGCATGGATGTACCTATCTTGTGCAACTATATTTTATATCACACACACACATACACAAGCATGGTTTGCTACTAAATCGTGGCCATACACAATTCAGTTGTTTCCATCTTACCTGTTTTAAAAAAGAAAAGAAAAGGCCTGGAGAGATGCCTCAGTGATTAAGATCACTGACTGCTCTTCCAGAGGACCCGGGTTCAATTCCCAGCACCAACATGGCAGCTCACAACTGTCTGAAGATCCAGTTGCAGGGGATCTGTTACCTTCACACCAATGCACATAAAATAAAAAGTTAAATAAACCATAAAAAAGAAAATAAAAAATAAATTATTTTATTTTTCTTTGACAGTTGGGGAACTATTATGTACCAAAAATATATATTGTAGGCTTTTAAACAGAAATAACAAAAAATCCCAATTCCAATATACACAGACAATATCTTAGATCCTATGGCCAAATAATTGTGAATAATCTGCTTAAATATATACATAACTAAAGATTTTATTAATTCTCCAGAAGATTCATGTTATTGGCATTAATCATGAAAACTAGTAAGCAATAAAACCATGTTTTGCCAATTATTCCTGTGGTTTTATGATATTGTAACTAGAAGAATTTGTAAAATCTCCATTTTTAGACTAGAAAAATTAAACTTTTATACATTTCTAGAGATTTTATGGATAAAAGTTTTAATATTTGACAGAATTGCACATTTCCCTCAATGTAGAATTTGATTTCACTTCTTCACAACAATGCATAGCAGTGAAGACTGAGTACTTCAGTAAGGAATATTTGGTTAGGTGTTATGCTATATAATAAATATAAACAGAATCCCACGCATTATTTAGAATTTCATAAACTATCATTCTTGATGTAAAATTCTTGAAGTATGGTTGATAACATACTGCTTTGCACTAAAATATTTTGTTCCTTATTATGTGGGGCAAGTGGTAATTCCTTCGGAAAGTGGTAATCCACAGGAGAAGTGGCAATTTACATGGGAAGTGGTAATATATAGATATATAGGGAAAGTGGTAAATCCCACAGCAACAGTTAAACCAAAGTGAAGTGTTTGCACAACAAAAATCTTTAGAATCTCTGAATCTCTTAAAGCTTCAACAAACAACAGCAGAATTCAAATCATTCCAGGCAATTATGTAAACATGATAATCATTGTTTCACGTGCTACAGATGACTTGTCATGTTTAGACAACTCCTTCATAAAAACTTGGAAAGGTGGTCAAGGAAAGAAAATTACCCTGACTCACTACTCTAAATGACCAGCTCCAGACAGTTAAGATTAATTTTGAACAACTATAATTTGCAAAAAGTTAAAACACTGGGGTCAACAAGATGACTCAGAGGGTAAAAGCACTGGCTGAGCAAGCCTGGTGATCAGAATTTGATACTTAGAATTCAAGGTGAAAAGAAAATCAATGCCTGAAATGTCTTCTGTTCTTCATGGAGAGATAAATGGATCCCAGACAAGCGTTTGCCTGAACCCCTGCAATACTCACACATGCAACATCACACATAGACACTTTACAAACCCCCACACAAAATACACCAATAATAATAATAATAAATAAATAAACTAGGAAACAACTATTTCTTTTTTTATTGTTAAAAGAAAAATTTACATTTACTCCCCTTGTTCCCGGCCCTCCCGCTGCCCCACTACACCACGGCCCTCCCCCTGCTTCCTTAAGATGGTGCAGGATACCCTGTCCTATGGGGAGCCCAAGGCCCTCCCCCCTCCATCTCGGTCTAAGAAGATGTGCATCCATATAGAATAAGTTCCTAAATAGTCAATACATGCAGAAGAGATAGGTCCCAGTGCCATTATCGTTGGCTTCTCAGTCAGTCCCCACTGGCAGTCACATTCATAGAGTCCACTTAGGTCACAACTATTTCTTTAAAAAATTGAATTTACAGACTTTAAATATACAATTAGATAAAGCAAAAATATATGTATGCAATATATATTTATATAAGATCTTACAGGAACTTAAGCTCAAGAATGTCCACTTTGTTGTTTCTTTTTAAAATCCATATCGGTTCTTCTGCTCTGTAGCATGAGACGCACCTGTTTTTGCAACCATATCTGTATCTATGTCTGCATCTTCAGCTACATTGACATCTTCATCTCTCTGCATCCTCACCTGTATTAACATCTACATTTACTTCTGTGTCTGAATCTCAAAAACATAAATGTTTTGAAATTTTTTATTGATATCTTTTAAGATTGAACTTTGATTTCCTTTTTTTATTTCAAATGATTCCTTAGTTATCTGATTTCTGCTTTAATTTTCCAGATATCCATTAAGAACAAAGAATGAATATGCATGATTTTGTCATGGAAATTAAGTAAAGTGAAAGCATTATCTGAGGATTCTAGAAATTGTTTTCCTCTTAAATTAATCAATTATTGAAAGACTGCTGAATTTTTAACCCATATTTGTAGTTGGTTAATTTTCTTCTTTTTAATATGTCATTTTATGTCATATGTCAGAGTTCTTGAAGTCTATTTTAATTATATAGCATTTATTATTGTTGAGTTTCTAAATTTATTGCTCCTTGGTCTACCCCTTTCTCTATTTCTGTTTACATTTCTGGTTGACTCTACCTTGTTTCTTATAAGACAAATTTTAATGTTTTTATTAGATTACTATTTATTGCTATATCTCCAATTCATTTATTTTGGCCTTGACAAATATGCAATAACTATAAACATTAGTATATTTCTCCTCATGGCTTGCTCATCCTTCTTCTTATATCACCCAAGACCAGCTGCTTATGGCTGATACTGTTCACAATTGATGGGACCTCAAATATCAATCATTAGTTTAGAAAATATCCTGCAAATTTCCCCAAAGGCAATTTTATGAAGGATTTTTTTCAGTTAAAATTTTCTCTCCCAGATTCATTTAGGTTTATTGTCAAGTGGACAAATATTAGCTAGGACAGTGCATTCATATAATTTTCATTTAATAAAATTATTGATGCAGTTGCATTTGTGTTTTATATTGTTCCCTTATCTAAGTATTTGTTCCATGTATTTCATCCATTTTCCTAATACTCATTTGCCTTGCAGCCTTTGCATCTCATCCATATCTTCTCTATTGGCTAATGCATTGGAGTTTTAGTTTTGTAGGTGCTACAGGGTTTTAGGTTTATTTAAAAAATTAATCAGTGTCTCCATTAAGCTGCACTGCATCCTTAAAACTGCAATGTTACCAATACTCCTTTTTATCTTTTATGCTGTTCTCTCCTTAGTATTACTTAATTTGGCTGGGCATAAATTATCTTTTCCTTTGCTGACTTGAAGAGTCATTCTCTTGCTTTTCGTATTGAAATATGCTGCTGCGACATAGGATTCCAGGTTGACAGTTTTGAAATTCTTTCAGTACTTTAAAGCTATCTGCCCTGTATGGTTTCTGATAATAATTCACTTGCAACCTCTGTTTTTATTCTTCTGAGCTCAATGTGTCAAATGCTTTTGGAGCTTTGCACCAATGATTTTTAGTGACTTTCATGTAGAGTGTGTAAATGTGCTTGTGTGTGTATGTGTAAATGTGTGTGCATGCATGTATGTATGTGATATTATCTCACTTTGTGTTTATTATCCAGTTTATCTTGTATGTAAATGGTGTATTGTCTCATCAAATTAGAAAAGTTTTAATAAGTACCTACTTAAATGCTTTTGTTTTTTTCTATTTTTATCCTTTTCATTTTTAAAAATATTTATTTTTATTATTTTAAAATCACATATAGGAGTGTATATCTGCATACTTGAGTGTAAGTCTCTGTAGATGGAGATCCCCTGGAGCTACAGTTATAAATGATAGTGAGAAACCTGATATGAGGGGTGGGAACTCAATTCAGATCCTCTGGAAAAGCAACAAATGCTCTAACTGCTGACCCATCTATCCAGCCATCTCCTTTCATTTGAAATCCCCATTTTCCCTTATTTAACACTATTTTAACTTTATCCATGTTTCTTGATGTTTTCAAGCTTTCTTCTTGTTTGTAATATTTTGATTTAATGTATATTTGTTACTATGTTTGATTGGTACTTTAAAATTTTTCTATTTAAATTTTTCAAATTATATATTTTTTCATGTGCTTTCCCCTCTCAGACTCATCCCAGATCTTTCCCCAATGCTCCACTCACCCAACCTCATGTTCTTTCTTTTCTCTCTCAAAAAGAGAAAAAGCCCAAAGAAAATCTGCTCACCTCTATACTTTTAAAAACATCAGTTATTTATTTGACAGTAAATTTCATTCAAATATGTATTTTCATTTAAGACACTTCGTTTTAAATTTTCAGAAATTATGCTTGACTTTTCAGTTGTGATTATGCATTTTAATATCATATTTACATGTTCCTTTGTTTCTTGTATATATTTTAAATATCAAAATAGCTGTTTCCTTTGCTATTAATGTGATATGATTCTATTGATACATTTGATTTCCATGGCTCTATGCCATATCTTCCTGCTCTTTTTATACACAATAGTTTTCTTTTTTACTAGAATTCAAAAAATGTAAGTCTTAAAAAAGGGTGATCAAAATATAGTAAATGAAATTTTTAAATAGATTGTATAGACAAGATCTCCTTAGTAAATTGGCAGTGTGGGGGAGAGACAGGGAGGATGGAAAGAGAGTGGGGAGGGGAACAAGGAGGAGACCATGACTGATCTGGAATATCAAGTTGGGTAATGGACAGAGAGGGAGAGCAAGGAAAGAGATACCTTGAAAGAAGGAGCCATTGTTCTGCTAGTGAGAAATCACACACTAGAGAAATTCCCAAGACACCACAAGGATGAGCCAAGATTAGAATCTAAGGCAATTTTAGAGGATATCTAAGTTGCTCTTCCCCTGTAATCAAATTAATGGCTAACTTAATTGTCATCGTAGAACTTTCATCCAATAATTGATGGAAACAGATGCAGAGTTCCACAACAAATCACTGAACTGAAATCCTGAAGTCCATACATAGAGAAGGAAGAGAGATATTATGAGCCAAGGGACCAAGACCTTGAGAGAGATACCCTAAGAAACAGCATAGTTGTGCTAGTGGGAGCTCACTGACCCTAAAAGGACAGCTAGAGTACCAGAAAATGATCGAATGAAACTCTCTGAATGTGGGTGACAGTTGTTTGGCTTGGGCAGTGTAGTGGGGCAACTATCTACTCCTACTGCACGATGGAGGGATACCTTGCTCAGCCTAGATATAGGGGGAAGTCCTGGGTCCTACCTCAGTGATGTGACAGACTTTGTTGCCTCCCCATTGGAGGCCTCACCTTCTCTGAGGAGTAAATGGGAGTGAAGTAGGAAGAAGGTAGGGGAAGTGGAAGGATGGGAGGAAGAGGGAACTGGGATTGGTATTTAAAATAAGATTATTTGGAAAAAATGTTTAAAAAATAAAAAAAATAAATTATGTCTCAAATCTGCCTATAGTCAAGAAAATTGATTGAGCTCTAATTCAACAAGATATTTATGAAAGCAGTTTGGTCATTTCATGCCTTTAAATCACACTTTTTAAAATTAATTGTCCGTGTTTTCATTCGATGTATTTTGATGATATTCTTCCCATCCATCCCCTAGCTTGGTTCAGAACCAACCACCTTTCCATACCCACCTGATTTTGAGAATTTACTGAAAATACAAAAGGTATTGAGTACAAATTTTGCTGCTCGTATACCCCTGTGTTTGTGGCAATCCACAGAATCTTGCTGAGCCTTCCAGGTGCCAACTCTTATAGAAAATGAATGTTCGTCTCTCCACATTCATCAATTGTGAATAAATAACTCTTCAGATAAGGATGTTCACTTCTCCTCTCCATGTTGGGACTTTGCCTGGCTTGTACAGGTCTTGTTCATAATATCACACTTGCCATGAATTCATATATTCAGCTGCCCCCTGTTGTATCCAGAAAACTTCATTTTGTTTTAGTCACCTACTTCTGGCTTACATTCTGTCTGACTCTCTTCTTCTATATCCTCTGAGAGTTAGGAAGAGGAGGTGTGATATGGATATCTTCTTTAGGGGATATTCCATAGCCCTAACTCTCTGCAATTTGACCAGGAGTAGGTCTCCATATTAATTATCTATTGCATATAGAAGCTTCTTAAAGAACAAAAAGAAGCTGAAGTTTCTCTTATGACAGTTTTGGTATGCATTAACCTATGAGTATAACTATAAGCAACTAGTAGTTTAACACATTGTCTAGTTCCAGTTATCAGAATTATAGTAGTAGGTTTTTGCCTAATACCTGTGATTTGTCTAGCTACAGAATTCCTGCTCCAATGATGGTTCAAGGCATGGATTTCATGATCTGGGGATGAAATTAAATTGAATCAGAAAGTAGATGGTTACTTCCAGAACATTTGTGCCCTGAATGCCAGCCCAAATTTAATTAAATAAATTCATCTGTCTATTTTTTAAACTTCTTATATTTTAAGCATCATAACTAACAAACTGTTATACATCAAAAGTACAGAAACTCATGTCTTGTTTTCATTTGTAAAGAAAGATATCTTTTATTGTTTTTCTATTTTCTTATTTAAATATGAATATATACACACACACATACATACACACACACACACACACACACATTTGTGGGGTTATGTACACATGAGTTCAGATGCTATGGGTGTCAGAATTACCAGGAAGTGGAGTCAGAAGTAACTTTGAGTTTTTTGACATTGTGCTGGGAACACAACTTAACTCTTCTATAAAAGTGCTATATGCTCTTAATCTCTGAACCATTTTTCCAACCCCAGACATTATTTTCTTTAAAGAATTTTAGCTTCTTTAGAGAATTCTCTTTCATTATGTCTTTGATTAGTTGAGTTCATGTTTTTTTCATGGCCTTACACAGGCATTCAATTTTCGGCACATGGATATCTTGTCTCACAACTATTTTTTCAAAGGATATATCTTTTCCCAGTGTTATCTCTTGACACTAAGGTAAAGCATCAATTAACAAGGTGCAGATTCTGGTTTCTTTTCTATTCACTTGTCTAGAGGCTTGTCCGTATCTTTTAGTATGCAGTGTTTATTACTGCAGTAAGATTTTAAATCAGAGATGAGTCTTCTATGTTTGATTTTCTTTTCTAAGATTTTTGTGTTATTCTTAGATTTTAAATTTTTCACCTGTAATACCTTACGGGATAATTCTATATTTTTCCAATAAATGTCACTGTTATTTTTATAGTACCAATTAAATATTAATAACTCTCTTGATATGCAAATATAGGATGAATTTTCATCTAGTTTTTCTTTTGTAATCTTATCAAATAACTTAGTTTTATTTGCTGTTTTCCTCTCTTTTCTATTCTTTATGTTTGTACCAAAATCTTTATCTATCCTTTTATCCTTGCCTTTTTTATTTTAATACTGACATGCATATGAAATGCAACTGAATTTTTTGCAACTCTAATCTCAATAATGATCTAATTTTCTTTATAGTTTGTGATGTGGTGGAAATATATGTGTTTATAGATATTCATAAGATAGAGTAAACTTTTATGAAAATCAGATGCCATTTTATTCATTCAAGCAGCTGTATCATTATTTTATTTTGTCTGATGCTCTTTGGTTTACTCAGGTACCATGATATATCATTTCTATGCTGTAGCTTTCAAACTATTTATATATTTAAATGAAATTAGGTTGTTTGTATCATTTAATTAAATTTATTCAGATGTCTCTGTCTTCTCACTGCAGAGTTTAATAGATTTAAAATTTGTATAATTACTGCCAAATCTATACTCATACTTATCACTGTGGTATTTCACCTTTATATCTATTAGCCTAAATGTTACCATTTTATTCAGTTTTTGAATTATTTTGTATTAAATTCATATTTTGCGTGATATCCTTTACTCCTCATGTAATTTCTAAAATTATATGTCTTCTTGCCTAATGATTGCCAAAAGTTTTGCTATTAACATTTTAAATTTATAACCACCTCTTTTTGGTGGCATACAGAATTATCCTCTCTCGCTTCTTTATTTCTGCTCTTCGTTTGCTCTATTGTCTTACACATTACATCTTTATACACTACATGGGAAACAGCTTAAATTTAGACTTGTAGTATTATACCATTATCTTTTAAATTTGATATGAAAAGTAAGTTACAATGAACCTTTTATATGTGCTCATTAAGTTTTGAACTACACTGTAGCCTTCCATACTTTTTAGAGACTCAGGATTAGCTATAGGTAAACATCAAGACAATCTTGAACATAGATACAATTACTCATATAGAAAAGGAAATTAAGCTATTATTCCTAGATGTGCAGATAAAATAAAAGCTCTGGATATACAGCAGTTAAAAGATTAGGTGAAATCCTTCTGCAAATGTCCAGGTCTTCGTGAAGCTCTAAAATGTTCTTCATAAAGACTTTTGGTTAGAGGAGAATACTGAGAGACTGATAATGCTAATACGAGGTACACACAGAATCTCAAATAGTAAAGAAAATCTTTGTTGAGAGGAATGTTTAGAATTTGTAAGGGTTGCAACAAATAACAGCAATAAGTGACTTTTTTAAATTGTATACATTATCTTTTAGTATTATTTTTATTTATTTATAAATAAAGTTATACATATTGATCAATAATATTAGAAAATGAAGACAGACATACACACAGGGGTTGGGAAGGTTGGTGGAGGGAGGAACTATTCATCTTACTCTATGATTTATGTTAAGGTCAGCTGCATGCTTTTACTTTTTAATGTGAAGTGTAATGTTATGTGTTCTTTGAAACTAGGATGAATAGCTTCTCAACGATCCTAATGTAACTGAAAGTTTTAGGTGTAGTATATTATTCTGAGTTGTCTAGAAGAACAGAACAGACAGAATGAATATAGTTTACATAGTATGGCCTGGGCAGTCCAACAGTGACTGTCTCACATCTATATTGGAGCTCAATGCCTCAGTAGTTCTGAAAGTCAATCAAGTTTGGAAGTCCCAGAGGTCTCATGGAAAGCCAATGGTTTTCAATGCAAGTTGTAAAACTGAAGATGGACCCTAATATCAACAAAGGAATGCAGAAACTGCAGCAAAAATTTAAATGAGTTTTCTAGTAAGACTGAAGACAGAAAGACAAAAAGCAAAGCTTCCCTTCTTCATCTGTGATCTGGACCACTGCTAGACAATGCCACTAACATTTATGATTGGTCTTCCTAACTTCATATGACCTGATCAGACAAATCCTACACAGAAATGCCCCCCCATGGTTTATCTTCTAATTGATTCCAAAATGAGTCAAGTTGAGAACCAAAATTGACCATCACTGTAACACTTGTTATATACTGCATAAGAAAACTCTGGAAATTATATGAAGGTAGAAATAGAGGATACCACGCCTCTGCTCCTGACATCTGATGAGATCCTACTTGAGAGCCAGAGTTAGCCTGGCTATCGTATAAGATTGCCACATTGATGTAAGACTTTGAAGACCTTGATTGAATGACAAATGCTCATTTTTATTAAGACTTGATCAAACAAGATATGTAAATAAAATAATTATTTTTATTGTTTTAAAACATTCAGTTTTACAGTTGTTTGAAGACTTTGATTGAATGACAAATGCCCATTTTTATTGATACTTGATCAAACTAAAGATGTATAAATAAAATAATTATTTTTATTATTTTAAAACATTCAGTTTTATAATTGTTTGTTCAGCTAATGTTGATACCTATTGAAAGGAGATTAGTGTGGAGAAAAATAATGGAATACATTACATTAACATTAAGACAAGCTAGAAAACCTTGGCAGATACTGCTAGTGAAAGCCTCATGGTCGTCAAGCAGATTGTTTTTAAGAGCTTAAAGAAAATAAGGAGGGGATTTTTGCTTGTTTGTGTTTCTTTATATCTAGAAGGAAATAAGCACCTCATTGTGTAGTCATAAAAAGTTTGGCAACAGTCTTTCTTGCATCTATGGAGAAAATGCAAAATGAGTTATTCAGATTGGGCTACTAAAATAAAAAAGTGTCATCTGGCATGTATTGATTGTCTATAAGACAGAATGAAATAAAGGACACCTGTAAACATCTAATCCAGATACCTGAGTTACAAAATAAATTCTTCATTATTCATTGATTTTAGTGCTTAGAAAATTCATCTCAGATTATGAAAGGGCCTTTGGGTAAAAGATCATGGATGTAGACAGAACTCTCAACTCTTTCTCCAGTATCATGTCAGCCTGCACGTTGCCCTGCTTTCCCACCATGATGATAATGAACTAAACCTCAGAAACATAAGCCAACCCCCATTGAACTTTTTCTGTTATGAGTTACTGGGGTCATAGTGTCTTTCACTCTTCACAGCAATAGAAACTCTAACTAAGACAAGGTCCTTGAATATAGTCTTAATAGCTATTTTGAAGTTATTGTCTTGGCTTTCAGCTTTATTGAATTTCTCAGGACTTAACTTTAGTGAGGCCTGCAAGGTTCTAGTGGAGACATATTGTCATGACTGTTAGTAATTGTGTTTTTATGCTGGTTTCTAGAGATTTGCGTTTGGGATTATTACAACCCTAGGTGCTTATAATTAGTTTTGTCTTTGACAGGTGGTGTTTTTTTCCCTTGGTTTCTGCTGCATTATCTGGATCTTAGAAAAATGCAGTACCCATAGATTGCCTGGACGGGAGTACTTCAGAGTTCCTGCTAACTGTGATCACTGTGGGTCCAGGGTAAAAGGTATTTCTGAGTAAGGGAACTGACAAGATGAAATAAGGAATGGTCTAGAAAGCTTGGGTGGTGGTGAGAGGGTCTATAGGAGGGAGAAAATCTGGGGCATGAGGAATTTTAGAGTTCCGAGAGAGTAGAGGATGAAATGGAGGAAAGGACATAGGTAAGTGGTCTGCCGAAGTATTGGAAATGAGAATAGGAATTGGAATTGGAGGACTGGAAGAAGAGTGAATATCTCCTACCTGGTTTCTTGATCATTGTGGTTAGCAGATTCCCAAGGAGAGGGTGTCTTCAGTGTTAGTGGCAGAGCCAAAAGCATCAAATGGCAGAGGAAGACTGTAGGAGAAGTTCTGTGTAACATTCTGACAAGGATACCAGAGAAGAAGGAATGGAAAATTATGTCTGCTACAAATCTAGGGATAAGTTTGGGGTATTGGAATTAAGGATTGGGAGGAGAGTGAAGGTTGACAACCTTTTACCCTGGCCAGTGTAGCCAGTGGAGTTTTAGGGAAATGTGCTTTCTTCGTCTAAAAAGACAGTACATCAAAAATCCCCAAAAGTATGATATGAATAAGGATTTCCCATGGCAATGTTTCATTAAGCTGAAAGCAGAGAAATATTTATGTCTGGCTTTTATGCAATGGAACTGATTATTAATTGGTTCATTTAAAAGTGGACTTAAGATCCATGTGTGGTGGTGCATGCCTTAATATGCAACAGTCTACACCATTAACTGCAGCTCTGAGAAACAGATACAGGTGAATCTCTGTCAATTCTAGGACAGTCTGAGCTACAGAGTAAATTGCAGGACACCTGGACTATACAATGAAATCCTAATTTGTGTGTGTGTGTGTGTGTGTGTGTGTGTGTGTGTGTATTGGCTGAGGAGACTGATCAGCAGCTAATCCCTTACTACACAAGCATGAGGACTGAAGTTCAGATCATCAGAACACTTTTAAATACTGGGTAGCTGTATAAGCCCACCTGTAAGTCCAGCCTCAGAAAGCAAAGACAAGCATTCCACAGAAGAAGCTGGCTAACAAAGCTATGATGTCCATAAGCTCTGAGTTTGATCGATATGATCTGTCTCTATGAATGAGATGGAACAGTAGATAAGAATGATTCTAAGCACTGATCTTGATCCCCCACATACACATGCACACGTACATTTAAATCCTTGCAGTCTGTGTCTGCATATGTGAAAATAAAAATCTATACATATTAAGATGTAAAAACCAAAAAGGAAAGAGCAAAAAATTGAAATATGTGTTTAGCTATTATGTATTTTGGGCAAAAAGGCAGGATAAAAGGAAGTTCACTTATGAAGAATTTGCTCTTACTAAGAAGAATGATTGTCTAGAGAAAAAATTTAAAATCTTAAAGGTGGAGGCTTTCGCAACCAAATAGAGCCTCTTTTGTGAGAATTGAGTTAAAGTCTCTGTTCACAGGGCTAAAATAGAATTTTGAAATGACGTAGTTAAGGAATTGCTCTTTACCCATTCTTCATCACCCTTTAAAGTGGGAGTACCTATAACAATTATCATTGTTCTCTACTTCTGTAGAATGCACTTGTGGGCCATGAGATAACTTGCCTCATTGATACTGTAAATACAGAAGAAGAAGTGAAAAGTTAATTTTGGACCTGAACCTGCTATAAATGAATACAACTAGACTCAGAGTGAATAAGTTGAAACCTGAGTTCTGAGGCTCCTGTAGGACAGATCAGGGCTATTTGCATATTGAAGTGAGATAAGTAGTATATAAGTCAGACATAATACTTTCCCAAGACATGTATCTCTATTCCTAGTAAATATTATTGAAAGTCTCAACTTGGACAACATGAAAATGTCAAGGCTACATGAATTCTAAGGCTGGGTTAGTAATAAGCATTACTTCATTTTCCTCTGTGGATGGTTATTTCTGAAAAGCAGTAAATATGCTATTAATAATCCAAAGCTAAGGCTCAAGAGGAGGGAAAAGCACACTGCCTTCTTCTCCAGAGGACCCTATATCAATTCCAGCACCCTCCATAGTCAGAAACTTAAGAGTGGAAAAATCAATGATAGCAATTTTTAAAAACACAGGAGATGGTCAAGAGAAGAGATAACAAGATACTGAGAAACCAGCTGGAAATAAAGAATAAACTAGAAAGATGCCATGTTATAGTATATCTTCCTCAGCTATTTTTAATAGCATCTTTCAACTCTAGGCCATTGGAGTAGTCTCAGTGAAAAATCTATTGTTTATGTTTACTTTTGTTGCAATAAATCTTCTGCTTATTTGTAATTTGTACTTCTCACATGTACATTACATTCTTGTTTAATGCTTTCATGCTTCCTACTACTTTGATCACAGACACTTTAATCCTTTAAAAAGACAAAGACAAGCTAAAAACTTAGGTAGTACCTCATTGTTAGCAATCTGGGCTACAAACAAGCATGATGACACAAATTATCACAAATAATATAATGAAAAATACTGTTCAAAATATGGTGGGAAGAAAGGGCAAAATTGAATAAAGTGGTGGATTTTAGAAATAGTTTGGCAGGAAAAGTTTCAGACAAAATCCCAGCAGAAATCCAGAGTAAACAAACAGCTGGATATTTTTTTAATTTAAGATTTACTTTTATTTTATTTCTGTATATGTTTGTGTATATTCATGTACATGACTGTAAAGGCCAAAATTGTGTATTGTATCATCTGGAGATGAAGTTGTCAGCCATTGGGAGTTTATTTGCTTGCTGGGAACAGAACTAATGTTTCCACAAGACCAATGATACTCTTTTTTTATTGTTAAAAGAAAAATTTACATTTACTCCCCTTGTTCCTGGCCCTCCCGCTCCCCCACTACCCCACCGCCCTCCCCCTGCTTCCTTAAGATGGGGCAGGAT